>JAODLC010000117.1:225192-243623 GCA_026781145.1 Hippopotamyrus pictus | reverse complement strand
ACGTCGAAAGACAACAGAACCTGTTCTGTGTACCTCGTCACGTTGCGCTGAATTCAGTGCGTGTTCAATGCTTTCCTGCTTGTTGCTTTGGGTAAAAGCGCTTTGGGTAAAATACTGTCCCCCCCACTTTCAAATTGGCTGCTACGCCCCTGGCCGTATGTGAGCAAGTTAGCTACCATTCATGGCACATCGGGCAAGGAAGAAATGCTGGTGATCTATTCTGATCACTGGACCCGGACAAAGACATGCGTATGAATCACAGCCTGAGATAGTAAGATGAAAAAGGTCTGAGGATTTATACATCACACTGGAGTATCGAGAAAATCAGGTAATAATCCGTAGTCTGTTTGAAGAATGGGGGAGGCGATTGGTTTGGAATATAAGAGCAAACATTGGGAAATTGTGCAAACTTCACACAAGCAATATTCAGGCAATATTTGAACTCTGAGCCCTGGAATTATCAGGTATCAGGCTACCATGCTACCCATCCAGCCACCATGACACATCAAGACCAATGACATATACACAGGTCCAGAAAGAACAAATCCAGACCAAGGTTTGGTTACAACCAACCAGTTGAGACCTTGTTACTGTGACTCTTTATACTTAGCTGGTTGGTTGTAACCAAACCTTGGTCTTGCTCTGCTCCTGTTCTAGCATGGGCGGTTAAATTATCCTGTGTTTACATGACAGCCCCATCGTGAGTGCTGTTTGGAACCCACCTCCACATTTGGCAAAGTGTCAGTCAGTTTTCATATGAGTGACGAAGAACGCATCTCTTTTTTAAAACGCCATTAAAAAGCCAGTTTAATACACTCTTCAGAGCTGGCTGGCTTGATGTTATCTCATTTGCTATAGGCACAGAGACAATAACAACAAGAAAAACAAGACAAATTTTGAGACAAGTTGTATTAAGAGATAAATGAAGACCAGTCACTAGTGCAAAGGAAATCAATATTTTTAATAAATGAAGACTCCTGAAATCAGTAATCGATGGGGGTCACAAGACAATATATCAAGCTTAGCCTGAGGTGACCCACAACAGATAGACACATGGTCTGGCAAAGCACTGGATGTATAAAAGAAAATGTAGTTTAACGGCACTACGGTCAAAATGGCACTGACAGTGATTAACACAGAAGTGCAATTAATCTTGCAAGCCTTCAAGAAATTTTAGTTGAAAAAAATATTTACTACCAATAATATTCCCAAAAATACGGTAAAGCCAGTTAAAGCCAGTCAGAAATGGAAATCGCGTGACACTTGTGCAAAAGAGCAACAGTGACCTGATGCTGATGGCCTTGGAGGGAGCTGTCCGGTGCTGAAGCAGGGACAGACTCCGCCGCCCATCGTCCAGTCCCCCGTAGACTGCTTACGGAGAGAAACCCAAACGAAGGACACTTACCTGGAGGACGGGACAGGAGTGTCTAGGACCGTCTGAGGCACAAGGCTCTCCCAGTACTTCCCTTTTAGTTAACTTTACAAACTGCAACGACGAAACTGACAGCGCATGAGAGCAAAGCCCATGAACGGGGCCACCTGGACGCTGGTGCCACCTTCTCATGTCCTTGTCGGAGCATGTCATCGTCTAAGGCCTGCAGGATTGGAACAACTTCTTTAAGGTGACAGGCTTCGCGGCCAAAAGGAAGCCAAAGTGCTTACTGAGTGCCTGCGGATTCGCTTTCGCGTTTAACCCCAGCGTGTAACTCATCTGGAAATGTCTAGAGAGTATTTAATGTCCAGCACCACTTCTGCTTACCTTAAACCAAATTAAGTTAAAAGACATTTTGTTTGGCCCTGTGATAGGCTGGCCCCCTGTCCAGGGTTGTTCCCTGCCTCGTGCCCGTTGCTTCCGGGATAGGCTCCGGACCCCCCGCGACCCAGTAGGATGAGCGGCTTGGAAAATGGATGGATGATTGGACATTTTGTTTGTTATGTCATTGAATTGACTGGATCCACTGCTGCGATGACATTTGTGCATGGGCTACCCACCCGTGCTGCCTGATACCTCTCCTCAGGACCCCATCCAGCCAATCAACATCCTATTTTTCTTCATATAATGGACCTATTCCAGTAAGCATTGTGTAGTTTGTGGGCCCTAGGTAGCATGGTGTGAAGGTCACAGATTTATATCCCAGACACTGTAGGAGGGGCACAAAAGCCTAAAGTATTTAATCTGGACCAATCCAGCTTCATAAATGGGTAATAATGAAAGTCTATTTGGATAAAAGTAATTCATTTACAGGCCGCTGTTTCACAGGGTCGATATACGGCTGGGATCTCTTGTAACATTGTGCAGCCTAAGGTCATTTAAAAAGAAAACCTGCCCCCATGTTCCTTGAGGGACCCCCCATGACTATGGTGATTTTTTATTTTTTTTTGTGAACACTTGTGTTCGGATTTCCACAGCTCGAGCCGATGAGTAGAATGGTGTGATGTGGGGTGAAAATGCAAGTAATGTCCAATTACCGATGTCAAGAAGCGGACAGACATTTCTCTCCGGTTTCTGACATATTCACATTATTCAGAAATGTATGCGTCACACCTACTGTAAGGAGCACTATGGTTAATAACAGACAAATCACAAAAGAAGGTAAGAAAACTATCAATCTTTATTGCTGTTGCATAATATGGCAATTTTCAGATATTGTCTTTCCTTTCCATTTCTTTTAAATCTAATATTTCAGAGAGTTTATTTCCTATTAACCTTTACCTTTTTTCATTACGCACATAAACAAAGGGGAGAGTATTCAGGATGAAAGGAAAACTCAATAGGGATCAATGAACTGAGAGACCAAAGCCTGAAGCCATTTTACAAGGGCCAATCATACAGCAGATAATTAAACAATAAATCTGAGTAATCTGTGATTCTCGGGGATGATAAGCTTAGACAAAGAATGGAGATATTTGGTGTGGGATCAGGGAATGGAATTAAAGAGAAGGACAAACAGAACAAGTTTGTCGTTCTTCACTGACACTCAGAGAGTTGATATGACACTGAGAGTGTTAGCATGGGAAGCGGAAGTAGAGAGTCGGAGATTAAACGAGTGTGTGAACATGCAGGCGACAGCAGGGCCCTCCAACCAAGCCATGGGTGACACAAGCTCATGCTAACATACACCTCCCCCCAACTTGAGAGCAAGCTGGCCGCAAAGGGCACTCACCTGTTGCGGCACCCAGGATGGTGGTGGTTAAGAGCCTTGCTCAAGGACTCGGAAGGCTTAAACCAGCAACCTTCTGAACACAGGCAAAGAGGGTCAGCCCACTGAGCCCCTAAAGACAGCCCACTCAACTTTGTGTGTTATGTGTACAAATCGGCCTCCAAAAAAATCCCTCACTAGGTCTCTCCATAAAGCCTGGAGTGGTAACTCTGGAGCTGCAGTAGTCTTATGATACATTGGAATTTGATCAAATAGTCCAGCTCATGTTCTATATCAGCGTTTTCTGCAGAACTGCGATTTAGAGGCGGCATCACCGTCCAGGTGAGGTGTTCTAGAATTCCAGATCCAGCTCTGTGACCTTGTGCATCTCATGGGGAAAACCTCTCAGCACGGTCGCCCCGTCCATCAGTCTCTCCGAGTCGCTCACGCCCGCTGAACATGAGAGAGGCAGGACTGAACAGCAAGCCTGGGACTCTCCTTTGCACAGCAGTGACTGTACTGTCCGTGTTTATAGTCTGGATGTCTCTTTCTACTGGGAGTGATGACCCACTTTCTCACGCTTTCTGCTAAACTCACGTCTGCCAGAACTACAGTAGGTATTTACAGCTTCAGTACCTCGTTTCAGGCTCGTTACATTTCCACCGTCTCTGTTAGCATCTGCGTCCCTGGCGGGGCGTGTTAAAATGAGGGCGGGGGCTCACACTCACACCCCCACGCACCACGCAGCTCAATCAGCAAAATCAGGCATGATAAACCTGAGATGATAATGAAGGGCGAGGTAAAGCACCCGGCAAGGTGGAATGAGGTGATTTGTGAGCATGAGGATTCAGGGGGCGGGGTGTTACGTAGGGAACCAATGAACTGTCTCCTGGCTCGGAAGCCAGACGATTTGACACTTTTAAAAGAATTTGCCATTTATAAAAATTCCGCCAAAGTCAGGCCAGTGCAGGATTAGCTATGGTTTTAAAGCAGATTACCGGAGGATTCTTTTGATTTTTTTGAACAGATAAACCCTAACGCTTTTTCCCTGAGGCCATTAACTAATTGTAATGTCATACTTTACGTGGCTCAGGTCTGAATGACGACCATCCGGCTGATAATGGAAGGATTGGGAGAGTCTGTTCAGTGGTTTTGCCAAAAATATGAGACAGTGATGTCACGTGACAACTGGATATCGTGTTCAGTGTGCGTTAGATTATGCATTCCTCCTTGCAAAACTGCGTATTTATTTTCTTTTTTGCATGGCTGACATGTTGCACCTTGAAGTTACATGACAGAATTTGACTTGTATGATTATTATTCTGAGAATAACACACTATTTAAAGAAGAAGATGATGAAACAGGCCTCCTGATTGGCTGTCTGCCACTCAGGCACATCCTGAGTTCGCCAATATCGACTCTCCAAATAATTGCTGACCAATTATGGCTAAAAGAGGAACGTGGACGCCTGCCCACTTCATTAACCGGGAACATGTGATTGTCATTGACCTTTTCTGTCACAGCGCTGCCGTTTCACTGTGGTCCCTGTGGCTGCTCTGTGCCATTCGACAGCACAGAAAACGACAGCTGAGCTCTGCTTTTGGGTGACCGATTACTGCCCCTCGGTGCGTAATGATTATTGTTTCATTCAATTAGAAAGAAGAGAAGAGACAGATGGACAGTTTTTAAAATGAGGAAATTTCCCTCATTTATACGGAACACAAATCTTGACAATGGCAGCGGAAATATTCCACGCAGCTGCAAGTAATCGTTCAGTAGATTTTAGTTATGCAAAAACGTTTACTGACAACTATAATATATGTAAGTATTTCACTTACATGTGCAATATTTGCACTTTGGAAGGAAACATATGGCATGACTTCGACCTGAGAAGTTCCATCCATCCATATTCCATAACAGCTTATGCAGGACTGGGTACCAGGACCCAAACACATATACACTGCGGGGTAATTCAGAGACATCAATTCACCTGGGTTAAGAGGACATGCAACATCCCTGCTCACAGACCAAGGAATTGAACCCACAACCCTAGAGGTGTCACAGTGCTATATGTTAGCGATACTATAGCAACTCATTGATAATGTAAGACAACACTTTGAAGGTGAACGCTACATCACTTTTGCCTGTTTCACGTTTTTCTACCGAAGCTGCATTACAGCACATTTGCTGACGGTATCGTTTCCCAAACGAGATTGCATTCAGTCCGCTGGGCTGCGCTTTCTGCTAGCGTCTCCCCTGTAGTCCCACACGCTGCTGATTGCATCGCTTCTCAAGGACAGGATGTAGAGAAGACATTAATTATTTGTACATTATGGTGTAATAATGAAGAGATGTCCGCATGAAGTCCATTTCCCGAGACCAAATAAGGTCATCTTACTGTGAAAACTCTCTATCCCACTTCACCTGGGTTCCTCTTTTGGTACCAGATGCAGAGTGCAACTAAAAAGGATGTGAAACCCCCAAAATCAGAGTCGACAGCATTTGACATAAATTGGACCCACTGAGAGTCACCAGTGCCTGAAATACAATCAGCTGTTTCTCCTGGTGTGTTAGATGTGGCTTAATTGGGATTTTACGCCATTATTTCACTATTTGCCAGCAGCATAAAAGCTCTTTATGCAGTCATTTGTATTTCAGCTTGACTTTAGCTGCTGGGAGAGAGTGCAGCACTGTGAAACAGCGCAGGCAGGCTGGTGTTTAAATTAATTAACCTTTTCAATGCCTTGTTCAATTTTATCTGGGATGATCAAAAAAAAAAATAATAATAAAAAAATAAATGAAGGCAAGGAGCAGGAAGGTGGTTTTTTGAATAATGAACATTTTTTACTTTTTAAGGTGAAGAATTGTTCTTCTTGTAAGCAAGTTTGTCTGTCTAAAGTAAACTTCTAAAACAAGGTTTATTTGAACTAATTTCTCAGATGTGGGTGGCATCATCAGTACCTCGTGTAATTTAAAAAACAAGGAACTGCTATTTGGTATAATGAGTTGAACGAGGGGAGACTGCACATCATTAAGGGACATTTCACTAAAAAGTAAGAGGCCTTCTGATTGGTCTTCTCCCACACAAGACATTTCATTAAAAAGCAAGGGGGCTTCTGATTGGTCTTCTCCCACACAAGGCATTTCATTAAAAAGCAAGGGGGCTTCTGATTGGTCTTCTCCCACACAAGCACAATTACTTTTATTTTTAAGATTTATACATCAGAGGCTGGTCCAGAGCCGCCTAAGTGATCTTAAGATTGAACATGCATATTTTCCCCATCTTTTCATCTCTCTCTTCGGTTCATCATTATCTATTTATCTGGTGTAGGCTTTTGTCCAGAGAGACGTGCCAGTGAACCAAGGAGTTCATCATCCTTAAAAAAAGCAATCTCTGGCTCACACGACACAGGTCATCCTTGGCTGCTCTTTGAAAAAATCCGGCTGCTTTTCATATGCTTTTATATGGGGGCAATTGTTTAAAAAGTGTGGGGCTTGTGGTGGGGGAGGCATGTACAAAATGAGATTGATTTAGCTGTAGCCCCATGCATTTTACAGATAGTAAGCCCAGCTTCAGAAGGGGTGACATTGGAGTGATGGAGATTGCAGAGAGGTGACAATGCTGTCACCCATGCTAAATCCCTACAAAGTCTGGCACATGCATAAATATGAATGTTAACATTACATCATGGCCTGCATGCCAGTTTAGTTTCCCTGTGGAATTTATAGAGGGTATGAATTTTATAACAGTACCTCATGCACATAATGAAGTTTTATTAAGTGAAACATAATTGCACTGCAAATATAGAAGCCAGTGTTCCTGTTAAGCTTTGCGGAGGAAAAAGAGATGTTAAACATCTGATCCAAATAACACATTTCCTAATAACATCATAACAGCGGCACTGTAAATTATGAAGCAGATTAACAAGCTTTTACACAGGTGGGTGTTAGGTGTTCAATAAACAGTGAGCGGTGAAGTCTCTCTCACTATCTTGCAGTAAGCTGGAAAGGACTCTGGAGTGGGGTGGACTCCAGAGACAACTCAGGGGTGGCTCGGTGGGTTAGGATTATGTGCCTATGATCAGAAGGTTGTTAGATTAGTACCTGTGGCTGGCAGAATGATGTCAGAAATGGGACCTTAACCCCAGTTTCTGCAGGGACATTACTTGACCCTGCTTTTATAACTTAACAGTAATTTGGTCATCTGCTAAATGTTCTAGATGGGGAAACTATGACACACAAGTGAAGGTGTCTACTCATCTGGGCCAGACGTAACACTACTTGGTGTAACATTTCACAGGTAATTAAAGGTCATATATTAACAGGCAGAAGCATCTACACAAGCACGTTCAGTCGTGATTTCCTTTCAGTTTTGTATCTATTGCAAATACCATAAAATGATATATTGTTTCCGTATAAAAAGGTTCAGTACATTTAATTCCTTCAGCTCAGAGCAAATTTCTCCAGGTTTGATTAATGCATTAAATTTTATGTGCGTTTAAAGAAAGTAAACAGAGCATTTCACATTTGTCCTAATTACTGACACATTATTTCATTTTTCAAGCTTTCAAGAATTGATTTGTTGTCCATCTTACAGCAGTTAAATACTTTTTTTGTTGGCGGTGTGGGATTAAACTCCCACTGATATCTTTCCGTCTGTGTTTCTGCCACACCTGTCAGATTTTGTACATGAAAACAACTAGACTCATTTCCTCCCCAGGATTTCGTTTTTTTTTTTTTATAGCGAATGTGCCCACCGCATTTGCCGGTCAGCCGGAAAGCAGCTCAAAGAACTTTTAGAAGGTATCCAAAGCACAAGACCAGCCCTGGATGGTGATCTAATGATTTGTTACAGTCAACTCTTGGTGCTGTAGCCTTCAAACACTGAGATCCATGGCACGGTATTGAAGGATGCTGGACAAACTGCATAGATCTGCTTCCTCCAGGACGGCGAATAAATCCACGTGACACAGGATAATAGGGGAGGAGGCTTTACTAGGACTACTGTGATTCAACAGACTGGCTGAGCAGAAGCGCATGCTGAAGGTGGCCATTTCGGTCTCACAAAGGGACTAACAGACCGGAGACATACTGGGGAAATAAAAGACTGCTTAACACAGGTAATACACAGTAACTGCCCGTAAGTGAGCAAAAGGCCATATCCCCTGCCTTTTCCCACCCCCAGAACACTCACTCCCTTCTCCATCTCACAAAATGACGAGGCTATTACTTTAGAAATTAAAAATGGCACCATTATCTAAAGGCAGTCCAATCAGGGTTCAGCGCTCTCTCAATTTCCATTCATATATTTATATATATATATATATATATATATATATATATATATATATGCAGAATCTGTCAGTCTTACTCTATTGCAGACTAGAAATATATTAATATGCTTTTGCTTACACATTTGGTACTTGGCACGTGCGGGGGCTGGTGGGTGGGGAGCCCAAGCGCCTGCCCCCTTCGCCCAAACTATTTAAAGCGCCTCTATTTAAAGGTACAGAGTGCCCCTTTAATGTATGTGTCAAAGGCTTTGTACCTCCGCCCCACATAAAGTCTCTGCAAGGTACTACTGCTTGGTTATTATTTTGTTCCCCATTGCATGATTCTCCATGGTGACCTCACCCAGCCCCGCAATTTGTTTGCAGCAGATAATGAGATTACTGCATTTATGGGCGACGCTTCCCAAAATAAATCAGCCCCGTAAAGTGAGAGCGAGAGATCGATGCTAACATCAGCCTCAGTGAAAACACACAGAGCTTGAGGCTAAGGCCCAGAAGGGATGCTGTACAGAAAAAACACCTACAAAAACAGTCAGACCAGCCAAGCATATGATGCGATAATTTGTGTTTATCTGTCAGCACCCTCGTGTAAAGAGGAAAACATGCTGGGTCCCTCATAACCTGTAGGTTGCTGGTTGAAGTCTCCCTGAGACCTTCGGTCCCAGCTCTGTGGGCACAGGAGTGTGCTTAGAAATGTTGGTGCCCCTCACAAAACATCACCTTGGGTCCCAATTTTACATATAATTTTAGATTTTCACCAGGTCCCTTGTCAGGTGCTGCCCCCCCTGAATCTGTCAGGGTATCCATGCCCCTCTGATGCCCCTCTGATGCCCCTGTCTGGGCAAGACACTGATCCCATGTTACTCAGGGAATAAAGGCATGACCCAGTAAGAGGGTAGAAGTGTAATCCGCTCTGGGCAACATGTCAGCCGCACGACCAAATAATCAACTGAGTGTCGAGGACCCGAGACATGACTGTCACTGCTCTGCTGGCTGACCTGGGAGGACCTCACCGGGCCGGTGTTGAGGAGGATGGCAGAAAGCATAATCGCCTGACTGAGTCAGTCACCGCAGCAGCGATGCCTCACCAGCCCAAGTTCCTGTCCTTCTGCTTCCTGAAGCTAGCGGTTTGGACAGGAGCGATGAGACTGGCCAGGGATGAACCCAGCAGGTTCTCACGACCTTTTCCAGTACTTAAACTATATTTTCTTCAGTTTGAAATGGAGTCTGTTCAATCGCTTTCTTTTAGCGCCTGTGCCTTTGGGAAGCGTTATCAGATCATTCATGCATCACCGAGAAGGTGGCTGTGGATTGCAGCAAGAGGAGACTATGGCTACATCTGTAGAACATCCTTTTTTTTTTTTAAAGAGTCACTCATTTAGCCAATGGTTTTGTGCACAGCGATGTACAGATGATCAGGATGAGATAGTGTCCCTGGAGCGATTGGGATTAAGGGCCAAAATGGTGACATCATTAGGAAAAAAACGTAACCACTGATCACGAGTCCTGACCCGCAGAGCTACACATTGCCCCACCATTTGTTTTCAACCAACATTAGTAGCATGTTCTGCTCTCACTGTGTCCCCCAGAGTACCAGCAACGGGGGATTTTGCCCTCTGACGTCAGTTCATTGGCTCGACGGCCCGTTTTTTTTCCCCTCTAATCTCTGTGATCGCCGTCTGCTCCCTTGATTGCCCGCGGGAGGGTGCAGCACCCGGAATGATGACCCACAGCCACTGTGCCATCCTGAGCCGCTACTTAAGCTGATAATATGGAGCCGTGGATGCATGTTGGGTTGACATCAACCTGGTGAGCAACATTACTTAATTTGTGTTTAAATCTGAATGGATTCTGAGTCAATCAATTCATATTGGATTACTTGTGCATTCAGAATTGCTGAAAAATGCGTGGGGGGAAAAAGGTGATCATTGCTGAATCACGGAAAAATCTCAGACACATGGGTTGATCTTTTTGATCCTGTATGACTGCTGTTAGGAATCATAGGGGCGTCTATGAAGGTCACACAGTGTGTGGAATGACCTGTGTAGACTGTGCACTGTGCGCCAGTGATTGGTGTCGCTACTGTGACAACATAAAAGTCTCTCATTTGTGACAAATCAAACCTTTATAAATGAGGATGGGCAGAAAATAAGGAAGTATAACAATTCAGAAGAAAGAAAAATACAGGAAAATACAGAACCAGGAATGGTGGAGCTCCGCCTGGCAAAAGCCCTACTGCTCCCCTCCCCTGTGGACAGCGAATGAAAGACCCAAAGCCCTCCCCCGAGCTCATCCTCGCAGAGTGGCCCCCCGTCCCGGGCTGCGTTGCGTCTGCGCATGCGCAGGAGCACGTGTGCGCGGGCCCTGCTAATGAACTTGGCTGCTAATGAAGAGCATGCGTCCCAGGGGCCCGCAGCCGCTCCAAGCATCAATCAAAGCGCTGCAGATGTCAGCCGTGAACAAAGCAGACGGCGCCTCATTCATTTCAATTTCTAAAGACCACACAGGCTGATGCTCAGAGTAATTTATATCTATACATGCTCTACTTATACATTTTTATTTATACGCAGGCTTGGATTGACAGCTCCTCACCAACAAAGCTGACAAAAATAGATGCATTCTGTTGCCGTTTAAGACAGACTGCACTGTGTTCAACCATCTGAGATTCTTTCCCAGAGCAAAGTACCAAAACTCATCCAGCTCAAGGACGAGGACACTCAACTGAATGTTCCTTCCATGCTGTTCCTGAGGAGATCCATCCAGACAGAACGGCCCGCCTCTTCACGGTTCTTATCCTACTGGACCCTTCCATAACTTTCAATGTTACATGCTGGGAGGTCCTCCTCATGTCCCTGGTGAAGCTAAGAATCAAAGCAATTGCACTATTGTGGTGCGAGTTTCGCCTCCCTGGCCTGACAAAGCTCTCTCCGAGCCTCAAATCCTTTCTATTGCAGTCCCACAGAGATCAGTGATGGGCTCGCCCCTCTTTTCCCTGTACTACACCCCTGACTCCCTGCATCCCGCGATGCTGATAAGATGCATCTCCAATTCTCCTCTCAAATTTCGCCCTGGATTCCTGCATTTCACACCTACATCTCTGAGTGGGTGATAGGCCACCAACTGCCCTGTGGAATGAATGAAATTTCTTCCATGCCCTAGTTGGCTCATCACTTTCCAACAAGCTCACCGTCACACTAAATAACGTTAGCCATCAATGACAGTCCCCCCTTCTTCCATCGGTTCTGCATATTTGCACACAAACTATTTCATCTGCTTCCACACCACCCGACAGGACTGTAGCCCTACTTGCTGGTCCATGAGATGGTCACCATCCACCTAAAAAAACTGAACCTGCCATCACTGACCTTTCCAGCTTATACAGAGCAGGGCTGCGTGATGTCTGTTCAACCACTCCAAGTGCTTACACATCTCTCCTCTACTGGAGCACAAGGCTTGAATATTAAAAATGCATTATAATATTGAAAACAACACATAAAATTCACCACAGCAGCGTACAAGAAAATTGAAAATTGTCTCTATACATATTGGATTCCTCAAAATAGTCACCATTTTCCTTGAGAACAACTTCACAAACGGAAAGCTTTTGGTTAATGAATTTCAGCTGGAAATCACGCAACATGTCTTCTGCAACATTTCCAGAAATATGTACGGTGTTCATCGGCTGCTTTCTGTTGACTCTTTATTCTCATTGGTCCCATGCAAGTTCTATGGGACTGATGTCTGGAGATGGGGCCGGTCGTTTCATTAGCTTCAGCTTCCTTCTTACCCAGATAGCTTTTGCACAGTTTAGTTGTGAATCATTATCCTGCTGAATGACTGCCCAATCAGACATAATCCTAATGGAATAGTATGCCTATCAAATGTGCTATGAGAGTCATGTTGGTTGCCACAGCTTTTATAAACTAACTGTAAACCAATTATGGCATGAGCAAAGTCACCCCTGGCCAAGACATTTCTTCCGCCAGGCTTGACCGTAGGAACCATACATGCAAAGCTCATGCATTCACCTTCGCTGTCTCAGAAGCATACAGCAGACGGACCTAAATATTTTGAATTTTGACTCACTAGACAGATTTCCACTCTTGATAAGAGCGAAGTGAATACAATGTAAAGCAGAGATAATGTGGTGTCAAGCAGGTGTACTCAAATTTTTGACAGGTATGGTATATGTGGAAATCTGTATGCATATGGAATCAGAATTTTCAGGACCGCTTACTAAGCACAAAGGACAAAGTTTGTACTGAAAAGTTCAAAGCACCACTTTTCATTTTTGGAAAACAGTCAACAACTTACAGTGCAAGCTAAGGCCATTTTCTTTTAATTTCCTCCCATTTACCCCCAAAAAGCTTTAATTGCCTTTGATTGCATCATTTCCCTTCGCGAAACTGCAATAATGCTGATCGTTGATGGCAATCAGCAGAAAAGTTCTCGATAGATCATTTCTGTATAACATATTGTATAACAACATCAACACAAAACTATTGATACCAAAGTCAATATAATTATTCATTTTACTGGGGATTTGCTGCCGAAATGCAGTATCCCTTTGAAAATCATGACTGTAGTTAAGGGAAACATTCGACAAAAGAATTAAACAGCAACAGAAACAGGAGGGACAGCGAGAGGTGAATATAGGGATTCTGGGGGCCGTAGGCTATAAACTCCATGGGGCCCTCCAACTAGCCCCCCCCCCCGGCACGGTAAAAATTATTACCTTTATTTTACTGTGAAATGTAAATTAATAATATCAACAAAGAGATTTTAATAAATACAAGTCATTTATTTTCACTTTGGTGAACCAAACCGCGCACAAATGAAGAATGAACCAAATTTGTCGTTGCAATGTAATATGTAATCAGCTGCCCTCGGGGCAGTAGGGCAGGGAGGCTCCCAGCTCGGACCGGAAGCCATTTTCTGCCGTCTGCCCTGTCTGTCCTGTCTGCCCTGTCTGTCCTGTCTGTCCTGTCTGCCCTGTCTGCCCTGTCCCTGAACCACTGGGAACTGCAACAGAAGGAACAGCAAAAAATACTTTAAATACTACAGCTACCACTACTACTACTATTATTCCTCTTCTTCTTTTTCTTCTTCTTCTTATTATTATTATAAACAGTTATTCAAATCACGTGGCTCCTTAAAAAAAAAAAAAAATTAAAGTTCTGCGCCTCGGGATTTTTGACCCAAATGCACACAGCACTGCAAAGCTGCAGTACAGCTCTCAATGGGAATGTATTACTCCGCACATGTAACACTTGGGATCTATATTTATTCAAAAGAGGTTACTTCCAGCCACTTCTGCGGGTAGATCGTTTTATGAAGGCCACTGAAATCACCAAGGAACCATAAATTAGGCTGTATCGTTAACTCTCAAAATTTCAGTAATTCAATAGCCTCTTTCTCTGTATTTATTATTTGGATGAAAAAGTTTTTTTTTTGCTTTCTTCTTCATAGAAATAACTCCATTATAATTAGAATTTTGTGAAATATATGCATTTTAAACATTGTTTCATATGACTCTACATGTCGAATGTAGTTTCAGAAATGAAACCACATTGCCACCTACCGCAATATTCGGGAACTGCAGGGAAAAAGTCTGGGCTGTTACACTCTTTCCTGTTAGTTTCAAATTTCAAGTTTTTATTGTCACGTGTGTCCGGAATTCTTCGGACCCAGTTGCATGGGAGGGGACATGTGCACAAGGAAAATGGCACAAACTATAAGACACACAGCAGTGCAATAAAAGACAAGTGCACAATAAATAAGCACTAAGCAATAAACAGGTGAAGCAGCGGAGATAAGGGTGTGAAAATAATCAAGAGGCAGTAAAATGCAGAATAGGAATATTATCAACAGAGTGCAATACAATGCAGAGGGTAGGTATTATAATTGTGAACTCTGACATTTAAGTAACAGTGACATTTTTTATTTTACTCTCTCTTCTGAATGAATCACTTTGCTGCAATGGGTCAGTGCCCCAACCTGCGTTACTCCTCACCTGGTACTCTTAGCTTCCAGGACAGGCTCCTGCACCCTCATGACTCCGCATAGGACAAGTGAGGATGGAACAGACTTGGGTGGAGGATCTGCTATGCCTGCAGCACTTGAAATTTAACCGACACGGAGGTGGTCATTCTTTGAGGCTTGTTGCTAAACTGACTGTTTAATTTGACCTTCATAGTTGCGATTTTGGGAGACAGTATGGTGGTGCAGCGGTTCATCACCATGGCTCCACGTGTGTGGAGTTCGTATGTTCTTCCCGTGTCATTGTGAGGTTCCCCATAGGTACTCCGGTTTAGCTGGAGTTTACTGCCTTGCTCTTCCACTATCTTCTTCAACTTCACCCCTGCGCCATTGGTGTCCAGTAGAGGATAAATTCATGCTAGGAACCATTTGGTTGCTAGTTCAAGCCCCTGAAATGCTGCCCTTTGAAAGGATGCTTAACCTAAATTGCTGTGCTAAAATCTATGTTCTATAAATGACAATCAATTAGGATAATAGTGCCAGAGAATCTAAATGCAAATGCAGAGTAAAGGGTTTCCGCTACTTTCCTGGCAAACTATAGACGATTTTTTCCCCTTCAAGTCAGCTTAATGGCATAACCACGGGCGTCTGATGGTCTGGACATAATTAGCACTGACTGTCCACCTGAGAAGCTGGAGTTACACGTCAAACTGAGACGCAGTACAGAATGTTACTATTGCCTAACTAATTACTGCTTTAGGGAAATTATGAATTTAAATGATGATGATGATGCGTGAAATGGATTGTTATTGGGTTCTCAAAATAATTTAGTGATCCGTCACCTCAAATCAAGCTTCTTTAGCTTATAAGTTTATATGTGCATTTTCTTTTCATTATAATGGACTTAATGGGAATAGGTTCACACAAACCCAGAGTAGGGGATGAGTGGCCAGTTAGTCCTATAGGCGGCTGCCTAGGGCGCCAGCTTCTGAAAGGGCCCTGACTTAGCATGCCAATTTCACTGTGCCTCAGACAGGGGGCGCCAATGGCGATGCTGACCTAATAAACCAGAATTAATCCAGCACGACATGGGAAGAACATGTGTGCCCTGTGATGGATATGAATCCTATTTAAGATGCCTCCTATGAGGCTTCAAGCAACCATGACCAGAATAAGCACTTGGAAGATGGATGGATGGATGGAAACATCCAGTGAAACTCCTGTATGCTCCTTTAGGTCTATTCGAGCTTTCTGTGCCGTTGCAGCCTATTATCACACAGTACACAGCGGTTTGGTTCTGTTTCTCACTTGCTGAACGCACCTCCCATATTGGTCAATGAGCTGTCCTACATCAGCAGCGAAAAAAGTAGGTTCGGGTCAAACGGTACAAACAGCTGTCTCATGTCTCTGTAAGGATGATACTAAATTCTTCGCTTAAATCTAGTTTATTGTATGAATATATATATTTAATGCCGAAATAGGCAGTGGAAGACAAAAACTGTGTCAGAATTGCAAATTGACCGCTCGGACAAAACATATATATTTACTCTCTGCACACTTGCTTTCTGACTCACAACGAATTACTGCTTAAGGGAATCACAGTGGCACCTTGGGTCAAATTAACTAAATCAACTAAATCTAGCTGTGCTTTGATCCATGAAAAAAAGAAACCTCTCCAATAAGCTCATGATTTACAATGACGTGGCTTACCTGGGTGACTGTGAATGTCAGGGTCAGTAGGCCAGCATTGCGGATGGTTGTCCACAGCAGAACTTTTCCACTCAGTCTATTTATTACGCTGCTTAGATTCCATTTGTAGCACCTGTGTGTGCGTAGGTTGGGTGTATGGACACACATTTCCACCTCCATCCCCCAGAAGAACCCTGCTTGATTGCTCACCTGTTCAGTAACATTGAGTGAATTGCCTGTTCGTGTCAGTTTTAGCTCTGCATTAGTCATTCAGCTAAGAATCGACTCATAGACTTCACATAAAAGCATTTCCATAAAGGGAATCCCCCATCTATTCTGTGGGTAGGGGTTAAGGTCGTCATTGTTGGGATTAACGTTTTGCCCAAATGAAATGAATGGACAGTCCCCACAAAGATATGAGTACAAACGTGTGTTTGTGTGTGTGTGTTTTGTGGGTCTCCTCCAGGTGCTCTGTATGTTTCTTCTTTTAGCAGAAAGACATGCAGTTAAGTGGCATTTCTAAATTGCAGATCAGGGCTGTCCAGCTCCAGGCCTGCAGACCCCCAGCCCAACACAGCTGAGGCATCCCCTGTTCCACACCTGATGCAACTGAAGAAATGGGTGGTGATTAGCAGGGAAGCAGGATCAGGTGTGTTAAATGAGGGGAAACCCAAAAACGTGCAGGGGCTGGGTCTCTCCAGGACAGGAGTTAGAGACCCCCCCCCCCGTAACCCTGCCAGGATAAACGATTAGATGATGGATGGAGTATTTTAAGAGCATGGTACAAAATGTGCAATTTGAAACCATACATGTATTATTCAGTATTATCTTTTTATGACGGAACATTTAATCAAACAGTCATGTTGCATTTGAGGTCAGGTTTTGCTGGAATGGCCTTGAAGACGAAGAACATTCAGAGCGGCTCACGGTTGCCATATTGATTAAAAATATAAATAGACTGCTTTAGCTCAGTGTGGTTTTGCTTTTCTGTCCCTGAACTAACTGCTATTGATGTTTTTCAGCTGTCCATCATGTCCCTGTATCTTTCTCGGCTCCATAGTGCTTCCCACTAACTGACCCAGCTGGCTGCTTAAAAGCCAAATAAAGTAGCAACTACTGACTTTTTTCTTTTCTGTTCCAACTAGTTTTATTGGGAATCCAACTGGGAAACACTATAGCAGTATGAATTAATACAGAACATTGAACTGTGTTGTTATTTTAGATAAATGCATAATTAGCAACAGCAACCAACAAAAATCACTAGTAACAGAACACATCTTTATAGTATATTGTCTAGTTTACAATATACAAAAATATACTGTATCCTTATATAATATTTTTTTATGGTGAAGGCATTGAGTCCTTTCATGGCGGGAAAGATGGATTAAACATCAGAATTAATGCCAAAAATAAATAAGACTTTCCACAAAGCTGTTGGCAGCTGCTCTTTCAGTGAGGAGAACCCGGCTGGACAGAAATGCTTCGGCTCGATGCCCAGCTCTGCCCGGTGCCAGTCCACGCTTTGCGCGCGCTCATTCGGACCCGGGGGCTGCGAGCCCTTTAAAAGCCGAGCCGCATGTCCCGCCAGCTGCTTCCACCGCACAGACTTTAAAAGTGGCAAAACATTTTTTTTTTCACCTTCTATCGAAGCTCACAGCTTCGTGAATCACAGGTTCTGGTGCTTTACCATCGTGACGTTTGGCAAACGGTTCTTTTGATGGGGAAACAGGGGCAGCCGAAACAGGGAGAGGTGTGTTAGCTTATGCTGGTGGATTAGCCAACAGCGATGAGGCTGGTACTAATTCTGACTTCTGTTTCATTTTAGGATTGTTTAAAATAATACCACAATTATCGGCACCACTTTACAATAAGATTACCGTTATAAAGGGTTTATAATCAGGGCATTAATTAGTCATTAATAATTTACAAAGTTTTACAACCTAAGTAAATGGTCCCCAATTATCGCGAGTCCTCAGTAACCCTGGCCAGGGTAAGCAGATAGAAAACTCCATTCGCTACATTAGAACACATAGGCCTACAAATTAAGAGAAATACAATAAAAAGTAGTAAATATTTCTTCTGCTCCCCATAAAGTCAGCGATATCTTGTTGGATGGCTAGCTGAACAACGCTTCGGTTCCCAAACCTTTCCTCAGGGGCACCACAGCCATTCCGTTTATTTGTCTAGCAATTTTTGTTAAAAAATTAAACGACATATTGATTAGCTTTATGAGGTGCGCTAGTGGTCGAGTCAAACATAGGGTGACCAGATAATCCATGTCAGGGAGGACACTCTGAGCTAGGACAGGAATTGTAAATTACCATTTCAATTA
>JAODLC010000117.1:202745-214072 GCA_026781145.1 Hippopotamyrus pictus | reverse complement strand
CGACTCCCCGATGCAGCTACACGCCGGGACCCGACTCCCCGATGCAGCTACACGCCGGGACCCGACTCCCCGATGCAACTACACGCCGGGACCCGACTCCCCGATGCAACTACACGCCGGGACCCGACTCCCCGATGCAATTACACGCCGGGACCCGACTCCCCGACGAATAAATGCACCAAATGATGCCACTTTCAAACCCCCAAGATGTTTCTATTCCACGGTGCCTTCGATTGCCACTGCTAATTAACGCTGCTGCTTTTTCATTTTTTTTCCTTTCAACTTTGACTCTTAATTTGTATCGTCTTTTATTTGCAGTTTTTAATTTTCCATTTCATTGTTCGTCTTACTTGCTTTTTTTTTCTGTAAAGCACGTTAAATGGCCTCTGTGTTTGAAGACGTGCTTTATAAATAAATTTGCCTTGCCTCACCTTCAAAAATGTTATCTTTGCTATGCTGTTCACGCTCTTGGTCTGTTCCTTTGTCAGGATTTATTCACCGTGTTCGTTATCTCTGTAGATCTTGGAGCGGCTTAGTATGGTGGTGGGGGGGGGCAACAGTTGAAGGAAGCTGCCCCCGCTGGGGGATTCTCTGGAGGGAGTTCACCACAGGCTGGAGGTCTTCCAGTCCTCCTTGATTCAGACACTGTACGTTCGACTTTTCATGCATACGGCAAAGTGCAGTATTATCCGTTATAAAATAAAAAAATATATTATTATGTATTTAACTTTATACTGAAAAGCTTGCAGAACTGTGAACAGAACAGTGTGACATGGGGAGAGGAGGAAGAAATAGGACGTTGTTTTTGACAGCGTAGTGCAGACCTGGATGTCACAGATCCGAAAAAAGGACACGTCCATCCAATTCCTATACTCACTTGTCCTATGCAAGGTTTCAGGGGTCCGGAGTTGATTCAGGAATGATCTATAAACAGAGATAAAGTGAAGAATTGGGCTCATCACCCAGCCCAGGACATCCATGCCACTCCCCCACCCTGTCTTACATATGCATTAAAAAATGTTTCAGCTGCCCAGTTTTTTGTCCTATATTCTTCAGGAGAAGTGGCAGGCAATGCAGCTGCTGGTGGCCACTGAGAAGATCTAGGGGGCACCAACCCGCGAGATGGATGAATCCACGGTAATGCTGTACACCTCTAAAGAAATCCTGGCAGACTTCTGGTCACAAGCAAGACAGCTCGGCGCTGAGCTGGAGGCTGCTGTCAGTTTGCGCCGATTCTGTGAAAGGGTCTGTCAACGGGAAGCCATGTTTTATGACAAGATCAGCATCTTGGCAGCTTCCCAAGAGCACAGGAGCGTGATGGATTTATATTATTCTTTCAGGATTCTTCATTTGGTGAAGGCTGCAGACAGGATCTGGGGTAGAGTTCACTGCCATGCTATTTGGAAAGAGAGAGCATAGGCACTTTCCAGGAACGGTTCGGTGAATTTTCCGCAGCAAACATTTCTAAGACATCAGGCCTCATGCTTTTACTTCAGCTGAGGAATTTGGAGGTTGAAGCGTTAGGATGTCAGGCAGCTCCTGGAGAGCAGATTGCAAGACTGATGAATTGCAACCATCTGCCGCCGCGATAACCTCAGCTTAGAGGTTGGGTGGTAGGGGAAGCTGTTTCTCCAACTCCTAGCGTGGATGCATCCTACTGCTGGTGTGTTTCATGTAACCCTGAGAAGAGGCTAGCAGGTTTGGGAGCAAGTGCAGGCAGTCCAGCTGGGACACCAGAAGAGGTCTTCAAAATCAGATGTACAGAAAAGGAGAAACAAAACAGGCAGCGGAGCTTATGAGAGTCAGCGAGAAGGGAGCCAACTTGAAGCAGGAGACCACCATAAGTGATGAGGAGATTCCCATGGCAGCAGATTGTTAGGGGAGGGCTCTCTGCCAGACAACCTCTACTGGGAGCCCCCAGACCCCCACCTCACTCATGGCCAACCTTCACAAAGGACCCTTCACTCTGCTCAGCAGTTCCAGTTCCCTCACTGGAGCAACTCCTGCTAGGAAACATCTACAGTCCTTGTAACAGAGGCACCAGAATCAGTAATTTTATTGCTACATGACCAAGGCCAGGGGAAAATTTTGTTGGCACAGCTTGCTACTGTTGGAGATACCAGAGGCACTTTCACACCGAAGTTCCGGAACCTGGTCCCGGTTTACAAGTCCCTGGAACTTTCACAGCTCCTGGTGACTTTCGAGTGTCGCTTTCACACCACACAAGAGGACCTGGGACCTTTATGCTAAATAAGCACGGGAGATGCAAAAAGTTCATAGGTTACACTTCACACATAATTTCATATAAAACTACACCGTCATGGCAAAACAACAGAGGACAAATAAGCTGTTTTGTTAGTCATTTGTTGCAGTCTAAACAGGACATGGCCTTTGTTCAAGATCCTTATTAAATATGGCCAGCAGATCGGTTTTTTGTTTTCTACAGAATAAAAAATGATGTAATGTTATCCCGCTAATAAGTGCTGACCAGTTACACCGCCAGCACCATTTTTTACCCCAAATTTTCAGATGCAGAAAAATGAGGACGCAAGCAAGAAATATGTTAATTGATGTGTTAAATGTAATTAAGGGTACAAAAATAATTCCATCTGCTAAGTTTTTGCTCTGATAATTGTATCTCTTTTCACCACACTTCCGCTTCACTTCCAAGATAACGCTGGTGCTTCTGGTCCATCCATCAGCAAGCTGTCACTGTAAGCGCCTCGACAGTCGTTTGTGCTCAAACGGAAAATACCTAGTCTGAAGTGGCTACCAAAAAGTGCCTCCGAGGAACCAGGATCGGGCCAAGTTCCTGCAGTGTGAACACAACAAAAGTCCCGGGCACCAGATAAAGGCTCTGCTTCCAGAAAACACTTCCACCAATGTGAAAGTGTTTCATGACAATAGTCACGTGACAGTTTGGGCACAACACAGACAGAAAATAAATACCGGACACAAGATACACAACAGAGAGGAGTAAATGGAAGGTTTGTGATAAATACAGTAGTTTGTACCAACTAAAAAAGTGCAATACAAAAAATTGACAAATGCACAATACAGACAACATACATTTACACATATACAGTAATACATAACACATGCAACGTGCAGTTATATTGTGGAAAAGGAGTCAGAGGTCTGTGCTAAAGCAGTGCTGATGACCGGGGGCTGGGGGGGTGGGCAGTAAGATATTCACCTTCTGATGACTGACATCAGTGGGACAGAAAGTCCAGAAGCCAGTAGCGGAGAGCAATGTCACTGCCCATCTCCATTAGTTTAAAGAATGTGAAGGGGCTGACTACTGAAAGCTGAGCTGAAGTCCATGGGCAGCACACAGGCTCAGAGTGCTTGACTGATGATGTCTTCCACAGACCTGTTGGGGTGGCAGGCAAATTGAAAAGGGTCCAGTAGTGTGGAAGTGCAGGACTTGAGGTGAGATAGACTCACCTCGATGCTTTTATTATCACTGGCGTTAGGGCAACAGGTCGGCAATCATTAAGACAACTGGGACTGAAGGAGTTTGCTATTGGGAATATGGTAGCCATTTTTAGGCACTGTGGCACTTTGGACAGGCAGAGAGGGTGGTTGAAGACAGCTGTGTACACAGGGGCCAGCTGGGGAGCACAGTGGCTGAGCACAGCAGGGGTTACACAGTCAGGATTGACAGCTTTCGGTTTGTTTAGTTTCATAGAGGCAGTTCACACCTCTTCCTCTGTGACAAGAAAAGGGTGAAGGCAGAGATGAGGACCCAGGAGGCAGCAGTGAACAGGCGGGGTTAAACTGTGTGAAAGTCATTGCATTTTTTTTCAAACGATTGGATTGTCTGACAACATAGATGAGCAAACTGATGTGGGGTCATTGTACATGGAGGGGCTGGGAGGGGGGGTGTGGCTCAGCAGGCTAAGTATCTGTGATCAGAAGGTCACCTGCTTGAGCCCAGCCTCAGCAGAATGGTCACACTTCTGTGGGCCCTTGGGCACCCCTGCCTGTAAGGTGGCTGCCCCTTTACTGTGACCCCCTGCATGGAGAACAAAAAGGGGCTCTATTCTATATAATCTTCTGCAAAAAAAATTGCACCCCTCCCCCCCATGCCCCACGATAACAACAAACACTTACAAATGCCTGAAAAACACCCCCTTCATCAGTGGGAATAAGGATGAATTCAGGGCAGTAAAATATGAACAATCAACACTAACTATTTTTCAGTCTAGGAATTGTAAGGCCACAGGCCTTGCAGGCCCCGTCATTCTGAGCTCTGGCAAGCCTGTACTGCTTCACCCAGTGTCCTGAAGCAAAGGTCCACCAGCTCCGACAAGACTGGACCCAAATCACCCGACCACCACATCAAAAGGGACACCTCACCCCCCCACTGGGCGGCCAGAACCCTGCAGCCAAATTCCAGCGACAAGGCCTGGCTGCGTCAAGACACAGATGCATCCTACACTCGCTAACTCACACCAACACAGGAGGTATTACCTCAGACTAACATTAGGGACACATACTGTACACCCATGTTTGGTCTCGCTTGAATGGTCACAGTACAACAGGCACAATACTCTCAACCTTAAAGCAGTATGTTATCCCATAAGAGAAATATAGAATGTCAGACTAAACCCGCCAAAGTGGAGGATCTTATCACCTGATAGAACAAAGGAATTCTCACGTTCCTCCTAAAGCAATTCGATTGGCTGAGGGCCTGAGAATTGATAAGATCAGCAGTGCTCCAGGACACATGCAAGATCAAAACAGTCCCAAAAATAATCAATCGCTATATTTGGTACATTCTGTCACTTAGTTTGGAATACTTCAGGAAGAGCTCCAGAGTAGCAAAGGGAGACACTTTGTAATCAGAGCTCCCACATAGTGCTGTATGAATCCACATCTGTAATCAGACATTTTCTGCAGTTACTCTGCGTCCACTCAGCTGTGGTATGGAATTGTTTTATTGTTTATGATTGGATGGTATAGTTTAGGACTTGTGGCCACATGTTAGAATTACATATTAATGTTATATTTGGTTAAATTGATGTGTTGTATTAATTGTGAATAAACTGTGTTTTGATTACTTCTTGGCTGTCTGACTTTGCTAACCTCTGCATGTTTCCCGTAGACTGAGTTTATTTCTAACACTGTCTTGCAGCCTCTGACTCGACTCCGTTTTTCTGAGATCCGATGTGACTGCCCAAGTTGAGTTACGATGAATACTGGCTCAGCTTCTGAGTTACTCAGATGCGGAGTTATGGCAAAGACTGGCTCAGCCTCTGAGGTGTGCACACGCTGAGTTACGACAAACACTGGCTTAACCTCTGAGGCACTCGCAAGCTCAGATACACCAAGTGTCCGCCGAGCCTCTGAGGAGTTATAGGTCGCCGGGCCTGAACGGTCGTCTAGGCTGACATTGTATTACATTGTAGGGATTTCCCACCTTCTGAACCAAGCCCCACATAGCAGACCCGCGGATCGTCCCCTCAACTGAGGCAAATTCAGTGTACTCCACCGTCCGGGATTAATGGGAGTTCAGCAATATGAAGCACAGCCCAGAAGGAATCTGAATAACAGAAATGTCATGACTGAAATGCCATAAAAGATCTTTAATTAAATTGGAGTCAGATATCGTTCGGTTTTACCGAAAAGGGTAAGTAACTTTGCAGGAGTGCTCGGAAGGACCTATACGCATTCCAAGCCTTCGGCTGTCCAATTGGATTCCGCCATTGGGCCAGTGAGCGGTTCCTACAGAATGTTTACCGAATGACATGATTAACGCAAAGAAACGTTCAAAGTATTCATGATGTTCCCAGAACGTTATCCCAGTATTGCAAGTACTATTAAATCTAATAATAATAATAATAATAATAATAATAATAATAATAATAATAATAATAATAATAATAATATACCAGTAAAATAAAAACTAATGAAGAGCATGGTAGGGCAGTGGGTAATACTGTCTCTTTACACCTCAGAGATCATGGATTCAAGGCTGGATGGCTCAATCGCATCATACAGTATACATATAAGACTTTTATAAAATAATATGTTATGTTAAAACAATATTTTTCAATTAATTCCTTCAAAGGGATATCCAGGTAACAATGTTATTCTACTGGCATTGACAGAACGTGGATACTACTGTTACAGTAAAAATGTCCACTGCCAACTTTGAGAGAACCTTCACATAATTTTGTCTAAAGCCCGGGGAACGTTCCCTGTTAGCTGGAATCCACCTTGCTCCAGAGGATGAAAAATTACAAGAAAACTGCAGCTCTATTCTAATATAAACCGTTTCGTCAGACCTTTGGATGGCCAATACTGTACACAAGGCCAAAGGATCCAAAACCAAAGAATAATGCCTCAGCAAACAACATCAGCAGTGCATTAAAGATAAAATATCCCTTTTCTCCTTAGATGTACCTGCTTAGTCATCACTTTGGGACCAGATCTTAGCTTTGGGATTTAACTGCAGTTATTCAGGTTAAGTATATCTATAGTATTACAGTAGCCTACATCAGGTAAGTTAAGATACTTAAATGAAATATTGCTCTGTTTTTATAGGATTTTTGAATTTTGTGTGTAAATATTATTGTGAATATTGGTGTTTTTTGTTTGCTTGTTTGTTTGTCCCAGTCCTTTCTATTCCAAGGACTTTGTTTCGGAGTCACACCAGAACACATTCCACTAATTCGAATGATTACTGAAATGGAAAGTGCCATGTTTTTAATTTTGCTTCTTGTGTTTTTATCCAATGCTTTCAGACATATGGTGGCCATCTGAACACTGGAATATATGCCTGAAATTTTAAACGAGGGGTGCTGGGGGTGCCTCAGCAACTGCGCCTTTTGCCCAACTATTTAAAATACCTGCCCCCCCCACCCCCCACAGTCAACAACTGCTGCCATCACCAAGGTCAGGTGATATGTATGCATCGAAGGCCTTGAGCAGCCGCCCCTCAGAAAGGCTCAGCACTGTTCCTCACAGTAATGTTCCTCAGAGAGTGTCTTACGTTCCTGAATATTATGGTCCTTCCCTAAAGCGCTGAGTCAACACGCTCAATTTACACTCTATTGTAACATAAATTCCGTTTCAGGTTATGCTATGAATGGGACCATTTCTGGTGGCTAAGGTACAAAATTAAAGAAAAAAAAAAACATTGCTTGAGCCACCTTGGAAGCAACTTTCCAGTTAATTAAAGATAAGAGGAATCCTGAACATATTTGTGTTTTGCTCTTTTTTTCCAATTTAGTGGGAGAACTTCGTGTTCTACAGCAAGAACAAACCTCAGTCGGGCTCCTTTACCCCTTAGCCACGGTCATGCATTTCTCAAGGCTGGTTTCATGTGAACTCCGCGTTGTTTAGCTCTATCTGTTGTTTGGAATCCAGTCTCTAACAAAGTCTATTTCTGGAGTTATTTCTGGAAATACCCTCCCAGTCCTGCTCCCTGGGCCTTCATGTTTAAAGTCTCATGGTGGGAGTTCTGCTAGTGTGACTATAGTCACAGCAAGGCCGCTCCAAAGGCTTATCGCCTTGACTTTATTATTTATGAAGGAGAGCAAAGGTAGGTGGAGTTGGGTGGTAAGACAGACCTGTCTTCGTTCCAGCTGAAGTGTGTGCGGAAGATCAGTAAGTATAACATGCTTGTGCAAGACATGTTGAAGGAATATGATGTGGAGAGATGCCCTGAGCAGGGTGAGATTCACACTGCGCTGGAGGGCATCCAGCTCTAGCTAAGCCGTGGCATCGACCTCCTTGCCATGGATGACATTCAAGACTGTGATGTCAGAAACTATTCTAAAGTAAAAAGGCTAGGTCAATATGCAAAGGTCAATATGAAAAGGTCAATATGAAAATAAGAGGCTGTTTCAAGTATAGATAAGCAAATGAGTTTCACCTACATTTACTCTCTTTCTAGGTGAACTAGAAGGAACAAGGTCATTTCATTCATTAAAATGAATCCCCAGTAGCTTTCCGGAAGAAGTGTTTCTGCCATGTTTTCCATTTGTAGGATCTCATGCTCTTCAGTAAGACAAATGAGTCAGAAGCAGGAAATGACAAGTACATTTACAAACAGTCCTGCTCTCACACCAATATTCACCTGCAGTGGTCTGATTCCAGTTTTCTGTTTTCTACGTGCAGTTATGTGAAACAGGGATAACACATAACTCTGCAGACAGAGGATTGTGTCTTGAGATCGGGATTCTCCGGAGGAAGTCGCAGGACACCTATACCCTGCAGGGGGAAAGCACTGCAGGTAGACATGTTCCTGTGTTTTGTGTCTATGACATGTCCCTTAACAAAAGGAATACACATTAAAAAAAAAAAAGGTAGTTTCTGTGCACCTTGCCGTGTAATAGAAAACTCTGGCCTCAATTAATGCAGTGATGTCATACAATGAAGACTCTGATTGGTTTAAGAAGTGAAAGGCAAGCTCCTCCCTTGTTGACCCAGGGACACGTTGAACTTGGGACAGTCGTGACGTGCCTGATTTGTTACAGAGATATGGCTGCAGGAACGGGAGTTTGAGGGCTACCAAACCCTTTGCGCATCTCAAACCTAATGATGCAGCTGTTAGCTACAGAGCTTTCAGTACGCCGTTTGGACAAGGTATTGTTGGACATTTTAACATTATTAATGGTCTTGAAACATGTAAATCCATCCATCCATCCCTCCATTTTCTGAAACTACTTGTTCGGGGTCATGGGGGGGGTCCGGAGCCTATCCAGGAGGCTACGGGTGCGAGGCAGGGAACAATCCAGGATGGGGCGCCAACCCATCGCAGGGCATAAAGCATGAAAATAATGGGAACATAATAAGATAAAAATGTTTATTTTCTGGATAAGTAAAGATACATTTAAACGCTGGGGCTTTTTGAGTTTGACAAGGCATTTAACACAGTAAGCAAACCTGGGGTCCCAAACATGCACATAGATAAGCCCACAGTTACACCAGCCAATGCATCCTCACATGGTTTTACTCTCTTGCTTGTATTCTAGGGCCAAGGGCACTGCCTCATCCTGGGGTCTCTTGTCCAACAGAAAGCCCTGTTTTGCCAAGGACCAGCTCAGTTATACCTCTGGCAGCAGTGCTCTGCTGTCGGGAAGCCAGTTTGCTGCCGCCCCAGCGGGGGTGTCCCTCCCACTCGTAGGGTTCTTGTACAGGCAGTACTGGAGACGGGAAGCAAGTCATGGAAAGTCCTTAACGCCTCAGGGGTTTGGGAGGAGGACGATCAGGAGAATGAGAATGCGGCTCATCTACCAACAAGCATGATTATAATGTATTTATACTCCAGGGAAAACCATTTCCTATAGCTTTTGTTATCTTATTTTCATTTTTAACGGCAGCGGGCGGCCCTGAATCATCAGGGAGAACACGAAGTGGGATTAGTGGCTGAGAACACAGCTGCCTGTCTGTGACTAGCAGGGCAGCAGAGGACATATAGTCCTTGAACTCCAGTCCTGACTTCAGGGAAGAGCATCTCAACCAAAACCCACCTGGTTTCCAGAAATTCAGTCCTCCCATTCCTGATATAAATTTATTCCCCACCACAACCACACTCCAGCCCCAACACTCAGCAGTACACAGTGGGTCATCGCTGTTGAAAGAGCTATGAATGGCTATGCTAATCACACTGACCGCAATGAACAGACCTGCAATACATACTGCACTTTGCAAGTGTCTTTGCCAGAAATTCA
The DNA here is from genome assembly GCA_026781145.1 of Hippopotamyrus pictus. NCBI lineage: Eukaryota > Metazoa > Chordata > Actinopteri > Osteoglossiformes > Mormyridae > Hippopotamyrus > Hippopotamyrus pictus. Next base: position 204,386 of record JAODLC010000117.1, on the reverse strand, counting down.
CAATTATTCAAGAGTACCACTGAAGAAACAGCAAGATATTTTCAGTCAATATAAGCATAGGAAAAGCAAACTGATTATGGAACTGAATAAAATATCCAGCATTCAAAGGCATCAGAGTCAGCATACTGCTGTAAATGCATGCATGTAGACATGCAGCAACATTGTCCTTTTGATGTCGTCAATACTTATGATGTTTTGTTTATTGGTTGTTGTCATATCCTGCCTTCTTGCCCTTCTCATTCTCCCTCTAGTGGGGCCTTAACGAGGCACACCTGTTTTTTTTTTCGTCTTACCTCTTGTACCTCTGATGTAATATATATATCACCCACGTGCCCATGCACAGACACACACACACACACACACACACACACACTGATGGGAATGAAAAACACACGTGTGCTTCTCCTGACCACATAGCTGTACACTAAGACTCTGTACTGCTGTAATAAAGGTCTTTATAGAAGCTTTGTACACAGAACATATATGGGACATGTTATGAAGAAACATCTGGAACCTACAGCCTTTTTGATATGTAATATTGCTTCACTGGAAAAACACTATTAAAAAACTATTAGCAGAATTGTAACTTGATACCTATAAACATATGTAATGTGCCAGAACACATCCGTGAAAATTTTCATTTTAATGGTTTTCCCAGGAATTGTTTGTCAGGCTTGTATTTCATCACCATTTGTTATGATATCTGTCTTTTTACCTGCTAGACATGTATTGTACAGTATCTGAACTAATGTTTGTTTTGGGGATTGTTTTGTTTTTTCACAACAGCTGGGGACTACTGCCCTGATATACAAAAGCAGCCCTAAATGAATCAAAAGGTGTTGGCTGATACTGATTTCTATTATACATGACATAGTAATAATAATTATTATTATTATGATTATTATTATTATTGTTGTTGTTATTAAACAGATGGGTACCTTGTGGGTTGTCATGGAGGTGCAGTGGTTGGCACTGATGCCTCACACTTCTGGGACCAGGGTTTGTGCCTCTGCCAGGGTTCCATGTGTGTGATGTTTGCATGTTCTCCTTGTGTCATCATGGGGATTCCCCCCACAGTCTAAGAGCATACTGAGGCTAATTGGAGTTAATAAACTACAACATAAATGTGTGAGTGTGCCCTGCAAAGGGTTGGTGCCCCAAAGCAGTATAGATAATGGCTGGATGGATGGACAATAGATATTAAAGGTGTTTTATTAATAAGTGGACTGGATGTCTATGTATATATGAGTGTCACTTGAGTAGGTTTCTTTGGCTTTTGGCCTTTGGATTCTCATCACACAGCTACGAATATCAATGACCCATGTGCTTGAACAGCGAACTTGTGCAGAATTGCACTTAACTGTGACCTTTTGCTATAATAAACCCAAGACTTTAACACTGCAGTTTTGGACTGTATCACGGCATTTAAAAGAACATCTGGTGACACCATCAAATTTGTACACGTGATATATTGTGCAAAACATGTGCAATATTATGACATTAATGACAAAAAACGTATGTGTTTCATGTGGTCTGTTTGTCATATTGCAAAACTATCACTTTTCTTTTAACCCTCTCAAGGCAGGCGTTGCTGATTTGCAACAGTTAAAAACTAACTACCTTATTACCCCAGATACATAT
>JAODLC010000117.1:183690-200330 GCA_026781145.1 Hippopotamyrus pictus | reverse complement strand
TGTTTAAAAAAAAATATTTTTCCTTTAATAGTGCAGGTTATTATTATTTGTGTTACTGTACTGTCACAGCACTATTACCAAATATATTTCTGTATCACTTTATTTAAGGCCATGTTTTAGTAATTTCTAAACACATTCATAATACATTACAATGCATTCATAAAGCATTATAAACATGACTTTATTATGCATTATGACTGCCTTATGTCTGCCCTGATCGTCCGTTCCTCCTGTGTGCCACGCCCCCTCGTTAACCCTGTGTGGATTCCCTGTGTTTTACAGCTGTTTCTAATTGTTGTCATTAGTTCATAGTATTTAGTCCGCGTTTCCGTTCGTTTCCCTAGTCCGGTCATTGTAATGTAATGTTACGTGTGTCTTGGAGTCTGTCAGCCCCGAAATAAACCCGTTTTGGTTCATATTCACGGCTTCCATCGCCTGCTTCCCCGTGACTCGTGACACCTTATGAATGTTTTATGAAGCTGTCATCTATAATGCACTATGGATACCTGCATAATGCAGTACAAAGCATCCTTAATGCTTATACCGACCATCATAATGCATTATAAAGGTATCTATAGATGAGGGCTTCATAAAACATTCATAATGCATAATACACATGGCTATAATGTGTTATGCCTATTGATAAATATTTATAGCCATGTTTATAATGCTTTGGGACGATAATATAGTGTTATATACATGTATACACACACACACACACACACACACACACACAAAATAAATGGAAATAAAGCAGCAAAAACCTGTGGTGTGCAAAAACTTTTGACTGGTGTGTGTGTGTTTGTGTGTATAATAAAATAAAATAGATATATAGTATTTTATGTTGCATCAGCAGTCACGTTTGTGTCGAAAAAAATGCATTTAGAATGTCTTCTTCGTCACAATCATCTAGTAACCATCTCCAGATGTCGTTTCAGGGCTTCCTGGACATGTTCATCAGCAGATTTAGCCCTGTCCTTTTGACGTGGGTATAAAATGAAATATCCATGGGTAAATATAGAATACAAATAAAGAATGAGCGTAATATGTCATGTGTTCTGTTGGGCAACAGATTGTGGGAGGCAACATTGTAGCATTTTTAGAGCCTACATGGTGTACTTTTTTATTAATGTGTTTTCCAGCAGCAATAGGAGAAGTGTCCCTGAGATTCATAGTCGGTGTGGGTGGACTGGGAGTGAAATAGGGGTACGTCAGGCCGGTCTGTGTAGAGAAGGGCTCCTGTGTTTCGTAAATACTGGGTGTGCCAGTAGGACGTCTTGTGGCTTTAGGGTAGAGTGAAGAGTCCTCCCTGTTTGTAAACCAGCGTCAATGGAGGTACCATGTGAGCATTCAGTGGGCATTGCTTATGGAATGACCACTGTGGTGGCACAAGTAAGAACAAGGAACAAAACACAGAAAAAAACAAACATGTTATTTATGGTTAACCCCTTGATGTCGGCCTCTTTATTTGAAAACATGTAAGGTTGATATTTACCTGCTTTCATGTGTAAACAATCAACCATATGGTTTCCAGACTTCATCAAGATTTATAAAATGAATGCATGGCATGCGGTTTGCTCAGAAAAAAGGAATGTGTCCCATTATCCTTTACTGGGAGCAGTAAATTGAAATCAGGCCTGCTGTTGCACTCGAGTGTATGTTAGAGTGAACCAAGGCAACCTCACATATCAGGCACTGTAGGCCCTGATTGTTCTGCCACATAGATTAACAGGAAAGACCCCGGTGTGTTACATTCCCCACCAAGGGTCTGAATTGTGTTTGGCTTAGAAGGATCATCAAGCTGAGGTTCAGAGGATCCTTGTTTCACGCAAAATATGAAAACGATGTAACTGTGCAGCATTCAAGACCCGGAAATTAAGTTAAAAATGAATCAATTGAGATGTTTTCTTTTGTGCTACCGTCTCAACAACTTTACTTCTTGTAAACCAATATGAAACACATCTGTCCTCGGTGCCTGGAAACAAGAAGACACAGTTTGGGATTTTTTTTCCACATAATTTTTTTTTTCCGGCTGAATTAGTGCAGCCATTGTGATTAATTTTAGCAAGTGACTGCCTTTCCAAATGGAGGCGTAGAGTCACTACTAAACATGCAGTAAAGGGCAATATGTATCAGATATTCCAATAACAGGAAATCAGGGTGGGATTTTTTTTTCCTGAGTCATATTTGTATCCAGGCTATAAAGGGAGGATCCGAACACAGTTTGTCGGACTTAGATTTTTCCTTTAGGTTTTACTGGTTGAGGAAATGCTTGTTTTCACACTGCAGAGCATGTTTCCTGGATTACATATAAATGTAAAAATTTATGAAATCCGTTTCCCTCAAAATTGTGTTTTAATAGTGTTTTTTACTGAGATTTGTGATAATTGGGCCCTTTTTTTGTATAGTTACGTATATACAGACAGCTTTCAGTTCACAGAAGCATGCTTCTTTGTGAATGCCCCTTTGACCTATCCCCCTTGACCTTTAACCCCTTTCACCCTCAGTGCTGGACATCGCAAGGTGTGACCTGGATTGTGAGATCAACAACACAGATCACCGCACGGATCTCCACGGCGTAGATCGACTGATCGTTCGCCGTGGAAACATTTTCACCATCACCCTGTACCTAAACTCCGGGAGCTATCAGCCCGGAGTCACCGACTTCCGCCTCATAACTGAGACAGGTAGCTGCAGCCCTGGATATTGCTGTTATATATGTAATATACAGGACTGTGCTGTAGTCTTAGGCTGCCAGAGAAAACGATGTTTAAATGATCTTCATATTGGTGTAAAACTACGTCTGTGTTAGATTAGCCATTTCAAAACCTCTTTTAAGTCACCCTAGTATTTGCAGGAACCATCCGATACACCATGTGCTTGTTAACTTGATCACTAGTACAACTTCTTTGCACAATCAATATAAAGGGTGTCACTGTGTTTTCAGGGGATGGGGGGTGGATGCACTAAATGACTGAGTCAAATCTGTCCTCTCACTTTAGGCTGTATGACCTCATATATTGTACCTATATATAGGCTACCTGTCCTTTTGACGGTGTATATTCATTTATGTGCATTCAACTGAAATCGTTAGCTAAAACTCAGTGGGTTAGACCCAAATTCACCTGGCCCAATTTATTCGTATTTTTTTAAAGATCCTGTAAAGCAGGGGTCTCCAACTCCGGTCCTGGAGAGCTACTATCCAGTAAATTTTCTATCCTACCTGGCTTCTGATGAGCCACACCTGTTCCTGGTATTTACCTGAGAACAGTTGTGGCTCATCAGAAGCCGGGTAGGACAGAAAACCTACTGGATAGTAGCCCTCCGGGACCGGAGTTGGTGACCCCTGCTGTAAAGTATTGGGTGGGACAGACACCGCTGTTTTTAACATTGGGTGGGTCCTCATGGGTAACGCCTCTGATCAATACCTTATAAAGCTATTTAACTAAATAAGGTCATTGAATCAGTGGTGAAATCTAACAAATATGTCGAGGGCTGGAGTGTCCCTGGGGGTGTATTTGGGGACTGAAGCGACAAGAGACCAGTAACTCTTTGGAGAACAGAAGAAATTCTTGTAAATTCTTTTCAATATCAGCAAGGGAAAATGACTAGGCTGGTGCAGAAAGAGAATCCCCATCAGTCTGCTAACCTTTTGTAATGATACTGTCTAACCTCGATAGGGCTTCTTGAGGAAATCATCTCGAGAAATGCTCACCAAACATTCCATGGCTGACAATAACCATTGTTTGTCGGTGTTGCTGTAGTTAAGGATATAATACAGGAAGTGGAATGCATGACAGGATAGCATGTGCTTTAGGAGAGATACTGCTGTCCAGACACTTCTGAGGAACTGTGTTTCTGATCTGACGGAAAGAAACTCGACATCCAGTATTTATGTAGAAGATTTTGATAGCATAATTTGTTATGAAGATTCTTTGACAACAACGAGGTGACTTAAGCTTATTTAAGCATTGGAGACACTTTGGAAAATGTGTCCAGAAAACCCGTAAGGGATAAACAATAAGATAGATTGGGATTTTAGGACCACGCCAAGTCAGGTTGTCCTTATAAGGTATTGCGTTTGTTCTCACTATTTTCCTGTAGCGCTGCCAAGTGCTCTGCTGTCCTCTGGAATGTGGCTGCCCCTCCAGCAAGAAGTCAGCTCTTAGCAGAAACGACGGACATTTCATTAAGCACTTTTAAGTACATCAACAAGAGAGTCAAATAAAGACAGGCTCTTTTGGCAAGGGTGAAATTGCATGTGCGGTAATTTTGTTATGGCCATGTTTGATGGAAAATGGGAAATGCTTGACCCAATTCAGGAAGCGTCGCGCGTCAGTGACTGTGTGATCGCGGTTCCACATTTACACATACTGTAACCTCTTGACCTTACATCATTGGCTACAGATGAGGCCTCTCAGCCAAATGTTACCCTTAACCCTTCTGGGGGGAAAGACTACTTTTTAAGCCTGGCTTTTGCTATGTATAGGAAATATTATAGCTCTTAAAATTTGCCTAATCCAGAACTTGTGAAAGTACTCTGAACATATTTGAAATGAAGGCAATAGCAGTAGTAGTAGTTGTGAATGTAGCTTTGTAAACAAAATGTTGCTGGTTCTAGTTGTAGGAGTGGCTTCTTTCTAGTATTGTTGACCAAGGTACTTAGCCTGAATAACTGCAATAAACGTATAGAGATTCCAGTAATAAGCAGCTATACAAATAGCCAGAGCCGTAAGGGGTCTTTGAGTCCAGGGAGGTCATAGATGCCTTGAGGTAGAGGAGAGGTCAAGGCGCAAGTCCCTCCATGCACCAGTAATTGATTTTCAGTTGTTTGGGACGATTTTTTGTTTTTGCGGAAGTGTGACGGAGAACCGAAAGCTATGTTCCGGCTGTTGGGGTCTCCTAGTAGGTTTAACTTTTTTAAAACCAAGATGGCTCAGATGTTTGCTTTGCTGGCCCAGCGTGTTGAAAGAGCCGTTCCCTCCTCCCTGTGGGTCTGTTATACTAACAGGGAAATAATCTGGCCATTAAGCTAAAGACGCGTCCGCAGCTTGAGGCAGACTTCAGCGGCTTGAAGTCACCTGCATTTCAGGCTCATTCGTCTACAGCCTTAGACAAGTCGCCCAAGTTGTTTTAAAATATCCGGGTGCATCTTGCCAAGTTTATTCAGGTTTATGCAGTGATAACCTCACACCCCCAGGCTTGTGGATTCAGTTACAGCTCTCAGATCTGTGTGTGGAATTTGCCCCCCCCCTCCCCTCCCCCGTGGATTTCCTCCTGCAGTACAAAAACATGTGCTTCAATGAACTGGAGTTGCTAAATTGCCCATGGTATGTGATTGTGTCAGTTTGCTCCCTGTGATGGACTTCCTCTTGCTGTCTAATATAAGTTCCAGGCCCCCCCCCCCCCGAACCTGTACTGCATAGGCATTGAAAGATCGATGGATGCAGGCCAGTCTTTAGGAGCCAAAAACATTGTGCTAAACTATATGTATCTTCCACCCACATGAAGGACCATGTTCCTCAGAGTCCAGGGGGACCAAGGTCATCATCAGCTTGAGCGACTACTTAGATTACACTCGCTGGAGCGCATCCGTGACCTGCTCCACAGCAGACAGCATCTCCGTGTCCATGTGCTCTGCTCCCGACGCCCCAATAGGACGCTACACCCTGTCCTTGGTGCAGGACCATGAAACCAGCCTGGGAGAGTTTGTGCTCCTCTTTAACCCATGGTGCCCAAGTGAGTAAAAGCCTGACATACAGTCCCACTGCTAAGGGTCTGACTCCAGATGTCCTGCCCCATCATGTTCATCGCTTGATTTTTGGCCAACAGGAGACGCTGTGTACATGGAGGATGAAGAGAAGCTAAAAGAATATGTCTTGTCTCAAGATGGGATTATTTATCAAGGCAGTCACAAATTTCCAGTTCCCATACCATGGAATTTTGGACAGGTACCAAATTTGAATGTAATACAATTTAATTAGCTGTTTTGCCGTCACGGGGACATCTGTCTGCAGCTGCACACATTTATGTACGTTTATAGATCAGATTTCAAGGTTTACTGGGTTTTTGCCTCACCAAGATCATTTAATGATTCCCAGATTGTAGACTCAGATATAGCCTGAAAATAAATAATTCATTGCCTTGCATGGCGGAAAATACTTCTGCTATCCAACGAAAAAACATTTATCTCCAGAAATCCATTATTTCAGGAGTGTGAAAAAAATGCATTTTCTCAGAAACTACTTTACAAAATAACCCTAAAACAACATAATAATACACCACTAATAGAAACCTATCTGTACACAGCCAGCAGCAACAGAACAATGTTTAAAAAGGACATTCGTGGATTATCAGTGAGGAAGATCAACAAGATGCAGACTAATCTCATTTTATATTCACAGTTAACAATGATGTTAATTAGCTACCTATCTAGTTATGATTGCTAAGTTGTTAAAATGATATAAAGCAATGCATACGAATGACCAGAGGTGGAAATTTCAGGTCCAGAAAGTACAAATCCAGACCGTGATTTTGTTTCAACCAACCAGTTGAGTACTCTGTGACTGACTCTTTATGCTCAACTGGTTGGTTGAAAGTAAATCATGGTCTGGATTTTTACTTTCTGGACCTGAAATTGCCACCTATGCGAATGACCACCACGTATACAACTGTTACCTAGTACAAACAGAAATATGGTTTAAATAGAGGACTTCATAAGACATCTTTTTATTGCTCAAATATACATCAAACACTGTTTTAGATGAGGAGAATGAGCAAATTACATTTAAATAGTCACAATCATCAAAGTGGACATACATTGATATGTGCAGAGAATAGGGCATGATGAAAAATGCTGAGTTTCTTTTTAAAAGAATGAACTTGTCTAAAGAGATATGTATTATGTAAATGTTTAGAGTGAGGCCATTTTTGTGCTTGTTTGATGGAACCTTTTGCTTTCACTATGATAAGTTTGAAGGTGGAATTCTGGATGTCTGCCTGAGAATCCTGAATGAAAACCCTAAGTTTCAACGCAACCCTGCTGAGGACTGCTCCGGCAGACGGAACCCCGTGTATGTGTCCAGGGTACTGAGCGCAATGGTGAGTCTGGATCTGAGCATGATGAGGTGTGACACAGTGGAGCTGTGTGTTTTACCTGAACCCATTAATTTTGCAGAAGCTACCTTGAGCTCTGTAGCTGTCTTGCTTTCAAACCGACTTTTGGTGTGACAGGCAGCCAAGGAATCAGATCTGAACTTGGTCAGTTTGGAGCCAGATCACTATTTATGATTCTGCATGCAATTAATAAAGCATTGTATTATCAGCAGTGCACCCTATGAAATTTGTAAATAAAATAGGTTTTGTTAATGCACAGTCAGCCTCTGTTCTAAGAAGTGTGATTTCTTAGCCAAGATAGCGACCTTTAGTTCCTGCTGCATTTCAGTATGAATTATCTCTGACAGCAAAAGCATAATTAATAAAATATTTCAATTTTGTTCTTTTTCTCCATCAAACAACTGGTATGCATCCAACGGAAATTACATCGCTATACCTCTCCTTGGGTTTCTGGGAAATGAAGGACATTTTATCTTTGTGCTGGCTGGGCGTATAATTTAAACTCACTTAAAACGTGGTTCAATGGTGAAAAAACTTAAGCAATAGCTTATATGGTACAGAAATGCTCACTAGGAAACAGGACGCTGTGATCCTTATATTAGGAAAAGGGCTACAGGAAAAAAAAAAAAAACATTCTATTAAATACAAAGTGAATTCCCAGCTAAGTAATCATAGGATATGATATACAAATTTAGGTGACTGACTGAGATTTCCTTTAAGCAATATTTGCATAAAAAATCCCTACTGTAGGTGCCACAGTGACTAGTCCTGTTGCCCCATATCGCTGGGGTTAGGAGTTTGAATTCTACCTTAAATTGATCTTTGCAAGTTCTCTCTAAGTCATGCAGGTTTCCTCCCTGGTCCAAACACTTACAGTCAGGCTAACTGCAGACTCTGATTGCATGGTGTGTACTGCATGTGCCCTGTGATGAACTGGCATCCTGTTCTGGGTCGGCCCCTGCCTTTTTCCCCTGTGTGGTTAAAAGATAGATAGATAATTGACCCTGATTTGCAGTATTTGTGCTCCAGAAAAGCAGAGGTTGACTGACTTTCCAAGTTTTCTATGTTTCTTTTTGTTTTGTGCTTTCCTGTACTTGTTTATTTGAAGGTAGAATTAACTTATTTTTCATTTTCCCAGGTCAACTGTAATGACGACAAGGGAGTGTTACTTGGCAGATGGCAAGGCAGCTATGAGGATGGCACCAGTCCCCTGTTCTGGAGGGGCAGCGTTGATATTCTGCATGACTGGGACGCCAACTCTTGCAAACCAGTACGCTATGGGCAGTGCTGGGTATTTGCAGCGGTGGCTTGCACAGGTAAGAGCGTTGTCATCATTTAACGACACATTCCATTATCAGTTTATCTCAGTTCAGTATCCGTTCAGTTAAACAGTGCTGAGGGCTTCTTGGATGTCCCAGTCAACCAGTAATATAGTATATATATATACTTTCTCCAGAGACCCCATCCTGTCTTCCCTGCTCCTCTCCTTCCCTCTCCCCCTTTGTTACTCCCACCTAGCTTGTGAAATTCCCCATTATTTCCTCCCTTTTTCTGTACCACATGAGTCTTGTTTCTGATTGGAGCAAGTCTTAAAATATCAGTGTTGTATTTTTTTTTACTCCAAAGGGCACGCTCAGTAGATACAGCCATTTGTAGGACATCTCCTAGCACACACGTTGTATATCAGCCTTGGAATTTTCTGTAGGGGGGCATCTGCCCATTTTGACATGGTTGTTGACCCCCCCCCCCCCCCACACACACACATACACACACATATTCCTTTAGTAGGATGTCATAAACAGTAACTACAGGTGGAGGTAGAGGCAGGATATCGTATTTACATGCTAGGCTGGTCAAGCAAGGTTTACCTGAGCAGTCCAGCAACAATACACTTTCTGCTGAGTGCCTATGCGTTATACGTTTGGTCATTTTACTTGCTTTTCTATTTTGGTTGTACGCTAGTTGCCAGAGCTCTGGGGATCCCCTGTCGAGTGATCACCAACTACCTCTCTGCTCACGACACTAACAGCAATCTGGTTATTGAGCATTACGTTGACGAGGATGGAAAACTTGTGGGAAAGTCCAGAGACATGATATGGTAGATGACTTCAATGACCGGGCCACATATCAGCAAATCATTGGCAATTAATTTCTGAAAGGAGACGCAAAAGCGTGATAGATGTATGAGTCCATTGTGAGTTTCACATCTGCTATGCAGGAACTATCATTGCTGGGTGGAAGGTTGGATGACCCGTCCTGATCTCGCGCCTGGTTATGATGGTTGGCAGGCTAGTGACCCAACGCCACAGGAGAAGAGTGATGGTACGGTTTATGGGCTACATCTGCCCAATGCCTCGTAAAGATGAGCTATTATTCCTTACTTGTGCTCTGCAGCTTGGATGACACATCTGTTTTGTCTAATGTGGTCAATCGCCATTTCAATGACATCTTCCTTCACTCTACTGTGCCTCCAGGGGTTTACTGCTGTGGCCCCGTGCCAGTGAAAGCCATAAAAGAAGGGGAACTCACGTTTAAGTACGACGCCCCATTCGTGTTCTCCGAGGTCAACGCTGATGTGGTGGTGTACAAGAAGAACAAAGATGGCAAAGAGCAGAAGGTCTTATGGACCGCTGAAGTTGGGAAGAATATCAGCACCAAGAGCGTGGGCACTGATAAGAGGGAAGACATCACCCATCTCTACAAGTACCCCGAGGGTAAGCAAGTCACTCTTAACTCACATTCGGTTTTTTAAAGAAGACCTTTTGAAGCATTGGCACTCATCCCAACTTCTGAAGTTGCCATTCTGTCCGAAACTCTCACAATGAGACTCAGTGTAGATAAACATTCTAACAGGTTCTGCAGAGGAGAGAGAGACCTTCACAAAAGCCAACCACCAGCAGAAGCTGCTGCAGCAGCAGGACAACACGGGCCTGCAGCTGAAGATCACGGTGTCACCGGAAATGAGGAAGGGCTGCGACTTTGACGTCTTCGCCAGTATCACCAACAACACAAACACCACCAAGCTGTGTCGCCTCATGTTCTGCTCGAGGGCCATTTCATACAACGGCATCCTGGGGAACGACTGTGGCTTTAAACACCTGCTCAATGCGGAGATCTCATCTGGAGAAGGTTGGTCTGACCGTGGGCTTTATGTATTGAATCCTGCTCCGTTTTAATGGTAATCGCTTATTTCTTACTTTATTTATAATATTTTGTAATGCATCGTTTTTTATATAATTTTGTTGAATTTTTAGAGAAGAAGATTCCTCTCAGGTTGAACTATTGCAAATATGGAAACAATCTCACTGACGACAACCTCATCCAGCTGGCAGCACTCCTGCAAGACTATAGTAACAATGAAGTCCTTCTATCAGTGAGAACAATCTTCCTGGAGAACCCAGAGATCAAAATCAAGGTACAACAGAAACGTGCTCATTTTTACATTTTCAGGCTTCGGGATATCAAGGGCGATTATAGTGAGCAATGACAGGAAATAGAGACCAAATGGCCTCTGGTATGCTGCACTGTAGTTTGCTGTTCATTTACTGTACCTTGGCCTTGTTCTTTTCTGTAGGTCCTGGGAGAACCCAAAGTGAACCGCAAACTGGGGGTAGAGATCTCTATGAAAAACCCCCTCCCAGAGCCTCTGGTCAATTGTTGCTTCAGCGTGGAAGGATCTAACCTAACCGGAGGAAGAACTATCTCAGAAACGTAGGCTTTGTGTTTTTTTTTTCAGATAGAATTAATGCATCTTACATTCGGTGACATTTAGTCCTTATGAAAAACCTTATTTTTAGATGCATTTTGGCTAGAAACATAAAAGAGGAACTTTTTTCCCCTGCACAAACAACGCAAATATTTAATATAAGGGCCAATATTAATAGGTGTCACAATTCATAGAATAATTGCATTACTGAGTTCAAATGCCGTTGGTTCCTGGCCAGAAAATTCCACATAGACTATTTGACTGGATGTTGAGGAAGTTGCAGAATCCCTCTATCATTCTGTCTCTGTAGAAACTGCCATGAACCATTCATACATCATGTGCGACTCTAAGCCCCAGATGCTTTTTTTCCTCAGAAAACCACAAAAATAAGCAAAAATCAGATGCACATATAGGACAACAGAGACAAAGACAGATTAGGAGGTTTGAGAGGGAGAGGGCCACAGCCAGAATCACTGTGATGGTATCATACTTCTGCTGGACGGGCTGTCGTGTGTGGCATTCCTCGACGTCTGACAGTGTTTTTCTTCTACAGGCTTGAATCGACGGTAGGACCTAAGGAGGAAGCCAAAATAAAAGTTTACTTCACCCCCACCCACTCTGGGCTCCGGAAGCTGGTGGTTGGTATCAACAGCAACAAACTTGGTTATGTCAAGGGCTACCGGAATGTTATCATTGGGAAGTAGAAACTTATAGGTCACTATATAATGAGGAAAACAGAATGCATTTTCATAAATACTGATTTTATATTAGCCCTGCATTTTGTGCATATATGCATAGAAATCGCTCTTTTTTTCATTTATAACTCCTATGATAGTCTGTTACCTGACGACGCAGTATATTTGCTTGCTAATCATTTCTTCACAAGTGTTTGGCAATTTTCATTCAATTACATCTTACATGTTTTTATGCATTTTGTTTTTACTAATATGTGTATTCCATTAAACTGCTTTTTCATGCATTTCATTCTGTTGTTCTTGAGCAGTCATCATGCAGCAGTAAGTAAACCTCAGTCCTGTATTTGCGTAAAGCTGTCGAATGATGAGACTTCCTCCGATACCTTTATCAGAGAATAGAAATAGATATTTGGCCCCCTGAACCAAACATGACACACCAATTATTGCGTCTTATCAGGAATAGCGGCAGTGGGTCAGGAAGAGGGCCGAAGCTTCACAGAAGCGAGCGACAGTTATTGGTACACACCCAATGGCAGCTATTACAGGCTGAAAAAAGCCCCAGTCATCTGACCATGCTATTTCATAATACCCTCCCACAATCCTGTCAAACTGATTTGCACATTAGACCATGTAAAAAACATGCAGCAATTCAAGTTGCATAGGAAGCGTTTGAGGACATTGTCTGGATTCATATGTAAAACTGATAAACCGAACGGTCATGTCTAACTGGCCTAATCATCATCTACAGTATAAAAACAATTTCCATCTTCACTACATCTACCTTTCTTTGGTTGTGTTTCTGTACATTACATTTTTCTTAACAGCTTCATATTCCATTTTCTGTCTTATCAATATCGGCATCTGGATGTCCAGAAGGCTTTAATGCAACTGTACTTCTTCTCATAATCCTTAGCTCTTCCTCAGTACCCCACTGAGTTCCTCCCAAGCTGCTGTTCCCATCTTCAAGCACTATACTGACATTTACTCTGTTGTGTCCATCACTATGGTTTTATTGGTAAGTTATGAAAGTGGTTCACCACTGCCTTCTGCATAGATTGAAAGAGCGCCTTTGCCATTATTACAACGTTACACCACAAGTGTTACACATTATTACAATGTTACACCACCAGTGTTACACATTATTACAGTGTTACACCACCAGTGTTAGACATTATTACAATGTTACACCACCAGTGTTACACATTATTAGTGTTACACCACCAGTGTTACACATTATTACAATGTTACACCACCAGTGTTACACATTATTACAGTGTTACACATCAAAGGTTTCATCAAGCACCTCTGCTAAGACCTGATAGAAGTTAAAAATTCCAAGCAACACAATCATTAGCTTCCCTGATGCACACAAGCCTCCTCCTTCAACCCAGACATGATTCCATAAGTAGGCACAGCACCGGATGAATATCAGTTCTAACTTTTCACATGGGGAGAATTTGACTCAGTGATCCTTACAGTAAGTTGGAACTAAGTGGAACATGTCTATAAAGGCACCAGGCAGGTAATGACCCTGTCAGGAATATTTAAGGATATGCACGTCACAGGAAATGAGTTCTTTCTATCGTCATTAGTGGAACAATTTCACTGCTGCCCACTGTGTTCGTTGTAGTGCAAAATGAAAATGAAAAGTCAGAATATCAGTATTTAAATTTACTAAAATGTACATTTTACATTGATAATGTACATTTGTAATCCTAAAACTCGATATATTCAGCAATGATTTAAGCTTACAATAAGCATGCAAATGAAAATTATATAAAATTTAAATAAATAAATAATTTTAATGAATGTTTAAATATTCTAAAATCTATACACTAAATAGCAAAGTACCACAACCCTATTCTATAGATAGATAGATAGATAGATAGATAGATAGATAGATAGATAGATAGATAGATACTTTATTAATCCTGAAGGACATGTTCCTGTAAGTATGGCAATGTTTGCAGTAATTATTATGTCACACTGGGGCTAAGTGGAAACGGACCAGGGCAATTAATAAAAGGCAGATGTCTATGAGACAGCTATGAGTTAATAATGAGTTATAGCTTAATGCCAGAGCTTTGAGATTCTGACAGCATGACCCTGCCATCTGGCAACTGTATGAATCAATATGCCTGCCTCCAAATGTAAATTCACTCTTGCATTTGTCTGGGAAGCATAAAGTCAAACAGCAGAGTAAAAACACAAAGTGTGGTCGACGCTATATCTGTGAGGGTAGAGTTGGCAGAGTACAAGGAGCGATACCAGAAATTCTCATTCAATCACTGCTCAAATGATAACATTCCTTATCTACCCTCGTGATGTATTGTATTAAAAAATGCTGTCCTTTGGAAAACAGGTGCTATGAATCCGTTTTTCTTAATATGGGTAAAATTTATAGAAACGAACAGCCCCCTCCCAAAATTATTTGTAATTCGTCTGCCTTTCGAATGGTCTTAATCGTTCCAGATTTCCCTGTTTAGAATGTGTTTGGATTGGTCAATAGCTAAATAGTTTTTTAAAGCTATTCTGAAAGGTGCAGAGGTGGTGGTAACTTTTCATAAGAATGATCTATGCATTTCTTTCTTATTTAATAGGACATGGGATTCAGGCTTGTCATAGTTATTTTCTGGTCATGCATCTGAAAAAAGTACTTTACATTGTACACAGCATCTTCATTGTTGATATTGTTCAATGTCATCAGTGTTGAAGTCATATGCTTAATATACTCCAATACCTAGACTTAACAAACAACGGTTTATGCACTGATTTCATTAATTAAACCATGCATTTGGAGAGAAAGGAAAATTATCATTCTTTTGGATCCACTACCAGTCACCATGTTGGGCATCACAATGAAAACTACATAGAAAAACCATTTTCATAATAATTTTCATAATAAAAAGATTCAGTTTTATGATGGTGTTGATTGACCTCTTTTGCATTTATCCTAAATCAGGAGGTATCTTACATGCTTGCCTCCACTACTTCTGTCTTGAAATTGACAAAAAATAGCTGCTTTTCCAGCTAATGTTTTTATTGAGGTCATGCCCTGTGTTTCAGATTAATCGGGTCATAGTTATAATCCCCATATATATAACAATAAATCAACAACTGGTAACAAGTAAACATTAACTCATTCATCTGACAATACTCATCATACTTACGTAATATTGATTAGTTTTTTATTGCCATTTAGACATGGCAGGCATGAGTGAACATGTCATAAACTTCCACCGTTTGAAATACCGATACAGATATTTGGAATATGTAGGTGGGGTTTATGACTGAATAATAGACAAACTGCACCCGGTCTCAAATACAATCTTGGAGCCATTCAGAAACACACACAGGACTTTATAAGTAGGGTAAATACATGTGCTTGCAGGCACACATTGTCAGTTTTGTTTTCTATTCTCAGACCTTTATCAGGGGTAATCAGTCAGATGCAAGAACCTACTTAAGAAGACCTGTCACAGTGTTTCAGATTTTGGAAGGGGAAACTACGCTTGGTCACACAAGGAATGTTTAGAACATTTATATATATTATTTACTGAACGGTCCAATAAGACGTAGCAATTTGCCAATACCCAGAAATTGCAGTCCAATAAGCTGAGAAATTCTTGCCAAAACAGAGTCTCTACAAATGTTCTCTACAGCTTCACATGAGTACAGGACCGAGTCTCCCATAGCATATAAGTGATTGTGTTCAACGATAGTCTGACATCCCATCCAAGGCACCCCTAGGGTTTCCCGTGAAACTGCACCGGTAAGAGGTTAGATGAAGGCTGGAAAGCTGAGCTTGGCAGAATAAGCACAAGTATATAGTTCATTAAAAAAGTGAAAATATCTAATGACCTTTCACCAGAGCCTGAAAAATCTCTACTTATCCTTATACCTTTCTTGCCTGTTTGGGTACATAGAATTACCTGAATGCAAGGAAGAAGGTTTTAGCTAAACTGAAGACAGGCGATTCTCGCATTCTGTTTCGGATGAACAAGTTGTATTTGCCAATCAGAGACAACTTGGCAAATTACTTTTTAAATAGAAAACTCTATCAAGAGCGTTCAGTTAAATAAGATTCACAACACGCGGTTTAATTTTGGAAGAAAGCAATCAGACTGTTATTAAATTGCAAACGAACATTCATCCCAGAAATCATTCTTTGTATCAAACCACAACATGTGAATAGGTTTTGTGAAGGGAGAGAAAACCACACAAATCCAAAGTGAAACAATTACGAAACATTTTGTTTCCTAATGTCTACTTATTCCACACTAAAGGGCACACGAAAAAACTACACTTTGTAGCAAACATCATTCCTACAGTATAAAATTGTTACTGGTTAATTGGGTTTATATCGCCATGGAATTGGTTAGAATGTTGATGTATAGTCGCGTTTCACAAAGCAGTCTTTGGCTAGATGGTCCATGTTTTCGCTCCCTCCAAGCTCCTGGTATGAAAAACATGAACTGCCGAGGGGACCAAGAACTGGTATATGAAGCACTATATATACACTGTGTGCAGAATTATTAGGCAAGTACTATTTCCGGACATATTTTTTTAGCAAAAGTTGGGCAGACTTGTAAAAATTAATTCTGATGTTTTCTTTTGCACCAAGTAAATGTATTTAGAGAGAAAATGTTACATTAGACTTTCACAAACAAAAATAAAAGAAAAGCATTTGATTTTCAGTGTGCAGAAATATTAGGCAGTCAGAAACTAAGTGGATTTTTCTCACTTCGCCATCAACAGAAATAATAATAAAATTGTCTTATTCAGTCTATATAAGGAATAACAAACTTCACCAAGTTTATTATCCTGTATCGCCACCTTTCTTCTGAATGACCATCATGTGCTTGTTCGCCATTGAACCAGTCAAGTTTTTGCTCTGATCCCGTCTTATATTAACTACATCAGCCAGGACCGCCTCCCAGACTCTGCTCTGAGAAGTGTACTGCTTATCATCTTGGTAAATCTCATAATTTAGTCTGGCCCTGTAGCTCTTAGTGGGCATTATTTCAGTCGATGATGGGGGCCTGGTCATAATTCAATCAATTTTCTTGGCCAATCTATGGAATATTTTGATGCATAGGAAGGGACACTGTCCTGCTTGCATA
>JAODLC010000117.1:161386-183590 GCA_026781145.1 Hippopotamyrus pictus | reverse complement strand
ATCTGGACTGAAAATATTGGTCGGAAGAGAAGATACAAATAAAATACACACTTGCCTAATAATTCTGCACACAGTGTGTGTATATATATATATACATACACACACATATATACACATATATATACACATATATACACATATATATACACATACATACATACATACATACATACACACACACACAGGTATATATATATTATATTAGTGAAATTATGCGCTGTTGGGAATGGTAGGAAATATAAAAAATATTGCCAGAAAGGCAAACAAAACACTTAAAAGACTATTGCAAGAATGCCAAAGGACACATGAAGGAGAAGTGGTGAGAGAAAGAAGGCTAACAGTCAGTCAATCAGTAGCAGGAGATGGTGAGGGATAAGCAGAAAGTTCTGAAGTTTCTCCTGGATTTGGGCCACTTTCAAACAGTGAGGTCAGGGCACCCAAAACAGCACTCAGAAGTCTTAGTTACACACTAAATCTCCACACCAAGATCACTGACGTTTCTGTGAGCATATGTTCCAAAATGGAGTAATGGGCAATGGCATTTTCAAGTACTAATTCAGCCCATCTGACAATGTACAAAAACAAATGCCACTTCAGATGTTTTCCCTTCGGCTGAACACCCATGTTATCTAGGACTAATGCAGTACATCACACTATTAGCCTTGATTAAGCTACTTCAACTGAGAAAGTATTTCAACATGTACAGCAGAGATTATGAATTACTGGCTCACAGGCCAGAGACTCTTTTATAAGACCTGCAACATGTTTCTAATTCTAATTATTTCTAATTCATCTTCACCAGCTGCCCCCCCTCCATTGTGCATTCCCTCTCATCTCTTTTAACTCAAAATTCAGCCCCAGGTTAGTTTGCTTGAGACCCCTTGTGTGCAGCAAAATCAAAATATCCTGCAACATATTCCAGCGTCCATCTGTCAAAATGAGGATACAGAAACATTGGAGAATTTTCCCTTTTTTTTTTTTTAATTTTCACATAAATAGGGAAAGTATATAAAGGATTGTAAATGACTTTCATGAGGATACTTTCACAGCATAATGCAGGTCAGTGATTAGAAAGGTATCAAGCAGAGGCAAAATGAATGTTGTGTGCAGTTTTACCGATTCAAACAATTGGATATCTTGGGAGCAATTCAGTTTATATGCCAGCAATGGACTCTTATTAGCATTTCATAAACCAGCAAGATACCTTTTCAAATGAGTTTACAAACTTAACTTGCTTCAGAACAACCTAAAGACTTCTCGAAGAATTAAAAAAAAAAGGGCAAATACAAAGCCTCGCCGTCGTAACTTTCACAGCGCATTATGCAAGAATAGCAAAACGAAATCATATCCTGTCATAAATCTACGAGCTTTAAAGCATCAATTGAGAAAACCTGGCTTTCACTCGTAAATCACCAATGTGTCGCACCAATAACCATAATCCAAAATACAGCCCTGGGGGGCAAAGTTTTGGGCAACTTTGCCACATCCTGATATTTGGTTTTTATTGATAAAAAAGTAAAATGAATAAAATCTAAGTCATTCTGCGTAGTCTAACCCCCCCCCCCCCCAATTTTGGAGCTGGTGAATCAGGAATCAGGTAAAAACCAAAATGTCAGAATGTACCCCCTGCCAAGACTGCCACAGCTTCCATGATCAGCTTCAGTAGTTTTTCAGGGTGGTGCTGCCTGCTTCCACACCCAGGTTAAGAATGTGAGGCAGGATTTCAGGAACAAAGGGCACGGGGAAAATGTTCAGTCAGTGGAGAAGAGATCCCCGGCCGAAGGCAGCGGGGCCAGCCCCCCCGTCACGCTGGGCAGCAGGGAGAGGTCCGGCAGGCTCTGCAGGTGAGATTTCAGCTCCTTGCGCACCTGTGTAACACGGGCCAGCTTCTGCTTGTACTCCTGGAACATGGCCACAGTGACAGCAAAGGTTATTTCATGATCGATGAACAGATTCCCCCCCCACACACTTCTTAGTGCATATTCCCAGTGCTACATCGTCATTTCACACACATCATAATCTTTAAGCAAGATAAAGCATTACTGGAATTTCAATGGGAAATATGTATATAAAAGGCTATGAACTCATGACTCAAAATTCAAACCTACACCTGTCCAGTTCTGAATATACTGAATCAATTTACTGAAGCACATAAATCTGCCACGAAAACTGAAAATAAATGTAGCTTATCCAGCACTGCCACTTGATATTTAACTCGGGGACAGTCACAGCACAGAGAAGCACAGAAGGGGACGGAGACCTCCAGTTTCTTCTCCCTCTCGACCAGGGCCTCCTTCTGGCTGTGGATGTACTCGGTCAGCATGCGTCCCAGCTGCCGCCGGTCTTCCAGCTCCGCGGCCAGGCGGCCATTGTACTCAGCCAAGAGCAGGCAGGCCTCATCCACCGTCCTGGACAGCTTGTCCGCAGCCTCCTTGTCTGAAAGCCAGCAAAGTTTTGAGGCCTTACAGCCTGTGTCTTGCACATTTTGACAAGTCTCTAAACATCTGTACACGAGGCCACAGCTGGGAGCAGGGGGGGGCAGTTTAAATATTTAACAATTCACAGTTGGTTGCCAAAGCACATTTTTTTAAAACAGTGTTTGTGAAGGGACAGTCGGCTGCTTAGCGATAAGAGGAAAAAAAAAAAAAAAAAAAAAAGGTTTTAATGGTCACAGTTGCTGTCATTATGTGCTGTGCAACATGGGAGCATAAGTCGACACAGCCACTCTGTGCTCTTCCTTGTTTTGCATTAATCGGTCGGCATCCAATTTTATTGCACGTGTGCAATGACAATAAAGATGTTCAATCAATTAAAATCAATCAGGTACTGAGTGGCCTAACATGCTTCCACCCTGGTTGCAGTTAAACCAGCCCGTAACTGAAAGGCTGTAGTAATGGCAGAATTAAGGTTAATAAACCAAAATTAAGCAGAACCTCACCTGTGATCTTCTCCAGCAGCGAGACATCCTGAACCTCCTGTGGCAGCGAGGCAATCTTCTGGCGGACGGGGGCATCACCAGAGGCTGCATTCTCTAGATCCTGCAGGGCTTTGACCAGCTCCTCAGTCTGCAAGAGGGAGAGCAAACTGACTGATCTCCCCGCCGTTACTGACGCCAGACCCAGCTGAAGTCATCAAGCACAAGTGGCAGTATAGGGCACCAATCATTAAATATAAAAGTAAACACCAAGACAGGGGTGACAAGACACAGTTATCTGCTGGCACTGGGAACCAGTCTGAAAAGGTCAAATAGGGAAAAACTAAACCATCAATGAGAGAAAAAAAATAGCTGCTTTGGATACATGTCACCTATGCAATTAGATGAATAACAAACCATAAAAAATTTGCTTAAAATGTACACATTTTAATGAAGTTAAACTTCTCTCATGTCACAGTGCTAAAAATAATCTCATTTGTCAGGAGCCATTTCCATGTTACACTCCGGCTCCTTGGGAAGCTGTCAGCCAGTGAGAGGTGACACGCCTGACATCTGCTGGTGAACAAACCGATGTGCACTTTCATGTTGTTTGACGGATCAGTAGCACAAGATAATCTGAGTGTTGATACCAGCAGGGGAGTTGAGGCATCAGAGTCCCGTGGAGAATAGTGTCCCCTGTAGTCATCATCTTCCTCCTCCTCTTCCTCCTCCTGAATTTTCTGGTATGAACGTTTGATGGCTTTTTTTTCCTCTGCATATAAAACAGCTTGATTGATTAATCACTTAAAGGAATTTTAAAAAACAGTTCCTCGCTGTCCATCAGATCCTCTCAATACCAGTTCTTCTTGAAACATTACAGATGTGCTAAGCTAGGTCTGATCTAGGGATATTTAGTGAGAGACTGCACATTGCCTACATATTTCTCATAATGAAAGTCATGGCACAGATTGGGTAGCTGCTGCTGTTCTAAAGTTTCCTCCAGGCATCCATGTCATCAGTTCCAAGTTAACAAAGACAACTACATTCAAAGTCTGCCTCCACTGGGATTGAAGTTTTACATTTTTCAGTGAAAATTACCCATTATAAAAACTGCCTTTAAAACTCACTGGAAGGGCAGCTACAATGTTGTTCTGGGTAAACATGTGGTTAGTTCAATTTACTTGTGGCTGAAAAAGCAAGTCAACAATTTGGATTTCCATAAAAGTACATTCGCACTGGGTAAATGTTTATGGGACAAGAAATGAGATCCACCCATTTGAGTGTAAAAGCACATTTAATCAGGCATAAGGGTCTGACCACAAACTGTTGTTTTAAAGACAAGAGCTTAAAAAATTGCTAGAAAAACAAATCTAACAGCAGCCGGTCACCTTGACACAAATACATGAAGATACAAGCCTTGAAATAATTCCTAATGCCATAATTTGGCTAAAATCCACTAAACATGATCATGGGCTCCTCCACAGTACAAGAAACAAGGATAAGAACACATGCAAACATACTACAGCAATTTTCAGAGCCGCAATCATGAGACCGACATGGGACACAGGTTACATTGCAGCAGTCTCTGGCCTGCCAAGATACGGCCCCCAAATGCATACCTGTCTTAGGTTTGGGGCTGTTGGAATCCTCAATGGCCAGTTTGAGCTGCTGAATGAAGTCTGCCCTGTATACACCACGCTCCTGCCAAATATTGAGCAGTCTCTCCATGTGCTTTTTGCAGCCCTCATCCGCCTCTCTGCAGGAGATAGTTCTTTCAGTTAAGAGGATGACAGTATGAATGACAGATTTTATTTGGTACATGCTATTTCCTTATACTGTACAATTTACCAAATGGAATTACATTCCACAGACAAATTAGACCTATAAAGACAATGCGAGATACTCAATTTAGGTCTTTTCTTTACACACATACTTCTTTAAAAAGAGTGCATTAAACACTAAAATTCACACAGCACTGCATATTGTGCTTGTACAGTTTGTGATTATGTGAAACAGACAAACATGTTCTATAGTTTTCATCAGATACGGAAACCTTATAAAAACAAATCCACAAGGTTTAAAGTAGTCTGTGAAAGCCAAAAGACATTATCTTAATGTGCAGAGGGATTCTATCTGAACCAGACTCTCACCTTTCCTTAAATTACAAGCTTGTAAAACTAAATCATGTCACCGTGGGATAAATCTAAGTGACTCACCGCGCCACATGAGAGCAGGCATCAACGAGCACCATCTCGTAGTCCCGAGCGAACTCGGGGCCTTTCCTTTTGCTGTTCTGGATCACGTCATTGGCGAGGTACAAGAAAGTCAGCTTGCGGCTGCTTTTGGCTGAAACGGGAACGCAACAAATTCACAGTTTAACTAAAGGATTAAAATATAACCACGAAGCAATCGATTTAGCAACTATATGACCGCAAGTAACTATCTCATCACTGTCAAATCTTGCAGAGTCATGCATACAGCAGAATGTAAACAGGCAACTGTATATCCACACGATCCGTAACCGTGCAAATAGTAGTATATTACGAAATCCATCGCTTCATGACTGTTAGTACTACTTTACAATTGCATGACTAATGTCCATATTTGGCACTTATAAATACACACAATTACACCTTCATTGCAAATGTATAGCCAATCACACTATACAGGTATACACGAGCGTTCCTGTTTCTTCAGCCCAGTTTATTGTTATTTTCCTAGTTTCTCCCTATTCTCCAGCAGACACCTACCCTTCTTCAGCTCCCGGTGCCACACTCGGACGATGACCGGCGAGTGTTTTCGGTGGTGGATGAGCCAGAGAGACATTGTCTGCACGCTGTGCTGCGAATTGCTGAGCTCGGACAGCTTTTTTTCCAGGGCCGTTTCCGAAAAAGACGACATCGTCCGACTTAAGTTTTTTTCCTTTAAATTATTTAAATCGCACAGTCGCCGGACGGCAGATAAATAACGCTATACGCCCATGGAGACAAGACTGCCCCGTTGCCAAGGCGAGTGGATTCTACCTGCTAGCTTGTTAGCCTAGCCTGCTAAACCGCGGGTGAATGGTAGCTAGCTAAAGCAAAGTTAGTATTTCGGTTTTCTGTATATATTTACAGACATGAAACGGTGCTGGTCGCTGGAGAAAAACGCACACAGAACATTAAAACTGACTTTAAATACAAATTAAGGCTTATTAACTTATTACGCCACACTTAGCTACCTGTTACGTTCACTAGCACTAGAGTAAGTTTAAAAGCTAACTAGACTACCTGCTAGTAACACGCCGCACATATCGACTTAACGATAACGAGCTTGTCATTTGTGTGTTTAATAAAGATTCGCACTTTGTACCGACTTTTATAATAAAAACGCACTAACAGTACTCTCAGAATGCAGGAGCTTAAACTTAAGTAACTGTCCGGAGAACGCCCCGTGGCTAACAGTCAGAGTCTGCGGCGTCGGCTGGCTTGCCACGACTAAACACCGTCACCGCCCAACAAGAAATAATTCAGCTGAACGCGCTTTACCTTAGCCAGACTTGTTTTAATTACTCTAACTGTCCGATTACGGGCATGTTAGTTGCCTAACCAATGCCAACTTCATTGAAGAAGCTAGCTAGCTAGCTAGCTAAGACTGGCGAGAAGGCCGTGTGACGTCACGTCATGGGGTCGTAGAGCAAATGCACGAGCGTAACTTTCCCCCTTAGCAAAGCATTTGGACTTAATACAGCAATGCACTACAGAGGAGTTTTTAGTAACGTTTTACTAATTTACTTAATATTGGTGTGTGTGTGAAAACTGTTTTAAATAACACAACCTCCCAACTATTTTCAAGGAGGCGTGGAGCCGAGTCTTCATAAAAACACAACCACTCTTTTTATTGGGGGATTAACAGTACTATTAACCACTTACGTGTAAAATGAGATGTGAATATTAATTAACTAATTAAGAGGTTGAATCCTATTAAGTCTGTTTAAAAATACAAAAGCTGGTGCGGTAAAGAGATGCCTGGGTTAGGCAGGATACTCTTTTGGGGGAGTATTTTTGCAATTGTCACCTAAGGCTCTCGGGGGTCTGCAAAGCACTATATAAGTAACATTGATTTGAAAGTAAGTATAAGAACAATAAAATACTACCACTAAAAATAACAACAGCAACAATAATAATAGACATGTTTGAATGAACAGGTAATGTGAGATACCAGACGAAACAGCAAATGTAGTGAAGTAAAGTGGTATATATACAGACTGGTGCTGTTCAATGAAAGGTGGAGTTTATATGTGGTAAGGTTAGATTTTCACGTCAAGTGTGACGCCCCAAGATCTGTGATACATAATTCTGTTCCTTATATATGTACGTGATGGTAATCTCACATTGATCAACATTCTGCATAATGGAGTTCGACCGTTTTAAGTGCAATCTAAAATTACCCCCATCTGCTGTTAAGGCGTTTTAAAACGCGATTTACCCAGGAATCTGCTGTCACGCCCGTTTTAGCAAATTTAAAGGGATAGTAACGATGTTGTCGATTGCTGGTTAATGTGCAGAAGTGTCTGACCGTGGTAACAGATAATGCAATGAAACATAATGAATGAAACCTTTCACACCATCGGGCATTTTCTTCGTGGGCCGATGGGTTTTTAGGCCGGCAAAATTCTGCCAAACCCCCATCGGCAAAAATTATCGAGTGTACGTGTATGGGTGGCTCTGGTATGCCTGTCTGGTTCATTCTTGTGTGGCACGGTTCATTCTTTATTATTTAATACATTTAATTATAGGGACATTTGGGGTACTTAACGGAGACTGCGCCTGAATGGCACCTTAACAGCAAAAACATTTATGGGAGACAAATATCTGTATAAGAATCGCCACAAGGTGTCATACACGAGACGAAGAATGAGGCTCGTAATATCTTTTCCGTCTGACTGCGTTAAGTGGTGTTTCAGTATTCTGATTCCTCAGCTCACACCTTAAAATGCTTTTTGCTGAGTTTCTCAAGGGTGGTACAGTCATGAAACCGACACTATTATTAGAACATTTCCTGCACACATATATACCACGTCATCTTAGATAGATAGCACTAACCGCTAAGTCTGCCAAAAAATACAACCATATACGACTGAATATATATCTGCAGATCTATATAGCTTCCTTAATAAGGCGAATTTATATTTTTATATAGGAATCATTTTGCTACATCCATCTATCTATCCACCCATCCATCCATTGGTTTTCAATAGATATTTATCCAGTATAGGGTAACAATAAGTCTGGTGTAGCACAGGGCAAAATGCAGAGGTACCCCCCTGGATGGGATTTCACAGAACTCTTCTATAAATTGAATAATTTAAGTTGACTTAACCCCTGTTCATCCCACACAGTCTCCATTTGAATTTTTCATTGGACCGCCTTTAGCTTTGATTATGGTGCACATTTGTCATGACATTATTTCCACAGGCTTATGCAACATCTCACCCTTTATTTTCATCCAGATTTGCATTATTTTCTCACTGAGATCCTGTATTGACCAGTGAGTTGAACCACTCCGTAAAGCTTCCTTTATCACATCCCAAAGACCTTCAATGAGGTTAAGGTCATAACTCTGAGGTGACCAAGTCATGCGTGAAGATGATTCCTCATGCTCCCTGAACCACTCTTTGACAGTTCAAACCCAATGAATCTTGGCATTCTTGTCCTAGAATATGCCCATGCCAACAGGGAAGAAGACCCACTGATGATGGATGGAGGTGTAACCTGGCCAGTCAGTAGATTCAGGTACTCAGCTGACTTTACTTTATTGCTGCATAATGTTGCTGAGCTGTAATAATGATCCAGTCATTGGCTCTTAAGTATTTGCTGATATAAATTCAAATGGCGACTTTTTTTTGGCTGGGCAGTGGGCAGTGTGTGTGTGTGTGTGTGTGTGTGTGTGTGTATAAAAGTATATTTAGATACAACAGATGTATATTTTGCATTAATAAAGGACACAAAAAGTAAGAACTTATTGGTACAGTAAAACATGCTTCAATTTATTAGTATTAAAGAGTATTAAGTATTAAGGGTGCCTGAACACACATTTTTATTCTCATACATCCATCTCTCTTCCAACTGCGTAGTTCCTAGAGGGTTGTTTGGTGGGGGGGGGGGGTTAGGGGGGCTGAAGCTTATTCCATTTAGCACATCCTGCATGGGATGCCAGTCCATTGAGTGAGGGGGTCCAATCACTGAGGTACGAGGTACTGTAACAGCCCCCGCTACTGCCATCTTGTTTACCTACATGTTCCTGATGGTTAGAAGTATAATCCGGAACTAACTGAAGATGAGTACAAAACTAACTTTCTTTGCAAGCAGTTAATCTAAAATGTAATTTCTGAAACAAGACTGGAAAAAGGTAATAGGGGAACCTGTTCTTCATAATCTTTTTCTCTATTTTCAGAAGACATACTGAGATGGAATTTCAGAACATTCAATTAAAAAGACTGCAGAAGCCAACTAATCTGCATCCTAGGGTGTCAACACACCACATTAATTTAACTTTTGGGGTTTCGTAACAGAAGGGAAATGGGGAGAAGATGAAATCTGAATTCTAGCTGTTTACATCATTTCCCTTTCCTGCAAGGGAGAGAAGGCAAACAGGAAGGTTTGGTAATATTGACCTGCTGGCAATTATGGTAATCTTCTTATGCTTAGCTACACTTTTACCCAGAGCTATACCAAGCTAAGTCAAATGCTTCTTGAAATCCTTGAAAACTGTGGCATTAATGAGCTTAGAGTGAAACAAAAGAAAATGACTGGTGAGGGGACAGTAATTTTTATGCTATCATAGGGCAATTTGGTGGCAGAATTGGCACTCCAGCTGCCGGAAAAAAACTCTAACTGGTCCATTTGGTGGTCCATTCGATGCCCGCTGCGCGGCTGCACTCAGATTCTCATCCCTGAGGTGGTTTGTAATGTGGCAGGTGCAGCAACGCGCTGTAATCAGTGTGTGCTCCTTACTTCATAGGGCAAGGCCCTTCTCCGTGTCAGGAAAGGAAACACCATTAACTGAACACTGCTAATGTTTGCCCGCCAGAGCTACATTAGATCTAGTTCCTACATGCTGTCTGCTCTTAAGGCCTCAACTGTGGATATGAGTTGATCATGTTCACCTAGACATTTGCTTATTAATGAACCTGAGACACTCAGAGCTGGATGACGCAGACCGTAGTCTTCCGTGACTCTCTGCTATCATGTTCCTTTTAGCTGGAATGTGAACCGGCCTCTCAGCTGAGGACTCTCCGATGGGGCTGGAGCTACACAGTGTCCTGCCGCTCACGTGAGCTCACCCTGCCGCTCACAGCAGAGTTGTTATTTACAAGCCGTGGAAGCCTGGGTAGGTGATAGTCAAGCTAATGTGCCAAATACGATAAGCCCACACTCTTTTATCTTAAGTCCAAAGACACGACAGTTGTTCAGCTGAGAACATGCTACGTAACATGATGCAGAACAAAAAGGTGTGTTATGTTCACTTATCAAAGACTGAGTTTGGTTTTAAATGGGTTTAAAGAACATGTGGTTAGATGGATCACAGTCTTTGAATTGCCCATAGTGTGTGATTGTGGCACTGACCTATCATCCAGAGTTTCCCCTGCCTTGTGTCCAAAGCTT
This sequence comes from Hippopotamyrus pictus, assembly GCA_026781145.1. NCBI lineage: Eukaryota > Metazoa > Chordata > Actinopteri > Osteoglossiformes > Mormyridae > Hippopotamyrus > Hippopotamyrus pictus. The sequence goes on along the minus strand of JAODLC010000117.1, from coordinate 173,030 downwards.
TGTAGATAGGTTCCAGGCTCATTCTGACCCCAGATCAGCGGTTATGGATGATGGGGAAGTGACATATCAATAATGATGACAGTTATATGAAAAACTCTTAAACTAGGTAATAAATCATTTAAAATGTCTATTGCTGTAGTATACATGTATGCATCATGCATTATTATTTATCAGTTCTGCTACACTGACAGCAGAAGTAAAACACTGACCGGAGTGATAGTAATGAATTAAAAATTGAGTAAAAATGTAATAGTTGAATAATATAATTTGCAGACCATGGGCTGATGTAACAAGTAAGAACAGCCACAGCATGCATTATAACCAATATCAAATAATTTAATTGTGGGTTAATTTTAAAATTAATTTTGCCCTTATGCTATCTTAAATTAAGCTAAATGTAATCAGTCGTGGTCTAAAGATACCTGGAATTTAATACTCAAGTTAGTTGATTCTACATCATTCTGTGCCCACCATTGTCTTCTACAATTTAAGGTTGTGTATAGGTTCCACATGTCCAAAGTCAAATGATCTCGTATTCACCCGAATGTGGACGCCTGCTGTGATAAATGTGGGATTGAGGAGGCTTCCCTTATCCATATGTTCTGGTCATATCCTACCCTCGAAAGATTCTGGAGAGACATATTTAAAACTTTGTCCCTAATTCTTGAATAGCATATAGAACCTAATCCAGTGTTTCTTAACCCAGTCCTCAGGGAACCCCAGACAGTCCATGTTTTAGCTTCCTCTCAGCTCCCAGTGCACCTGTACCAAGTATTTGGTGTTCCTGATTGGCTGGGGAGGCTGGTGAACGTCTGACCCCTTCAGTGTCGTACGTTGTCGTTCGCTTCCCTTTTGGCTAGGCGTGCAAGCCTACTAAGATGGAAGGGTTCTGCTCTGCCCGCCCATGCTCAATGGCTGAGGAACCTTATGTCTTATTTAAACTTCGAAAAGATCCGTTATTCGATTAGCAATACCAGCGAAAAGTTTTACAAGGTGTGGGGGCGCTTCCTGAAATATTTTTCAAACCTTCAGGTTTCAAACCTTCGACTTCCAGCACTACTTAGTAAATCAATGTTATGGTTCCGTGGTTTTTGTTTTTTTCCTTGCGGATAGGGTTAATGTGTGGGACGAGCAGGGGTTAAGTCGATAAAACGCAACAAAAAGATATGTGAATGTGTTAGTACACTATATCCTACTATGTCAGCTTATTATCTCGTTCTTTTCTAATAGCAATCATTGTGAAACGTACTTAGTTATTGTATAATAACGTTGTGTGTACTTTGTGTTTTCTGGTTTCAATCTAATAAAAAATATCTTTGAGAAAAAAAAATTAAGCTAAAAGTAACCCCAGCTTCTTCTGAAATTTCTTGTCCCCCCCCATATTATATGATTTGAATTATAACATGAATACAGATTTTAATGAGGCAGGAGTATGATTTGGCTTTAAACTCCAAGGACAATGTTATGTATCCCAGTGGTGCTTCATTTTGGACGACACTGCAGCATTTTAAGCTTGGTGTGACATCTTACAAGCACTTAATGAAAATAATTTGGTTCAATGGCACCTACAGAGACCTTGGCTTGTACAACAGGACACAGCCATTGTGATATGGTAGTTATATAATGAAGGCCATTTGCAAATGAATGATGAAGACAGTGAAAATGACTTCCCTTACAATCGCTTTCATTTCGGTTTTTCCTGACTGGAGGGTTACCACTGATTTACATCAGTAATTTGCATCTGTCAAAAATAAAATGTAATTTCTCTTTTGGAGAAAAAGTATTTTAATTAAGGTAAAAAGTAAACTGTGGTACAATCAGTATATGGCTAAATGAACCAAGACAGGATTTTTAAAAACCAATTTACTGTATACATATACTGAAAATGACATTAAGTTTTGCCAAGAAGCAAAGTTAGCAAAAAAAAAAAACAGTTCATGAAGGCAAGATTACTTCATTACTTTCATTTACGATTAATTTAATGTACTGAAGGCATACATTTATGATATGACCAACATTTTTTAGAAGTTGTTTAAAAATGTACAAGAGTATACATTGATTTCTTACAAAACATCAAGGCAAAGTGTGCAAATGATAAAAAGAATGTTTAAAACACTGAATGACAGCAGCATTGTATGCCATTCATCTTAGCTGAGGACCAAGAAAAAGTAAAATTAAATAAAAAATCACATTACATACATCGAATGAGAGCTTCAACAATGAAATACATATTTCCCATCAGGCCTTAAAAAAAACAAAGCAATAAAGACAAATTCCCCCCAAAAAGCAGAAAGTCAGCCTTTGCCACAGCGACTACAAAATGAAAAGGAAAAATCTGTAAAAGAAATCAGAGCTATACCAAAGCAGAACTAACGGCACCTATGGATGGGAAACCTTCTCATAAAGATTAAGAACATGCATTCCTTCGTCCTGGTGTACACTAAACACACAGCTGTGAGCCTAAAGGACGCAGCTGTCAGTGCAGTCAGTGGGGGCGCCATCCGAAAGCTTCTTCAGCTTCCTGTCCTCTTTCTGGTGGTCATGTGTCAGCGGTTGCTGCCTGAGCTCCGGAGGGTGGTCTTCCTCCAGCTGCGTAACGTCCGGGGGGGTCTTCTCCGGTTCCACCTGCAGATAGGCACGGACCCGGTGGTGTCGGGCCTTGCTGTCGCTGAAGTCGATGACCCGGCATTCGTACGTGCCCTCGTCCGCCGGCTTCACGCTGGACAGCCGGAGCTTGTGGGAAATGTTGCTTCCGGCCACCTTCACCACCTGACGTCCGACGACAGGACAAGCGGTTATTAAGGACGAAATCAAACAAGCCGCTCGTACAGTGACTGTCAGTGTATGGAATGTAACACGAAAGGTACAGAAAGGGGGAAGAGGGACATTTTGCCAAGGTGAGGTCTTGAAGAATGTGAAATAATGTCTGGTCTGGATTGCATGACATTGGACTGGGCAGGATTGAGATCTTTACTGGTGTATCCTCTACCCGTCAGTGCAAAGAAAATGGCCTTTCCTCCGTAGGTATTGAAAATGTCCCCGGAATCCCAAGACACACAGTGTATGGGCAAGTTACAACAAGAGCTAGAAGTTCTAGGTCTTCCACTAAGCACAGCTCATAAACTTTAAAGCATATTACTTTGGAAGGGCTGCCCCCTTTATGAGTCATGTGACTCAGTATTTCTAAAGCTAGAGAAGAAACCTCTCGGAAATATTTAAATTATGCTCAGAGACTTTGGCATAAGGACAAATGTGCTCCAGTATATCAAACATGCTGTTGCTAATGCATCTGTCAGTTGACCAAAAGTGAACAGAAAACCGGCCCTTTTGACAGGGGCTGGAAAGAAACCCAAACAGACCCCCTGTGGAAGCTTTTGCTTGCTGGGGTCCACAGGGTGGCTACACACATCTCAGGAAACGGGTGAAACCAATTAGCATGCCAACCCGGCTCACCCGACACTGCCTCCCAAGACAGCCTTCTCAAAAGAGACAGAGTCTCAAATAAAAAACTTGCTTACATTAATGTATTTCTGCTGCGCGAAAAGAAAATAATCTCATCTGTACTGGCACAAAGGAGAGCAACTGAATGAGTCCCGCTTTTTTGCTGAAAAGAAATACCCCCCCACCCCCACCCCAATAGCTCCAGACTGCTTGTTCTCTCCTAGAACACATCCCCCCCCCACGCTTCATCACAGGATTGGAACAACAGTCAGAGGCCTTCGGGCGCCCGCATCCCTCGGCTGCACCGAGCCGTCCGCAGCCGTAGATGTGACACATCACAGACTCTTACATGACGGCTGCCTTCTCTCGGGGCGCTTAGAGGCGACACGAAGGAGCTCCATCTCTGTTGTGTCATCAATAAAGCCATCTTTCTCGAGGAAACGGATTGACTGCATGCAGGTAGACGCAGTCAAGTCAATACCTTCCTACACAAGACTCACAAGCAAGACACTATGAAGACTCCCCTGGACTTTGTGAGACAAGGGAAAAAATAACCCATCCATATTTATTCTACCTACAAAATCTGTCAGTATGCTTGCCTCCTAGAATAGTAATATACTGAATATGCTGCTGCTAAAAAACCTTTCAGTTGACTAAAAAAACTCCACAATTTACTTCTTAATAGTAAAAGTGGAATATTAATAAAACACTAAGGGCTTCGTAGAATATCCTATATTCATTTCTAAATCATATTTACAGTGTAATTACAGAGGCATCCTTAATGTCACCCTAGTAAAGTGCACATCTTCACCATAGAGAGTTACACCTCTAAGAATGGCATGATCCAGTAGCAGGTGGTCTGAGTGGGTTGGTTAACCCTGTGCAGGTTACAGTGGTATTACTCTTTGTCAGCAAGAATAATATGACATCAGTGTAAAAGCTAGCCTAACCTGGGACGTGTTTTTTGCCTTGGGTTCATGGACCAGCGGGCAACCCTTGTGACATGCAAGTTTCAGGCAGCTAAGCGTTATTTTTGTGTCTCATACCCTTTGGCAGATCCTTAAATTCGCTGGGCGTTTTGGGGTGATTTGATCCTGGGTTTTAAATGTGCAGTCTGAATGCGCTTAAGCACCTCGGGGAAATCCCCGAGGGAAACACTGTCAGTAAAAAGGCATCATTAAGAGCCACTGAAATTAAAACATAATCTTTCAAATATAGGATACAAAAATAGACTGAAACTACCCAATCAGGGCACACCGAGACAATATTCTATGGTACGCTACATCATCATTATTATTAAAAAAATTCCCACAATCCCATGGCGTGGCCTTACTTATGAGATGGGCCAAAATAGTTTTGCCCACCAGTGACAAGTTCTGCTTAAATGTAATAAGATTTAACTGGCTGGTACTCAGGCTTCCTTTCACAGTCAAAAAAAACAGACTCTAAATTGCCCATAGCATGTGATTACATGTGTGCGCGCGCCCTGTGATAAACCGGGATCCCATCCAGGGTGCTTCTTCCTAGAAGGGGCTCCAGGCTTACTGAGTCCCTGCACTAGAGAAGTATGGTTATGACAGATGGGTGATGGATAAATTAGCTGGTATTTATTTTAATATGGAGGATATAAACATAAATCAGGCATATTTTCCTTATAAAATAATTTTATAAAGTAAAGCCCATAATCCAGTCCACATACTATAGACATTGACCAAGCAAACAGTGATACTAGATGGATTATGTAATCGCCTGACAGATTAAAATGTGCTTAAAAAGCCATTAAGCATAACAGATGTTTCTGGTGAACAGTTTACTACCAATTTTTTGTTGCCTTGACAACCACAGAAATAGAATCTCTCCTATTTCCTATTAGCATTGTTCAGAATATTTATCACAGAAAGCATTTAATGCTCAGAGACCCTGACTTCCACACAACAACAGGTGAATATTTACCAGACTGCTGCTGGCACAGTGGCAGACTGATGGTCTAATATGTTCAATTGCTGTGGGAAGAATAACATGACTTTGATGTTCAGGCTGCCGCGGTTTGTGCACTTCATTAGCAGAAAGGCGTCACCGTCACCTTTTCGGAAAGGGGCCGATCTCACGCTCTCAGACACAGAGGATGGTGATTTAGTCCCCCCTGCCATGGAAATAGAGGTGGAAAGTTCAGGTCCAGAATGTAAAAGTCCAGACCAAGATTTTGGTTCAACCAACCAGTTGAGTATGAAAAGGTCACAGTCACAGAGTACTCAACTAGTTAGTTGAACCAAAATCTTGGTCTGGACTTTTACATTCTGGACCTGAACTTTCCCCCTGCTTGCAAACACATACATCTAGATATCTCTAAATTGTCCAGTGTGGATCTGTCCTGTGATGGGCTTGCATTGTGTTTACTATGACCTGTGATTCCTGAGGTAGGTTCCTGGGATGCTGTTCTGGATGAATGATTAGGAACAATACATACCACTCTCCTTTTTTAGTTCTTATTTTTCCTACTTCTTATGTCTTCAAGAACTCGACAAATCTTTGAAACTTGAAACAAAGCATGGAATTAAAGATTGGTGAATTGTTCTACCCTCCATGATGTGAAAGTCAAAGGCGAGACAGGTATTGCTGACACTGAGGTTACCAAACAATTTCGTGGAAACCTTGCAAAAAAAACTGAAATAGGTGAACAGAGTGTAGATCAAGTGTTGGAACTGTTCTGGGGGAAAACAGTGGAATGAATACAGCTTGGTATTAAGTCCACAAATGATCAGATTACAGTGTAAATTTGGTACAAAAGACCATTCGCTTTTGAGAACCTCTGTGTCTTTCTGAAAATCCCTGGGTCATTCTGAAAATCCCTGAGCCTCTTCAGGCATTGGTAAAGCTTTGGTCACACTTGCAAAATGTGAGGATAATTTTGAGAAATGGTTCATCCACTGCTAAAGAAATATTGCAAAGAAAATAGCCTTCCCTCCAAAGGTTTTGACAGTGTCCCTGGAAACCCAAGACATATGGGCAAGTTACAACAAAATGTAGAAGTTGTACTTCTTCCACTAAGCACAGCTCATAAACTTTAAAGCATATTACTTTGGAAGGGCTGCACCCTTTAACATGTGACTCAGAATTTCTAAAGCTAGAAAGGAAATCCCTCAGAAATGTTTTCATTATGCTCAAAGTGTAGGAAAAAAAATCCAAGAGAGTTAGCGTCTTTGCGAGCAGCTATTAGAGCACAAGGTACATTGTTAGGTCAGGATGACATACACCTACGGCGCATTTCTAAAGATGTTTTCACAAATAATCTCTGGACATTGACTGGAGAATCGGGTACAGACATATTCTGGAGTTGCCCTCTCACACGTGGCACACAACCGGAGAACGTCCTTGTGAGATGCGAACTCAGAAGCAGAGGTGGCAATTTCAGGTCCAGAAAGTAAAAATCCAGACCATGATTTACTTTCAGCCAACCAGTTGAGCATAAAGAGTCACAGTCACAGAGTACTCAACGGGTTGGTTGAAACAAAATCATGGTTTGGGATTTTTACTTTCTGGACCTGAAATTGCCACTTCTGCTCACAAGCAACACTTTTACACATGAGGCAAAAAACACCTACTAGAAATACTCTGGTTAGTTTAAATGTGGGGTGGCGCTTGGGTAGACCACGCATGAGGTGGGGCAATGCACAAAAAAGGACACCTGAGTGTCTACAGTGTTTTGTTTCCAGCTCTACTGACAGAAGTTTCCAAATCCCATTGTCTCTCCAGTTTGCCATGTTTTTTGGGGTCTTCTTTGTGTAAACTACTCCTCTTCTTTGCCCTCACATGTTTGTATTCTGCCGTTTTCACATCATCAGCATGCCTATTATCTTATGATGAATTCTCCAGAATTCTCCCTTTTCCATTCACACATGGAGGTCAATCACAAATTTCCTGGACTTTGTACTAGGGAGTTAGCAGGGTAGAGTCCATTTAACGTCTGGCATGACTGATTTGAATATTTGTGTTCACAAATACAGCCCCTCTGGGCAATGTCTAGAAAAGTTCAACCTGAGGTGCTACAAATTCTGCACACTGGATCTTTACCCACCACGTCACCATCTGCATCTGCAGATCCAGTTTCTTCTCCAGCACAGAGTAATGCAGCAACTAATGTGAAGGCTTCCAGTCACGATATTGCATTAGTCAACCTACTGTGTTCCAGGATGTTCAGATACCACACATTTATTTTGCTGCTCGTGGATAGGATTTTACACTGAGCAACCATAATCTGGTCCCAAAAGGATTCTAACCTCCCCATCAGATTCCTGTCTACTTTTATAAAATATGTTTCAGATGCGTTTCACCACCCTTTGGAGGGCAGAAGCGCTGGAAATCATATGCTGGCCCTTCAACACACTGTCAGAAAAAAAGTACCAGTTTGTATCTTTGCTTATTATTGGGGCTGTATCCTCAAAATTCTGCTAATTGTTCCCTATAGTTGTAGGTAATTGTACCTTTTAAGGTAAAGAAATGGGCCATATGGAACATTTTAGTACCACTGGGGTAACACTGATGTCTGTACTTTGGGGATGTTCCTCAAAGTTCATTTCTGTACCTTAAAAGGTACAATTACCTATGGCTACAGTATAGGGAACAATTGGCAGACGCTTGAGGGTACAACTCCAGTGATGCACAAAGGTACAAATTGGTACAACCTTTTCTGAGAGTGCAGGGGAACAAAACTGCAGAAGAATATGCCTTAGAATTCCAGACTCTAGTTGGGACAGAACAGTAACTGGAATGACTATGCCCTGGTTACTATGTTTCATTAGGGACCAGGCCAAAACCTCCAATTCAACTAGCCTGTAGGGATGACTCACTGGCACTGGAAGAACATTTGCCTGGAAATCTATGCTGACAACCTCCTTTAGATTAAGAGAGTTTCTCCCATTTACATTAAATCTCTAGACCATCTTCCATCTGCCTTTGTTAACCCAAGTGACAACAGTGGAGTATCCATGCAGCTTAGTCAAATGTATCTGTTGTTGGAAGAGAAAAGGTATAGAGTGGAACAGCACCCGAGTCTATTCTGTGGTCATTCTGGGCATTCAGGGCAAGCTGTCCTCCTCAGTTCAGTGCTATATGTCCACTCATCTACACTAAGAAAATGCACAGTACAATTGTAATTACTTTTAATTTCTAGTAGATTGGGTCACCTGTGGTGAATTTGCAACAATCCCAAAATTTCATGAACTAAGAACAAGCTAATTGACTCGAAGGACAGTTTTTTCATGCCTTACTTGCCAAGTATGGACAATCTAATAGACTCTGGGAATCCTTTCTTTCCCCCAGAGTCTCAAGATCTAGCAAAGGTCTTCAACAAATAAATGACCACCTATCTACCACCACATCGACCTTGGGATTGTGTTATTGATCTGTTGCCTAAAGGTCAAATCTATTGTCCGATCCATGCTCACAAGTTATGGCAAAGTCTATTTAGGAAGCTTTATATTAAGGATTCCGAGGTGGAAATTTCAGGTCCAGAAAGTAAAAATCCAGACGAAGATTTTGTTTCAACCAACCACTTGACTACTCTGTGACTGTGACTCATTATACTCAACTGGTTGGTTGAAAAAAAACATTGTTCTGGATTTTTACTTTCTGGACCTGAAGTTTCCACCTCTGCAAGGATTCATATACTCGTCTACCTTGCCTGCAATGGTGTCATTTCTTATTCATAGAGAGGGCTAATGGTGGTTTCTGACTTGGTATATCAACTACCTGAGCCTAAATTACGTCATGGTGCAGCACTATTAACTACAACCTCTGGTTCCTGCAGCCCTGAGCAACTACAGGAAGCTAAGTAGCTCACAAAGTTAGACCTCTGAAGTGCATGCTACCTGTTACGGATACATGAAGGTGATAAGTGGAACCCCACATTCAATGCCAACCGTAGCCATTATGAATATTTTATCATACCCAGTGGCCTAGTCAATATGCTGTTGGTTTTCCAGATCTTAATCAATGAGATTCTGCACGTGGACCTTGGAAGGTTTGTCATTGTTTATAGTGACTATTCCTTAATTTACCTGATTATCAAAGCCACATGTTTCATGTTCATCTTTCTTGCAGGAGCTCCTTACTAAAAGTCCCTTCATCCAATTAGTGTAACATGAGCCTCACAAAACTGAAACCCAGTTCCTTGGGTATGTGTTTAATCCTCAATGAGTACTAACAAATCACTCAAAGGTACAGTAGTACCTAAAAAAAGAGTGAGGTAAACTTACATCAAAGAATTACAGAAATTCCTGGGGTTTATAAATTTATATCATAGTATTTATGAGGAATTTCAGTTATTTTGCAGTACCACTCACAACCTAGATAAGAAAGTGGTAATTAAGTTGATCGTCAGTGTCTGATGTGAAGGCAGTTTTGTCCCAATTGTTAAGTGAGGCACATAAGAATGGTCTTTCTGGAGTAGAAGCATTTTGACTTTGGCAATGGGAAGCTACTAGCAATTAAATGAGCTATTGAGGATTCGCTTTCTGGTGCCATTAGCCCGATGGAGCTCAGCATCCTTTCCAGGTTCTTACCCATCTTCAAAGTCTGTGTCAGGAGTGCTGGTGTTTATTCTTCAGTTAGGTCCGGTTTTAGGTCTGGCAGATCCAAGAACAAAACAGCTGATTCTCTGTCCAGACTCCATAAAATCAAGAAGTTCCAGAGATAATTCTACCTCCCACATGCAATGCATCCGGTGGGAAATCATGGATCAGATCCAACAGGCATTTAATTCCAATCCAGCTCCTACTGAATGTCCTGCCTGCAAGACCCATCTTCCATCAATGGCATGCCTCTCTCTACTGCATCATCCCCATCCACTGAAATATCATGGAACAGATCCAACTGGCCCTTAATTTTGATTCAATTCCTACTGAGTGTCCTTCCTAAAAAAACCATCTTCTAGCCACAGTAAGCCTCCCACCCCACTGCAGTGGATTCACTTTATTTCTCCTACAAGACACCCAGGTAACTGGCACCCACTGCCCCAAATCAACACCGTCTGCAGGCCTCAGACTGTGAAATAAACTAATTTGTCAATGCATGTCCCAACCGTGCTCGGTTAGGTGCATCTCTTCAGCTGTCCTGTGGTATCTTATAACCTCAAGCCACACCTTATAGACCTGGGTCTCATTTAGCCATTGACTTTGCCACCAGTCTCACCTACTCTCAGAGAACAATGTCTATCCTAGTGCCTCTGAATAGATTCTGCAAAGGGTGCTAGCTAGTTTTGTGAAAAAGATTTCCCATTGCACCGGATACTGCAGATTTTATCCCACCATGTCTTTAAACCCTACATGCTGCCTACAGTACATGCTACCCCGACGCTCCAGGTACAGTCCAGCAGCCAGTCCAGACATTTCAATCAGGAAATCATGAGGTTTCTTTGCACCTACTGTCACTTCCACAAGTGGTGTAGGATACTCTCCCCTCAGGCTCCCTTGTAAGAAGCTCAATTCTAGGTTCATTGGTCTTTTTCCATTTGTGTAATAGCTTGACTCCATACTCTACAGTCTCATTCTACCATCACAGTACAAACTAAACCTCTCATTCCATGTGTCCTTATTAAATCTGCTAGTGCAGGCTGCCACCTTCCAGGCCATCCCCAACACTTCATCTGAGTGCTCCTGGGCTCCCATAGCTGGCTACAATAGTTGGTGGATTGGGAGGGCCAAAGGAATGTGCTTGGGTACCATACAATGAACACCATCTGGAATGATTTTTGAATGTTAACAGAAAGCCTTGTGTTACGTGCCGTAAGTTTGGTGTTACGTGCCGTAAGTGTACGTGCCGTAAGTTCAGGGTACGTGCTGTAAGTTCAGGGTATGTGCCGTAAGTGTTACGTGCCGTAAGTGCAGGAGGATGCCTACAGGTCCTTTGGACGTCCTGCTCACTCGCCGATTGGTCAACCTCCCCCTCCACTCCGCCCTTTGGACCTGACCCCGCCTCCCTTGCCTTCGGAGCAGTTTCCGGTTCGTCGGCTGAAGAGGCTGCAGCTTCGTCCCTTTGTCTGCCCGCTACTTGCTTCTCGCCTGCTAGCTCGCTCTTTGTTCGCTTTGCTTTTGTACTGTATGACTGCTCGTGTATGACTGTTTTGTTCATGACTTCCGATTTTCGCCTCATCCCTTATTGTACCTTCGCCCTGGTTTTGACTGTCTGCTTGGTTTTGAACTCTCGC
>JAODLC010000117.1:120959-139844 GCA_026781145.1 Hippopotamyrus pictus | reverse complement strand
GACAGACAGATAGATAGATAGATAGATAGATAGATAGATAGATAGATAGATAGATAGATAGATAGATAGATAGATTCAAGCTGCTTAAAAGCAGAATTTTAGCTATGCTAAAAAGACTACAGGAGGTTCATAGGCAGCACTACTCTACTATCTTTAAGTTAGCGCGGCTGAGGCATCCCTGTGTGACAACGCCTCACACACGCTCCCACAGACACTCAGGAAGCAGTCGTGTCACCTGTGGCTGTAATGTGCTTAGGAGAGATAAGCTAAGCCGAACGCCAAATCCCTTCAAACCCACAAGACGAGTCCAGTGGTCCTCTCAAGCGCTTTTTCTACGATAATGCCCCCCCAAAAAAGACTGGCGAAAACCCCAGCAGTGACAGTCAGCTGCCTGAGCTCCAACACTCTTCTGCTTTTCATGTCATCACAGGATGATTTGGTAACGGCTCCATAATGACTCACAGTAAGTACATAGTCCTTCGCTGTCAGGCCTCTTTCAAAAAAGACCAGCTGGGGAAGCCTTTGAAAAATCCCTCACAGAAGACTAAATCCCTCACAGAAGACTAAATCTCAGGCAGCACAGCCTATACAATATTATACATGTGCTTGGTGGCATATTGACATCTGAAGTAAAAATAAATCCATCAAAACAGCAATATCTGTTCTGTGACACTTAAGAAGCATTGGCATTATTATTTTATAAACCCCACGGACGGCACGATTAGAAGCCACTATAAAAGCCATCACATACTTATTCAAATTATTAATTTTTCAATTTAATTATTCATCAGTTTTTTCCTACTGTTCTTCTTTATTGCTTTATTGGCAAATGTCGGATTTCAATAACCTTTTACAGTAAACTAAATACTAAACAATTGAATGGATGTCGACGTTCACTGTGTGGCATTTAATTTTATATAATTATAATATTTTTCTCCTTTAAATTTTTAAACCAGTATTTAGCAGTATTTATGATTAAACAAAACATTTAATATACGTGTATGTGTATATATATAAATATTGTATATGTATGTGTGTGTGTGTGTGTGTGTGTGTTATATTTATATTGCAATGTGGGGATAAAAACCTGTTATTTTGACATTGTGGGAACCATTTTTCAGGTCCCCACAAAGATTTATGAATGCAATCAAAAAACTACAAATTACAAAAAGTACAAGTACAAAAAATATTGTATTTAGTTTGGTTACCTATGGTTAAGGTTAGGGCTGGGTTGTCATATTGGGATTGGATTTTTTCCCATAAAAATGAATGGAGAGTCCCCGCAAAGATATAATTACAATACTTTACGTGTGTGTGTGTGTGTATATATATATATATAAACTGTGGACACCATTATTCCCCTTCAACTATTTCCTGTCGTCCTTTACCTAAAACCACTGCCTCAGCACCGCCCCCCCACCAGCTCACAGTCACAGCCCACCCCCCCTGGAAACACGGCACAGGCGCCAGGGCGCTGGCATGACCCACCACTGAGTCAGCGCGAGGGCTCACCCACGGCGTGGTGCACGGGTAATGGAATAGGCGCGGTACTGGCTGCGGGGGCGGCGGTACTGGCTGCGGGGGGCGGCGGTACTGGCTGCGGGGACGGATGCCTGTATTATTAGACAGCGCGGGGCCCTTCTGCTGTCCCAGCGTCGCAAGACACACTTTTATGTAGAAATTGTAATGCGATAAAAAAAAGCTTCATAGCCGTACAAAATCTGTGTATATGAAACAAGGCATGAGACAGTATAGTTCTTGGGTAGAACTCCAGTGCTGAAATCTCAGGAGTGATGGAGCTGCTGCTTACAGGCCAGGAGGTCCTTGTGTGCCAGATGTTACAAGATGCTGACTGGTCGGGATGGTAACCTACAACGTTACCAGTCAGAGGCCGAGAACTGGAGCCTGACCTACCTGCCTGGGCGCCTGCATGGTTCCGGACCCACTGCACTGGAGCAGAACTGCAAGATTATAGGCTGTTCTTGGGGGGAGGAGGGGGGGTGGGAATGGGTGCAGATGCAAGAATTCAGCAGACAGCTCCCACTAGGGGATGTAAATGAGTAGATGTTGGATCTGAAAAGCACGATGGGGGCAGACCAGAACGCCGCCGCGGGGTGTGATCCAAGGGCCACAACACAGCACGCTGGCGCTTGGCACATTTTCACACACCCCGCCGTCTCCAACTAGAGCCGGCCGACTCTAAATTAATGTTGCGCTCGCTCTGAGGAGGTGCTTCCCTGCATGGCTGAAAGGACGGAGCCTCCTCGACTGGAAATTCATTAAAAAGGTTCAGGAAAGTTCAAGTAAAACTGACTGGTATGTAAAAATTGTTTTTCGCCAGGAATCTGTCACATAAACAGGACATACACCAGTGAGTCAGTTTGGGAAATTCTTGACTGATTTTCCAGCATAGTCAGACAACATACATGTTCAAACTGTGGATGTTGATTGATTTTAAATCATTTTTCATCAATGAAGTAAACACAGGTACAGCTGATACATACTTGGACTGAAAGAGCTGTTTGCGAAACAATTTCAAGGTTTGTTTTCACAACAAATGCTTTCTTAACCGCAAGACCTCCCCATAGAAATTCTTCCACATGTTTTCCTGTGCTGTTTATCAATGATGAATATGCTGATCTGTGAAATTCATAACAAATGTTGAGCTGGTGAGGATTTGCTCCTCTTCATAATTTATGGTGTTATGATATATAATTGGGCAGCTGAGCTTCCATACGGATTGGAGCCCCGTGGCATCACAGCCTTCACACACATACACACTCTTCCCATCTCTTTGTATGGCTGCTACATGCAATATTGAAAAAAAAAAACTGTAGACTTGAACATGAGGGAATGATGCAAATGACCTTTTAAAACATCCAGTCTCCAATCCGGAGAGCACGTCTAATAATCTTACAAATCAATAACAGTTCAGTATGCAAATGAGAACAAATTTATACCATAGTACCATCTTTTAATTATAATGAGCATTTTATTTATAATATAAAAAATAATCTGGACGTCAAAATAGTACCATTAGACTACCATCACGTGTCGGGCTTATTTATATGATTATTTATAATGATTATTTATATAATCTGCCCTGTGACGGACTGGCCTCCAATCCAAGGCGCTTTCCTGCCTCACACCCTGTACCTCCTGCGACAGGCTCCAGACCCACAGATATCAGATTCTCATAATCAGCGTAAGCTGGTCTGTAGTGCCTGCAGTCTTCAGTGTGCAGAGAAAAGGAAAAGGGTATCAGAAAATATGGCAGGATGCATATGCTCATGTAAAATCCACAGTAGAAATGTGACTGACAAGGTATTTGATCTTAGTTCCAGTAATGGAGATGTGCTCTTAAAACAACAGGAAAAAAAAAACATATCATGACTCAAACCATTCTGAAAATAGGGAGTCTTACAAAACGATGGTTTCATTTGTGGGCTAATTAATTCCCTCCCCTACTTTCACCTATAGTGACTCTGACCAGGGGCACAACTAGAGATTTTGGGTGCAGTGAAAACACGTCATATTTGGGCCCAGAACTCAGACCAAACCAATTATGCTCCAAATTTTTAGGGACCCTTGGAATCATCCTAACCCCCATCCCCCCCATAGTGCCCCTGCTACAGGTTGACTGCCGAAAATGCCTTTCTCTTAGCCAGTACTCATGAAGACGGATTACCATTTGGAAACACTTATCTTATAGGCTACTGTAAGTAAGATTTACGCGACTATGTAGAACATTAATGCCCATATTAAAACTTAAATATATTTTCCCCATAGTTAAGTACCTGTAAAGCATTCCTTTCATTGAAAACTGAATTTATTTGATAAGCAACTACACTCGATGTGTAACAAAGTAAGTTTATCCATAAGAAAACACGCATCGCAGATTTGATCTCATGAGCGTTTATCGCGCAGTTGCTGCCCTGATTTGCAAACCTCCGCTATCACAAAGGCGCACAAAGGCAGTGACACTGTAACACCCCCGCGCCGCTGGCCACTGAAGGACTGATCACACTCATGTCACAAGCTGTAAAATGACTGTATTAGGGTAGCCATCGTGCACCACTCTCCTTTGGCCAAAGGCTGCATTTTTATTCCAGCCTTTTGATGTCCGGAAGAAGACGTTGTGAGGAATTTCAGAGGACACGGCTATGAAATACTGGGTGCCTTTTAAGGTCAGCCTGGAACATTTGGATAAGGCGAAAATGCTGCATATTTCAGATTGGTCACAGTAACCCAAATCTCTACGCAACCAAAGTTCAAAGTCCGTCGGATTTTTTTTTTGACCGATTTAATATGGTACAAAACTCCTCCTTGCTTATTTCTGCATCCCGCATATTTATGGTTGTGTATTTCCAAACTTTACATTGCAGAAATGTTCACATTTAATTCCTCGCTGACGCATTAATAACGAGAGTATATATGTGAAAACATAGTAGTGAATATTAAAATATAGTTTAAGTCTCATCCAGATAAAATGTTATATAAATGCAGCGCTGAAACGTCAGCAAATCCACTGGCACAAAAAGCCTTGGATAAAACCGAAACAATCCATTTTTTATCAGCAATCTACTAAAATTGATGCGCATGGCAAAACCGATTGCAATAATATTAGAACTGATGCGTTAATATCATCATGCATAATTAAATACTTAAAAATATCCAAGGAGCGCGTCAAATAATCTTACAAATTAAAAGTAGTTCTAAAATATCACGGTACATCTGTCTTGGAAAATGCCAGCGACAACATTAAATATCCTCGTCAAATCGATCAAAAGCAGTACCGCCTTATG
Source organism: Hippopotamyrus pictus (assembly GCA_026781145.1). Taxonomy (NCBI): domain Eukaryota; kingdom Metazoa; phylum Chordata; class Actinopteri; order Osteoglossiformes; family Mormyridae; genus Hippopotamyrus; species Hippopotamyrus pictus. The sequence continues at coordinate 135,039 of JAODLC010000117.1, read as the reverse complement.
TCTATTTATTTTCACACGCTCAGCATCCGCGGTCCACCGATTTATCACTGGCTCACTTTGCATCTTGTTTTATTTAAAACCAAGTGCACGGCTGTCGTTTTACTTACCATTTCCAGAGATGCGGTTCTCTACTTCAACATGCCCACCTTGTCTAGAAGAGAAACTGAGTTGAACGTAGAGTCCTATGTAATGCAAAATGTGTATTATTACTCCAAAGGCTCCCATCGTTTTTGTTTATGCTTGTAGGATACTTTGCCTGTCTTACATTAGGGGAGGTATTGGGGGAAAGAATCCAGCCAGGTCCAGCAAGCTTATTCTCCTTTAAAACGAAATCACTCCAGGACAGAAAATAAAAGCGCCTTTTGGGAGCTGCGAGCCGCAAGCCACACGTTGTAGAAAATTATTTCTTCTTCCTCTTTCAGTTCGGTCTATTCTGCCTGCCTCCAAAAGCGGCGTAGGAAGATCCGCTTTGAAGCCGGGGAGAGGGGTGCTCAGGCTTCCATTGTAAAATATCAAGTAGGCGGAGGGATCTGAGGCGCAGATTATTTCATTAAAGTTTTACTACAAGGTGTTGGGAGCAGTTAAATCCCTGCGGAATTGGCAGCGCATAAAGGCAGAAGAGTGGTACAAATCAAGCCCGTAATCCAAAACCTTATCAGAAATACATGATTTCCTTGCCACGAAATGATAAACGCACAGCCTATTTAATATGTTGTTTATTTTAAGCGATCGATGCGTGCATTTTCAATGACTGCGGTTGGATATCGTCCTGCAGATTAGACAAATAACTAAACAAGTAAATGATCAGTGGTGCTACACCTTCCAAACGCACATAAGATATTAAAATATATTCGCATTATGATTTTGGGTTGAACTGTTTATCCGGGTGTATTATTGGATACATATATAAATACGTCGGAGGTTGGTGAAGACAGCAACCGTTGTTAGATTTCGGTATCCCTGACAAAGACAGCAGGGATGCTGAGAAAATCTCTGTGAAAGAGAGATGAAGCAAAAAAATGTTCCCAATGAAAAAAATGAAACATCAATCAATAGATCATGAATCTTCCCGACTTAGCACGAATATAAACAGGGAAAGAGCGCAGGCGTTGGGTTGTCAAGCAGAGATGCCGTGTTACATGACTAGTCTCATATACGGTGGCTAGTTTTTAAAAGATGACATGGTGAGTGACTCCTCGCAGCCACAAGTGCCAATTTCCAACTGCAAGACCCTTAGGGTAGTGTATTTTATAAATTAATTTTTGAAGGAATGATGGCGCCAGTTCCCTTGATATGTCCTGTCTTCTCACCCCATTAGGATCTGTTATGAATGAGCCATGAGCCTCCGAGCTCCTGGATCTGCCCGGTTCTGCGCCCATGATGCAGCGTTGGCAGTGGGTTTGGGATCGGCTCTGTGGGCGAGTAAATGACGGATGCAATCAAACAGGCCTAATGTGCAATGATCAATGCGCTGCACGGTATCGTGATTTTGACCAGGAGATGAATTGTATAAATGCGTAGGGCAGTAGTGATCAAGGGAATATGAGGGACTTTGAAATTCTCGTTTGTATTAGCACATTTAAGCTTTTAAAAGCATATAATTACACTCTAAATAACTCCGACCAGATAACTAAAATGACCGTAAAATAAATTAATCATAATAAACCAATCAACATATCTTACGCAATGTAATCGCAAAAAAGGAAACTGTGGAGAAAATAAAACGATTAAAAAAATAAAAATAAATATGAACTATAGAAAAAGCTGACACATAATAAAACTTAAGTTTTCAGCACCACGAGGTTGAACAGCTCCACTGGTAACGGTAAAGTTAGCGCCGTTGAAAATGGGTGCATTTGCCTGAAATAAACATGTAACTTTTTAAACAGAATTTTAGAATATTACGTAGTATTACATCACGCAATCATCTTACAAACAGAGAAACCATATTCCTGTATGATCTAGAAGATTTTGATGAATGAATTATCATCATGCCCTGATGTTTCACTGTATGTATAAATTAGATAGATGCTTTTTAACTCACTGTGTGTATTCCTATATATTTTAACAAATAACAGAAATCCTTGTGGAATTTATCTAACAGCTTTTTTGGTATTGGCTTGGCTGAGAGAAAGGCATTTTCCTAAGCCCTACAGTATTGAGTATGATAATACTGGTAGCCATCTTGACCAGAATGCAGTGCTTAGTTGTGATCTATCTGTTTCCCCTGTAGCATTGTGGTTGCTCAGTGCTCATCATATGTTTAACATGGGGTAACATCTAAATGTGTTTATAGGGAGTGCATTCTAGTACTGGAAGCTGTAAATGCTTTGGGGAGAATTTAATCTGCAATTATGTACCAGTAATTTCAGTGTTTTCATCAGGGGTGTAATTGGACCCCCTTTAGCCCCCATAAAATCCCCCCCCCCCAAATAATGTGTATTTATTGGTTTAAGTCATGGATAGCTTTTTATATTGTATATAAGTTTGCCACCCCACCTAGCAAAGACTCAGCCCCCCTATACATTCATCTCTAATTACGCCCTTGGTTCTCATTAAATTATTTGGTAATATACCGAAGTTAGATCTTGCAAACCACACACTGTAAATAATAAGAAATAATATAATTGGGTTTTATTCAATGTTTTTCATTTGTTCCTTCAATTAAATATTATAAACATAAGCATAAAAATCAAGACATAATGCCAATTACAATGGGCTGTTCTTGCCTAGACTGGATTAATTGATCAATAGGAACTTACTAGGAATGTGCCAAAACTGACAAGCATTTTTATCCATAAGTATAAATAACTGCTTATCCAAACAGAGCCACACTGATCTGGAGCCAGGCTTTGGAAGGCGGGGGGGTGGGGGGTATGGACCTTGGGATTGGCCACCAGACCATCACAGATGCTAAAATATTGCTTGATGCAACAAACTGATCTTGTTGAATAAACAGAATCAACTAAACAGAAGATCATTTTCTTGACTTCAGTTTGCATTTCAAATTTCTCTAATCTTTAAGAAGTCTTTTTTTTTTACTGGTTGCTGCCATGAAATACCCACGTGGGATGATAAAATTTCTGGTATACATCCAAGTGATGATGACAGTGATGGATTGTGGAGTACAGTCATTGCCGTGGTTTTTTTTTAATGTATTCCCACTTCTGCGACACACTATCTTTGACAGTCTCTGTGGTTTTCGTTTTTGAGCTCTATTGACAAACCAGTTATCTTGACTGGGATTAGTACGGTATCTGCCATGCCGTTTCTTATATTACAAGAAATACAAGGCAATGATTAGTTTACAGCAATGACTTATAACTGCTGCTTTCCAAAGCCGTGGCATAAAGTACGCTCCTGGAGATCGCTGTTATAGACTGAGTTCCAGTCCCGAAATGACATAACCGGCCTGCTCAGATACTGCAGCATTCACTGCCGCTCGCACGTAAAAGAAGATGCTAGAGGTTATAAGAATTAGGCTTGGGTCATATTTATTCCAAGTGTCTGTTCCGCCAAACGGGGCGGGGCCCTCCAGTTAGCAGACTGCCAATGGTTTCGCCAGGCTCGCCGCATAAAACGCTGACGACTTCGCGCCATCATTGCAGAGTATTGTTGTCATTTTTCAATGATACGTACTGAGCGTTCAGTTGACCCTGTCTCTCATCTTGTCCTGCTGCTCGCGTCTCGCCTGCCCGCCTGTTCTAGCCTGCGCTCCTGCCTCCCGTCCGCTGTGTGCCTGTAGGAATAATTTCCCCAGCTTCCGATCACTCATATTCTGTGACTCTGACCGGGTCTCCAGCCCGCTGATTCAAGCTCAGTTTGCCCTGGCTTCTGAATAAACTCTGTAGTCTCCTGTATTTCGGTCCCCAGTCCTCTCTGTTTCCCAGCTCTGATACTGTCACATACAAGCCAGCATGTTATCACCGTGGTCCCAGGAAGTGCATTGCAGAAACAGTCACATGTGTGTTTTTCAGTGTTGTATAAATTCAGAAACAGTGAAAATAGAGCCAATCAGATGTTAAATGACAGCACTGCATTATATCTGCTGTGGGACAGCTGCGTTAAGCACTGATTGCTCTGTATTCTGACTGACAGTTTTATTGAATCCAGTGACCATGCTAGTGCGCACTAAGGCATTGGTGCTGTCCCCCGGAGTCTACAGCAGGGGTCACCAACCTTTTTGTAACTGAGAGCTACTTCACGGGTACTGAGCCATACGAAGGGCTACCAGTTTGAAACGCCCTCCTAAACTTATCTAAACTTCATGTATAATAAACATGCTTTAAATGCTCTTTTTTAGATATTGTCATTTTCAAATCTATATAAATGCAAATGTGATTGAAGAAGAACAGCAACAGGATAAAATTACATTTTAGACGCTGCTCACTGGTGAGTTGTGCTATTTTTAGAACAGGTCCGTGGGCGACTCGTGTGGTCCTTGGAGGCATCCTGGTGCCCGCGGGCTCCGTGTTGGTGACCCCTGCTCTAGAGAGTGGCGTAGATCTTCAGTGTGTGCTGAGCGGGGGTGCTCGGGGCAGCTGTCCAAAGTGGGTGGTGCGGCATCTTCATAGTGAGCTGGCCATGAGGGTGAGTCGCTCACGATCAACAAAAGCAATCCCCACTGGAGGTGAGCGGAAATCTCCCGCTTTGCCTTGTCTGGAAGCTCCCTGTTCTGCGTTTGACAGGGTGACCAAGAACAAGCTCGCCGCCTCAGCGACAGCGCGCCCATAAAAATGCTGACTCAATTTGGAAAGCCAGAATGCTAAATCGGATTATGTCGTCAGACCTAAACTTAATTTCCGTCTTTGGCCTTTACTCTTCGTCATCCTGCTTCATCGTATCCTTGGTTCCTGGAGCTGGGGTGCCACGTAAATATGGGAAACATTAACTTTACTCATTGTTAAACCAGACCTGCGAAGCGCTCAGAATAAACACTGGCATAACAAGTCATTGCTACAGAAACCTACCACCACGAAAAACTCAAATCCTGAGTAACATTATCTAAAATTTCACCTTGAAATACACCAGATCAGGAGAGATATGGACACCCCAAAGTGAGGTGGCGAATTCATTCCTCTGTGCATTATCATCGCATTATTATAAAACAAAATGCGGTTCTTCCTCTTGTTCCCTTAGAAATCGCAGTTCTGATACCAAAATGCATGCACAATCGCAGCCCTTCTGAAATCCCAACTCCTGTGCATTTCCCTTCTGCTGAAATCCAAACATCTGGCCTTTGTTTCTGTTCCTCTTCACCACTGTAAGCCGCTCTCTGCTCTCAGGCCCGTATTAAATGCCCATCCCCCCCCCCACTCAAATGCCTCACGATTCAATTTGCCGCCCCACGAGAAACACAGCCTCCAAATGTCATTTTATGCTGCAGCCAATCCCAGTGCAGTTACTGATTTTTATAAACTGTATACAGACACAATGATAGTGTGTGAGTCCGGCCTTGTCACATTGTGAAATCGGATTTATCATTCAGGTCTGCATGCCCTCATACATAACGCTACAGCGGAGGCTTAGTGTGGTGTGATGTCCCTGCATGTGTTCTGTTTTTCCATCGCTATGCATTATGCACAATAACTCAGACCATCGCCGCAAACACAACAAACTTGCAGTGCAGAAGCAGAACAAACAGAAAAACCCGATAGACCTTTCAGAGCTGATTTTCAGGCAATTAACTTCTCACGGTCACAGACTCCAGAATATAAAATGGCTAATTAAAAAAAAAAAAGAAAAAATGTATGCAGGATATACTATTGGATGTTTGAAAGTATTGGTTTGTTTTTCATGTGAGCGGAGCTTGCAAAGTACTGAGCCCAAACAGCCCACATTTGATATGAAATTAATGTTTTGATGTTTTGCCAGTTAATTAAATTCGGCTACTGGGAACCAGAGGAAAGTTCGTTGGCTGGTTTTTATCCCCATTCAGGGTCACGAACCTTTATACCCTGTCAGTCACTGTAATGCAACATATTTACTCCTATAAATCCACTGCATGAAATCCAAAGTGTTCAAATTAGAGATGAATTTAGCATTTTCTCGTGTGACTAAGAGGTCTACCCGAGCAGGTGGAATGGTGCTGAAAGATTTGTGGCAACACAAGCGATCCGATTTCATCCAAGAAGTCCTACGTTGGTAAAAATCATTTGCATTTACATACGTAAGCACTTTGTGTTTTTCCTGTATATTAAATTATTTATCTTGTTAAATTGTTTTTGGAATTGCTTGCATTTGATGTAAATCTATCTTCTTGGTACAATGGTCTTTTTTTGTTGACGGTTGTGAAGAAGATGGACTTCTCTTCTGGTTGCAGCATTGAAGCTGTCTTGCTGTCTTTAATTATCATTTGAAGTTGGAAGCACCATCACTACCAAGACACTTCTTTTGAACCAGATGTAAACACTTTGAAGATCCTACCTGTTTTGTGGATTTCTGACTTGATTTGTCTAAGAGATTTTTGAAATACGTAAGGACTATTTGCTCTTCTAACATATATATTTGATTCCGGGGCGCAAAGCAGCGCAGAGTGTATTTTCTATATGCACTTTTCATGATTGTTACCCTGGGTATTTTGAAAATAGCCATAGTTTGCAAAGTGCACCACACCTGCCTTTGCATTCCTTCCACCGAGACTCACACACATCTTGCAGATCCGCCTCCAGACACTTTCTCCCTCCCACGAAGTCAACGCCGCGCTGCAGCCAGAGGAGGCACAAGGTAAACTGAAGGTGACATTCGCCGAAAACTGCAGCAGAGAAACAAACCCACCAGCTGGCTCACTGGTCTCCCTGTGAGCATCTGTGAGCCTGGAGCATGGCTGGGGAGCAGGCAGCCCAGGGTTGGGTGGGTGGAGGTGACTGTCTAGCTAATCAGACCTCAGCAGCAAGGGATTCAGCATGTGGGGGAGGAGGGGGGCAAACACAGTGAACTTCAGGTGGCTGGGTCAGTCATCTGCCACATTTATTATAATTTCCGTCTTCAGACAGCTGCTATAGATCTATCAGATCTCACCTGTATTCCCATGACTCAAGGTCAACCCCCTAATTGGACTATTTCTATGTTAGTATTTCTACTAGCGCTCAGACAATTGATTGACTGCTACATTTTAATAAGAGCAATTAGTCATGCTTCCTCACAGCTGGTCACCACTAGTGTGAAGCCGGTTTGAAACCTTTCCCTGCGATTTTTCGCCGCAAAATAAAAGATGTGGTATGCTAGTTTTTTTTTCTTAAACAAAAATATCATTATAAAAGTTCCCAAAACCCTACAGTTCAGTTTCGTTTTCCTCCCCATAAGGGTCACAGTAGTATAATTGAGTATAGATGATTAATGTTCATCCCTTAAATGATCACCTAATGATCAATTAAAAAGTAAAAAAAGGACATAAATTAATTAGGGAATTATTTCCATTTTTTACTCAATGCACATTTGGGAAGTATAACATATGGCTCAGCTTCCAATACTTTCTTTAAAAAACTTTCAACTATGGTGATAAAAAGATTAGTGTACTTGCATGTGGGTGTTATTGGGGTGTGGCTTACAGCAGTCTCAGGAGGAAGAGTCAGCTGACTGGAGTGCGATGCTCTGATTGGCCCCACCTACCTGTCATTTACTAATCTGTTCTGTTTCGCCCCCAGCACCTAACCCCAGTACTAGTCACCATGTTACAGAAAACCTACGCTTATTTTTCAGGCTTTAATCAACTATGTCTTTGGATATTATTACTATTAACCCACAAAAAAGTGGGTATGATTTATAAAATTGGAACACTCTCCTGCTGCTTATGTGATTACTAGTTTTGTCATCTTGTAGGAGTGGCATTTATAGACAATAGAGACAAATGGCGAAATAAAAAAACTTTTTTGATAAGGTGTTGAGTCACCAGCCTTAATAGCTTCGGTATGGCAGGTGAAATATTACTGGAGGTGTGCAGGCTTCCCGTGAGTGCTCTGCTTTCCTTCCGTCCAAAGACATGGAGCTGGGCTAATTGGTATCTATAAATTGCCCACAGGAATGTGTGTGAGCCCTGCTGGACTGCATCCTGGCCCCCATTACATTACATTTTATTCATTTGCTGAAACTTTCATCCAAAGGGAAGGGCTACAATATAAGTGTGCTCCGTGGGATTTGATCCCACAACCTTCACATTGTTAGCACCATGCTCTACTTGCTGGTTATAATCTTGCTCAACAAAAGCATTGCATACCTGTCTGCCTGCCTGCCTCCATCCATCCATATATCTATCTATCTATCTTTTAATTATCCATGCATACAGTTTAATCTGGGAGTCTTGATTTGATGATAATCAGCTGTTAATGCCGATTCATTATTCAGTTTCATATGTCAATACATTTTTCAATGCAATGTGAACAAGCTTCTAAATGCACGCTATGTGGGTATAATATCAACCTCTAGGCAAAAGTACAGGGTTATGCCTGTCATACCACAAGACGATAACAGAATTACTTCTTTATTTGTTTCTGAAGTGCTGGTTTAAAAATGCTACTCACAGAACTGTTTCCCTGAATTCCGATGCAATCGACATCTCAATTAACACATCTATACCTGCCTTCCCGTACAATAGCTTTGCAGGCCTTGTAATTTCCAGACACACCACTGGGAAGACAGTCCAGTCTTTTATTTTTGATTCACATCCAAGTACTTGCCCTGTGTGCTTGTACTGGCTAACCTCCAGCCCCGGGAAGCAGCTGACGTTCTTGTCACTTTCAGGATAAACACTGCGACACTTGCTGCAAGGCTTGACAGTTTACCCCAGACACATCGCCGGGAATGACAGCTGGCAGATCTGCAAGGCACAGCAGATCCCATTTAGGGGCCGTCCTCGTCTTTAGGGGCAAAATCCTCAAGCAAGGCCTCTAATGAATTGCAAGAAAGGATAATGATTATCAAGTGAGGCCCAAGGATACAGTAACCATTTGGGACAGAGTCCGTCACCTGGACTCACCTGCAATCAGCTAATCGGTAAAAATTAACAATAACATGACATGAATGTGGTGGCTCCCATTGTTGCTGTTGCGATCGCTTAGTGTCCAATTGTATCCAAAGATTACTTACGTTTGCCTAGACCACAGTTTTACCCACCTGTATTTTTCACTTAGAGACACCTAATACCCAATAGGACAACAGCAACGCTCACTATCTTGGTCACATGGTCTACAATTGAAACTAATAAGAAGTAGCTCACAGTGTGTCGATATGTGTGATGGTGATCACGAGTCACCCTCAATGTTTGAAAGACTGATACAGACAAGGTGAACTGTGTATTCTGCCTGTTTATCAGATCTGCGAATTACATGACAAACGGGGTGACATTTTCACTTAGCTACATCCAGTGAATTTCCAGCTAATAAAAATAAACTGTGACAACAATTGTACATTCTGTAATACATGTGTTTCCCTTTAATGTAGCCCTTCCTTTTCATTAAAATGCAAAGAGGATTTTCCCTCATTGTATGATTGCCTAGTTTGTGTTTTCAGTTGTAATGACACTAACATGTGTCACAAACTATTTTTCTGGATGCACACTATACTCACCAGAGGGGGTGCCCATGCAAATACTACTGGCAAATTTGCCTCTGTACTTGTCAGTGTTTAATTATATTTTCCCTTTTGTATCCAAGACTTGCATAATTCAAAATGCAATTACTGCTCCAGCAAACCCACATCAGGCCTCTCTACCTCATTTAGAATGTTTTTTTTTTTTGGTAATATTTTTTTTTTCCCTTTGGAAGGAACATTTTGTACAAATCTTCAGTAGTCTATACTTGGAATAAGGAAGAAACCATCAAAGCTGTGTACTCATATAATGGTTACCACAGCAAATCTAATTATAGAATTATTATGGTTTCCCCCATACAAATGAATGGATGGTCCCCACAAAGATATGAGTACAAACGTGTGTGTGTGTGTGTGTGTATAGGTATAGATAAAGTTTTCTATAAATAGACGGATGTGAGTCTTCAATAGATCAAATTATCCAGAACATTAAACAATTGTGAAATAATATTTGCATATGGACTGTATTAATACACTGTAATAAATACAGTACATATATGGAGAATCTTAATATGTTATTTAAAATGACAGTGACTTCTTCTTTAGCACCAAGAATTCAAACTGGTCATATATTGAAGCGAATGTGAATTGCTTCACGTAAGCTGTCTCAGCAGATGAAAACTGAAACTCACAAGAATCATACTTAAAAATTCCAGGTTCAAAATCCCACTTGTTAATCTAATTTTTATAACCCCTGAGGACTTAAAATATTGCATACTGGGACAATTCTATAGACATTAGACACTAAATATATTTGCATTGTTCCAGCTGAAAGGTCAAGTCGGAGGAATAGCAATCTTCTCCTCTGCAGGGAATTAAGTGAATTGTGATTATTAAATCGGAGTTGTCAAGCAGCTAAATATGTAAAAATACACTCTTTATGGCACTGTTATCCAAAAGCTTCCCGTACTGCATTCTGTCATACTTTCTCCCTCTTCATCTGTAAGTGAATATGATTTAATAGTAAGTCAGAATGTTGTCTGTTTTTGAAAACAGCATTCCAGTTTCACCGCTTTGAAATGATGAAATGAAATGACGCTTTATTTGCCACTTGCAGAAGTAACAATGCCTCATTTAATTTGGAAATGTAGTAAAGCAGCACGTTATATCACAAGCTGTACATTTGCTTCTATGCAACTCGTCCATCCTAAAGCTTATATTATGAAGTTTTTGTTAAGGAGTATTTATTATGATGGTACGGTAAGCTACCAATACCCTAGTGGCCAAAACTTTGGAAACACCAAACATTTTTGGCATTGTGCTTTAAAAATTACTACATGAATATTGGCGTCAACGTTTATAAACAATCAAAGAATGTTACAAACATTGGAAGAATAAATAAGTAACTGAAGCAACACATGAATAAAATTCTGCAGTCCAAAAAATTGAAAGTGTTTCTACAATTTTGGCCACTAGTGTAGGCTCAGCTGTACTCTGTGCCTCATAATAAAAGAGAGATATTTGTTTATTTCATAAGAGGCTTGAATTGCTCATAGCCCTGTAGTTATTGCATTATACATGTGACTCGAATATACAAAAATACACTCACAGTAACCGCTGTCTCGTCAGACAGCAATCTGATCAAGGCTCCGCCTGCTACTCAGCTGTCCGTCAGGACTGCTCCTCACCTCCACACTAACAGACCAGCTCTTTGCCCAAGTGAGCCTTTCCTACATTCCTGTTCTGGCTTTAAATAGCTTCAGAAGCGATGCAGGAACCATGGAAGAGTCCACAGTGTGAGTATAAAATTCATTCTGAATGTCCAACAGATTATGACTTGGTCTTTCCAGCAAACATCTATTGACACAGAAAATCTTGTCTAGAAGTAAACATAGTATTATTTATCACTTTATGTGAACTATTCTTCTACTGCCATCCTATAAAACGTGCTCCTCTTTTCTGGAGCCACATTAAGTTGGTGTTTTGCTAGTGTAAGAGAGAGTAAAACATCATCACAAACAAACAAACAAACAAATAAATGCGCTGTTTTTTTTAAAAAAAAAAAAGACAATGCTTATTGGCTCTAGAAGGAAAATCAAAACTTAGCACTCCACTATATACATGTAAAATAAAAGAGTGGTACAATAAATTTACTTGTCAGAAAAAGGAAATACCTCACACAATAAAATGGAATAATGGTACAACAAATAAATGTTTCTTGGTAGTATTTTTTCCCATTCTAACATGCAGAAAATTACATATTGGAATGTTATAAGAATAGTATTGTTACGTTTTGCCATTCTGTTTTACAGTCTGACTCATTGTTAGCACAAATGCTGGACAAAGGAATAGGAGGAGTTCATAGCTACAAAGACTGTCACCACTGAACACTGATCTCCTAGGTGGAACTTCACTTATCTTGTCAAGGTCAGAGGACCGCCAGGGGAAAGGATGGAATCTCTTAAGAATTCCTTCCCTTTGATCTTGTCAGCCCCCTCCACACGTTCCCGGTACTTAAAATGCAGCTCCTTCTACCTGTCAACCTGCAGTGACGTCTCTGCCCCCCCCCCCACCACCAAACTTACGGCGCACACAAAGCAAGAATTCCTTTTGCCTGCCATTGCAAGGCTGTGGTAAATCTGAGAGTGTAACCTTGGGATCATAGGCAACACAAACCTTAATCTTTAATTTTAATTATTAAACAAGCACTATAACTGACAGTAGAGGCACACTACAGTATGTATCCATGTAATCAAAATGCAGATATCAAAACAGGAGGTAGTAGATTTGTTCTGTTTTGCAAATTGTAGGCAAACATTAAGGATATATAGATGTCAAGTATGCTAATGACAGAACAAGAGGCAGAAGAAGAAAGCGGTAAAGAAATATAATGCGAAGAAAGGAGGACCTCATTAGCCCTCATCATTGACCACAACTGTTTCTCTTGTTAACGAGAAAGAGAGTTCTCCTCAGTCAAGGTTCAGGATGCCTTAGGCCACACTGAGGCACAGTGATGTCATTAGCCCTTGCACCAGAGCAGACTTCACCCAGGCATTGCAGTTGAGGATCCTACAGTATCTAATGAGACTGTATATCCCATTGAACGCCACCAGCAGGAGTGGACTGCAATTTTAGTCACAAACACAAGTAATAAACACCTCTAGGCTGTCTTTGTTGCCTCGGTTACTGCCTTTAATATTTTCAGAGGAAAAGCAACCCAACTTCAAAATGCAGCAGGTTGTGGGGTGGAGATCTGTCACAAGGGTGGTATAAAAAGGCATGACCTCATAGAGCTAAAGACTTCTTTTTAAAAAACAAGATGCAGGTGCAGTTTAATGACCTAACAAAACAAAACAAAACCAAAACAAAACAAGGCCCTGATGTCAACTCACAAACTAGCACTGTCATCACCTTACCACTGTGTCCTCCCTTGCTGGAATCCACCAGCTGGCCCTTCTTATACATACTGTAGCATGGTCCCATCAGTGTCAGTTGAGCTTAATTAGCAGAGGTGCTAATATTTTGCAATAGGTCCTGATAGGTTGTGGCACATAATGACTATAGTACAGCCTTATTAAACTTTAACTGTAATTTAAATTCATTATTAAGGACAAATTTTCATTAAGAGATTTCAGCACAGCCCCTGGAGGCACTGTGCACAAGATATCACTGTAACAGGAGAGATTAAAAAGAAAAGTTCTGTAGTCATTAATGAGGCCATGAAAATGAACATGTTAAGGTTAATGTGGTCAGGGAAAATTCCAGTCAGCACAGGAAATTGCAGTTACGCAAAACAATTACTTCAGCATTCATTAAAGCCCATATTAAAAAAAAAACAATACTTCATCCTGGCGGATCACAAGCTGACAAGTTTGAAGTTAATTACTGAATAGACACTGTTTACATTATGCCAGGTAAAACATCTAAATAATCGGCAATTGTTTGCATGTTCTAACAGAATTTAATTAAAATTCAAATTTAAATACTATCTAAGCAATTGGTGGCAGTTTTAATGAATCATGATTAGACTGACAGAACGACAGAGACAAGGTATAGATGTACTATGATTGTACTATGATGTGGGGAAGGGTATTCATTAACTCTGCGAGAGAAGAAGATGGAAGGATGGAAGAGGGTACAGTAGAGGGAACACAAACACGGAAGGAAACCTGCACAAACACAAAGGGAAACCCACACAAACACAGGAGGAAACCCGCACAAGCACAGGAGGAAACCCGCACAAGCACAGGAGGAAACCCGCAAAAACACAGGAGGAAAACCACAGAAACACAGGAGGAAACTCGTACAAACACAGGAGGAAACACACAAACACAGGAGGAAACCTGCACAAACACAGGAGGAAACCTGCACAAACACAGGAGGAAACCCACATAAACACAGGAGGAAACCCGCATAAACACAGGAGGAAACCTGCACAAACACAGGAAGAAACACACACAAACACAGGAGGAAACCCGCACAAACACAGGAGGAAACCCACACAAACACAAAGGGAAACCCACACAAACACAGGAGGAAACCCACACAAACACAA
>JAODLC010000117.1:107961-118023 GCA_026781145.1 Hippopotamyrus pictus | reverse complement strand
CAATTTGTCACACATCATCACCACACATTTGTAGGAAAATCTATATTTTATTCACACGACTTGTGCCAAACCTATCCTTAAAGAGTTAACTATCATACAAAAATGACTATCAGATCATGCTTGCTAGATGGTATCTGAGGCAACTTTCCTGAATTAAATGTTTGGACCAGGTTTGGAATCTGGTCAGGAAAGTCAATACAATATGGATAACATTTACCTTGTGCTTGTCAGACCTTCAGACAGCTTTTTCTGTATCTAAAAGATGTTCCATAACACTTTAAAATCAATGCAAATCGAGAAGAATAATGCTTTGTCATGCTTGCCAAAGTTGAGATGCTGGTAGATTCTTTTCCATGGTGGTTTCAGGCCATCCTGACTCCATGCGATGACCCAACAATTATCCAGGTGAGCGTCATAAAAGGGGTGCCTGGTGCCTCTCTCACATGGCATTGGACACGAAGCAGGGGGGCACCCTGTAGAGAATGCCAGTATATCATGTCGAGAGAGAGTGAGTCGAATCACCCTGTGGATTATTTTTTGCTTAAGGCCCCCAGAGTCCTACAATCGCCTCTGCCTAAGTATATGTCTTTGGACCATGGCAGATGTCCAGAGGATCCAGAGGAAACACACACACACAGACACACAGACACAGACACACACAGACACACACAGAAACACAGACACACACACACACACACACAGAGCTAGGATTCATTCCTCCAAACCCAGAGGTATGAGCTACGGCCTGGCTTTGTTGATTTGATTACATTAGTTTTTATAAAGGGCTCTTCCCAGCACAGCTGTCCCACAGTGCTTCACATATATGAAGACACTCAGCATGCTGTGCAAACATGTATCATCTTTGTGGCATGCAATGACTCACTAACAGAAAAGCTTAATTACATGAAGATGAAGTCACCGGCCAACACAATGCAGCTATATTCAGCATGTGTCGCCACAGGGAAAGGAAAAATGATTCAGACTATGTCTGCATGCTGAACAATGAGCAGCCTGAACAGACACAGATCAAACATTTAATCCTGCATGCAATTATTGCTTTTACAATACAGTTAAATGATATCTGCGTGAAAACTGACCACTGAACTGAGCCAGTCTCATATCCGCCTTCCTGACATTTGATAAAACAACCTCCGTTATTGCGAGGTCACTCGGGAACTGGTCGTCTGTGGGCCAGAATTGATACACTTGGCAGTGCTTGACAAACTAATTGTGTTTTTTTTTTTTTTTGACCGCAAGCGACGGGAGGCAGTAGAGATTAAACACTTAACATGGATGTATCTGAATATTCGCACAGCAGGAAGCTCAATATTACAAGTTTTGTGATTCGCATTCACAGACTGACATGGAATGCGAGGTAAGGGGAGGTTTTCACAGCCATCACTCTGAGACGCCGCAGCAGAGGTGGCAAGTTCAGGTCCAGAAAGTACAAATCCAGACCGAGTTTTTGTTTCAACCAACTAGATGAGTATAAAGAGTCACATTCTCAGAGTACTCAATTGCTTTGTTAAAACAAAAACTTGGTCCGGATTTGTGCTTTCTGGACCTGAACTTGCCACTTCTGCAGCTGAGACTGTTGACAATGGACTTTAATCAGGGAATGCAATCATAGAAGTTTGATGTGTGCATTTGGGGGACAAAAAAAACAAAACAAAACATCTGGCTTACCTTATGTGTTAACGCGTATATATGATACGCACTCGATCTATTATTTTGTCTGCCTATAGAGCACCAACATATTGCTTATGCAAAGGTACAAAGTTCCAGCATAGAACATGCAGCTCCAGTATTATCATTTAATTGCAATTTCAACTTAGGTGACCCCCCAAACTCCGCCCATAAATGCAATTATGAATGCCAATTATTTCATGGTGCCATAAACGTTAGCAAAAGGATCCGATTGGAACACAAGATAAATAGAACTAAACAATATTTCATAAAATAGACCTAAAAAATGTCTCATTTATATTCACAGCTCCCCTTTCGTTGCAACTCCATGCAGACCTTACAAATAATATTGTGATGTTTATTCATTATTTCGCCCAGAGACATACAGTAATTAAATCATATCCCTATAAATATTCCAAAGACAACAATTACGGTATTGACTGGTATAGTGATGTCACTATTTATTAGAAGCCCTCGACCGATACTAGACACACTTGATAATTACCGCTCCTCGCTGCGGTGTGATTATCTACTGCTTTTCATCAGGCGAGAATCGAAGGCGTCATCTGCTTAAGAAGGAAAAAGGCAGACAGCGATCGTATTTCATCCTCGGGTTCATCGCGGCTTATGTAGAGTGTGGGGAAGGTAGGAACCCGGCCTTGCAGGTGGACTGATCCGAATGTCACCGTGCATGTGGCAGCGCGACCACGCAGTTCCCAAGTCCCGCCAGCTTCCCTCCCGCTGCGCTCTGCTTTCTTTTTTTATGAGGCGCTGGGGAATGCGGCCGCAGCCATGGGATGTCATTAGCGGCTGCAGCTGCGGCCCCATCGGAGGCGAGCGTGGCGGTGAGTCGCGACGAGGGCTGCATTCCTCCAGTGCGGACCGGACGACCGTCGAGCCGCGCGGCGGTTCTGGAGTGACCGCTGCTCGCTCGCTGCATGGGTCCAGCGTGGGTCCCTTGGCAATACGGCCTGTAGATAATATCAGAAAGTGAATAATCTGTGAATATTCTTTCCTTTAGCGTCTTGTTTACTGATCCAGGTAAAAACCAGCTTATGCTGGTGGTTGGTTTTAGCTGGTCTAAGATGCTGCTCTTTGATGGTTGAGCTGGGTGGGTCACCAGTTGGTTATTCTGATGCGGCCAGCCTATCAATCTGGTCATGCTGGTGTGACCAGCTAAACCATCAAGCGAGAACATGCCTTAAGCTGGTCAACTACCATAAATTGGTCCACTAGCTTAATCGGCATAGTAGGGATGATAACCAAGGTTTCAGCCGTTGATGGAGAAACAGCCACGTGAATCAAAATCCCAGACTTATATATGGTGAGAGCGAAAAAAAAAAAATCAAAATTCATGGCTGAGATGTGGCAGGTCCAACTGGCTTATTCCTTAAGCCCAGGACACTGCAGGTCCAGCTGGCTTCTTTGTTAAGCCAGGCTTGTTCCTTAAGCCCAGGACACTGCAGATCCAACTGGCTTCTTTGTTAAGTCCGGCTTGTTCCTTGGGCCTGGGACATTGTGGGTCCAAATGGCTTGCCATGGACCCACTGAGAAAAAAAAGGAAAATCTCAGGGTCAGTGATGATGGCCTGGCACGGATACTCAAGATGGATTAGCAACAAAAAGTTTTAGATTTATCGATGGTAGTTCTGAGTGACAGGGTGGCATCGCCGCTGGCGCACCACACTGCGGCTGCCCTGGGGGGGGAGGGGGGGGGGGAACAGGAAGGTAAAGCCGGCCAGAAAAGCCGTTCTGCTAATCGGTGTACCGCATTAAATTCTTGCAAAGCACAGAAACTCTCTTCATTTCTCAAGTTCTCATTCCTCTGATTTAGTGTTTCAGCATAGAAGGTGACACAACAGCGCTGGTCTGGGATCAGAAACTCTGCTGATTCTCTGAGAAATTGGGCCGTTTAAGAGATATAGGCACGTCTCGAACAAACCTCCCCCCCCCCCCAAAAGGCCAACCCATCTTCAAATCTTACCGGACTAATTCAGAGATTCAGCGGGAACGTCAAGCAAGAGCTGACCAATGACAGACACCCAAGTGGAATCTTAAATAGCTTTCGGTAAAAGACTTTGGTTTGCAGGGACGAGCGGTTCCACCACATGCCGGCACCTGCCCACTGATCCGTATGATGGGTGACAGGCGAACACCACTCTACGTCACCACGGTCTGACCAGGCCGGCTGCTGTGGTGCTCTAACTGCAGGCGGATCAGGGCAAAAACAACAAAGAAATAAACTGAGGATGTAAAACAGGATACGTCATCTGGGGATGACCTGTAATTCACTGTCACACCTTGAAGCATGGAGGTTTTAAAGTGTCAGTAGTAATAGAACACGAAGGAACAACACAGAAAAGATACAAAAGCCTGTTGATGTGATTCGGGAGTCTATTCATTCATCCATCCGCTCGTCCTAAAGGGCTGCGGGGATCCACAGCTCATCCGGGAAACATGGGCCACAAGGTAAAGAGTGACCCAGGATGAGGCGCCAAGCCATTGCAGGGCACACACCTCTCACATACACACCTGCAGGTAATCTGGCAGCTCCAATTAGCATTAGCATGTTTTTGGACTGTAGGGGGGGGGGGGGAAACTGGAGGACCCGGAGGAAACCCCACGGCGACACGGGGAGAGCATGCAAACTCCACACGCAGAGAGCCAGGGCGGGGAATTGAGCCTGGGTCTTCATGGGTTCCAGCTAACTACACCGTTGGTCACCCTGCCGCCCTTCAGGAGTCTAAATACTCGCAATCAAATCAGACGCACGATGTAACTAGATAATACTGCATTATGACTGCGATGCAATGAACAGGCTTCATCCCTGCTCTCGGATTTTCAGTGTGAACCCAGTTGGAAGTGTTGCTAAGGAGCTGCTTGTTTCCCCGGTGACCCTAAGCAGGTACACGGCCCAAAAAGGCCTCCTTGGGAGAGGGTCTCCATTGCGGCGCTCATAACTGCTGGCTGTTTGCTGTGAATAGGTTGGTTGCCCAGATACACGTTTGATTTGTTTCCCTGTCTTGCGTTGTTTTGGCTGGCCGCTCCTGTCATTACCTGGGGAATTATACTGTATGCTGAATTCTTAGCCTTTGTCTTGTGTTTCCCCTTGATCGATTCATGCCAGTTTCTCTGTTAGGCTGGAAAAAGTAAACCCGGCATCTTCTCTGCTTCAAAAAATATTCCATATTTTATACTGTTAATTTAATGCTTTCGTGACTAAGGCCCATTAAACTGTGTTCTTAGTCCATAATAAAATAAACTGAGACATCAATATAAGCAGAAATAAAATCCTAAACCAAACACTTAATGGAATCCTTGCTCTTTTCAAACGTAAAATTGCATTCCAAAACAAATGGGGACCCGCAAGTAAATATGATTCGGGAATTATGGATGCCAGAAAGACAGCATATTATAGCTTGAAAACTAGGCCAAAATAAAAGCCTTGCTGTTTGGAGGGGCCAAGAAGATGTGGAGGGGGTCAGCCAATTTGTTAGCAGACCCAAGATGAGGGGGGGTCTCCACAGAATGACAGTGTGACAGTGGAAAAAGGCAGCAAGATGAAGTGAGAAATAACCGTCATATTTCCACGAGAATATATACAACAGCTGCTGCAG
Source organism: Hippopotamyrus pictus (assembly GCA_026781145.1). Taxonomy (NCBI): domain Eukaryota; kingdom Metazoa; phylum Chordata; class Actinopteri; order Osteoglossiformes; family Mormyridae; genus Hippopotamyrus; species Hippopotamyrus pictus. Next base: position 112,721 of record JAODLC010000117.1, on the reverse strand, counting down.
AAACACTGTATCCCTCCCCCGGTCCCAAAGAAGGCTTCCGTGTGGAGAAGACAAAGGAGAAAGGAGAGAAGAGAGAGGGGGTAAGGAGAGAACAGCGGAAGCGACGGGCAGCATAAATATTGACATGTGCGAGGAAAAAGCGAGGGGATCGATGCAGCCTCGGGATGCCATGCGGACGCACAGAGACTGCAGGAGGCAAACCCGGGCGAAGGTAAAAGGGGAGCAGAGAGAGGAAATCAGGCGCCACAGACAGAATATTAATGCAGTCCTTTCCTCTGCCATTTTGAGATGGGCGAGCTTAATGTCAACACAACGGTCGATGAAACGCAGACGAGTCTGAATGCACGAAATACAGGAGAGCGGCACAGAAACAGAACATAAAAATACCGAATTCTGTAAAATAATGAAAAATTGCTTAGAAAAAATTCTACCCTTACGAGATACCTTACTGTGTTCACCCCAGGGACATTCTCTTTTCAGGCGCATTCCTGCTCAGTGCGGAGGACAGTGACTGTGTGCTTCAGCATCCTGCCTGCCAAACACTTTCCGTTCCACCTGCTTCCTGGCAGAAATAAAAGTGTCCCCTCCCCAGTTTCTCCAAGGCACGCTGTTAATAAGGTTTCTTTGAGGCTCACTCCTGGCGTTCAATGGAATAAAAGTCATTAATCATAATTAACAATAATAACCATTAGCTATAACAGGATGCCATGTGGTGGCAAGTGTAAGTTCTACTCAACCATCCATCCATCCATCTATCATCTAACTGTTTATTCATTACAGGGTCACAGAAGCCTGAACCCTATTGCAGGAAGCACAAGACACGAAGTAGGGGAAACCCAGGAATGCACAATTCACAGACACCATTTACATAACTATATGTCTTAAGATCGTGGGAGGAAACTGAATTCCTGGGGGAAACGCAATCAACAGAGGGAGAACATGCAAACTCAACACACGCGGAGCCTGGGAGCGGAATTAAACCCACAATCCTCGTTGGAGCCATCGAGCTGTTTAAAGAAACACTGAATGCAAACTGATTTATTTCCTAAGTCGTGTTTTTGTTCAAATGTAATCTGGGTGACCTCTGTCCTCCTGCGGTGGATACCATGCACTGTGTAGACCTATAGGAAGCCTTACACAGCAAGAAGTGACGTTATGAGGGGGGGGGGGCTGGATGTAGTGGGTAGGGGGTCAGTGAGGGCATCCAAAATTGCATATTTACTCAGTATATACTGAATTCCGTTAGAAGTGTACCACTCAACCATTAACGTAGCGCACTCAGACATACTGCAGTCACCCTCTTGCATTAACTGATCTGGATACTTATCAATAACCTTCTGCAAAAGTTAAAAACTGATATGAATGAAAAGATTATATCCGAGTCAACTTCTGTGACTGATTATTGTTTTCTAACTTAAATCTATACACAGAGGGCTTCCTTGAAAGCACACACAAGATCACATAAAACAGTTTGGGCAAACGGACAGGTGCTCAGGGACGGCAGCTCCTTCTTCTGTCACGCCTGATCATTATAATAAACACCACGATCCATCCTAACACTTCCTCGCGTAGCTTCAATTACTCACTCCCACACCAGCAGATGGTTATGCCCGATCCGAAACCATAACAACCCTGTTATAGGCGATAGTGATGACAACTGGGCCAATCTGGGTTTTTAAAGAATGGATTCCGAATGCAGGCTTTGTTAGGTGATTCACGCCGTATGAGGGTCCGGTGTTACTCTGTGCCGCACACCAGCCTCTGGACCCCAGTAGCTGTGCAGATGAGTGCAGCATTGGGATTCACATGCATCATATGACATCATCATCAGCCAGTGCATCTTCCAGCTGACTGCGGGAAACAGAACCAGGTGCTGTAACGTAGCTCCTGACTCTCATTCTATTCCAGTGCTACGGAAGGCAGTGCTGTAACAAGGACGCACGGGCAGTTTGGCGGTCTCCTCTGCTATCTGTGTCCGGATTTATTATTCAGATGATCTCTATAAGCCAGAGTGACAAAATCAGGGAACAAAAATCCATAAAAAAATTATCTTTTTCTGAGCCAGAAAATAATACGAGCAAACATCATTTAGAAATGTCCTTGTTACCTTGGCCGTCATGCAGTGCGGTAGCAGGAGAAGTGAGGGAGATAATAGGATAATGGACACGGCGGAATCCGCACAACACAGAGAAGGAGCACTTTGACGGAAGAGGTCCTGGAATTCGTGTGCCGGAGAACGGCACGTTTGGATGTGTGCCGTCGCATGTAATGGAGAGATAAAAAAATATCACCCTAATCACTAATCTACGAGGAAGAGCACACTTCCATCAAAATGTGCATGCTATAATCAAAAAACGGATTAAAGATCACTTTAGCAGCTGGAACACAAAGCACAAGGCACAGCGCTGACTCCGCTAATGTTCACATTGAGGGAAGTGCTCAGAATCACAGATGGGAGGACTGAGGCTGTAAAAGTGGACCCTGTCAATCACTAGCGGACTTATCTGACAAAATACCAATACAGATATATGAAATTGTAATCAAAAGACTTAAAATAATTGAGCAACTAAAACATGATGGCTAGTTCATACATACATTTACCAAGCACAGATTTTTTTGATGCATACTACCCTATAGAATTTACATGCTCACGTTACAAATTACAATTCTGCTTTAAGCGGACATGTAAAAACTACGGGGGAAAAATAGCTGGCATGCAAAGGTGGTGATTAAGGGGACAGATTTGTGCAAGGAATATTCAAGTCCCAGGAATATTCCTTACATTACACCCCTGTGTTGCTGTACGAACTGCTCCTCATAGTGTACAGCTGCCGGAAATAACTCTCTATTCTGGCTAAAGGAATCAGCAATTTACAAATAAACTCGCACTTATTTGTAAGCAATGTACCAGATGTCAGCCTGAACTGAATTTTCACAGAGGTTAGTGCCTTATAATCATCGTAAATATCAATGTCTTATTCCCCCCCCCACTCCACTATGTTTGAAGCCCCAAATCATTTGTACGTATGAACACTTACAGTCCATTATTATGAAATGGATGGGGGAAAGAGAGAAAAGCAAACATGTCCTCCAGGGATCTGTAATTAGCACATTATTTTTTACAGAGGTCACCTCCATCCAAGGGCGAAGATTTGGGCATAGATGGTAGGGACAGATCCCAGCCAATATTGTACTTCTTTAGGGGTGTGGGGGGTTGAGGCTGATTTGGCCCCTACCAATGTTGAAACCAAACCTGTGCCCTTGCCTGTATCCAAGGTGACTTATGATACCTCAGCCAACAATGATAGGAGTCAATGTATATCTTGTTTTTTTTTTTTGCTTTTGCTGGGCTATTTGTTGCCATGAACAACATAGTGCTTCTGGATGCATGAACTCAGCATGGTGAGATTCAGGATGCTCTTAATAACCAGCTTTGACACAAATCTCTAGCAGTGTTAAAATATCAGCGACGTCCGAGGAGTGTTTATATAACCCACTGCTATTTCAATTAAAGGCAAGGGCCCTGTTAGGTTCTTAATCAGAAACCCCAGAAATCAAATGCAACATACAGTACTAATGCCAAAGTAAAAAATTTATCCCCCTTTTCGTTATCATGTGACTGTTTGTGAGGCAACAACTTTTGCAATAACAGTTGTGTTTGTGAGCAGATTGCTCAGATCTACAGTAAAGGCAGTATGATGGTAGAATGATGCCTAATGGTTTACCATGGTAGTCTCACCTTGACAGTGTGCTAAATTCAATTCTATCCATATTTGTGCAGGTTTTCTCCAGGTATGTCAGCTTTATGCTGCAGGCTGAAAGAATGAGGTTCGGTAAAAGGATCCCCACAGTGAGCCCCCTGCCTTGTGAGCGCTACTTTCTGGGATAAGCTCCAAGTTCACAGCAACTCTGTACTGACTCTGCCTGCCCTATAGGCTACATAAGCGATCGCCTAGGACGTCATTTAATTAGGGGGTGCAAAAGAGCAGGTGAAAAAAAATAATTAGAAATACCTCTGGTTGCATTCTTTGACATTATACTTATTTACACTAGAAGCTATATTTCAGGCGAAACAAACCTGAGCTAGACAGTTGGCCAGATACCTCATGCTACTGAAATGGTTTTAATATAGCAGGATCTCACCTAGGGTGCCACAACACCCAGGGCCGGCCCAGTTAGTTATGGATGAGGGATGTATCTATAGATACTTAGAATGAAATACTGCTGATTGACTTAACAGAAAGCCTTAGTTTATGTAAGAGGACAGAAAGAATACGGATGCATGCAGATCAATGGAAGAAGCCATATGAAAAACATTTACCAAGAGATTGACAAGTAAATCTCATTTCTGTGTAATATCGACAATTTCAGATAACTCATAAAACCAATTTACAAGAGAAGGATCGTCTTCTGCTCCCAGATTTTGAGAAACTCTTAAAAAGTCTTATGCGTGTGCTTCTCTGAAAGAAAACATAACCCTCGAGGTTAGTCACAGCACTCCTTAACAAAATTGATTGATTGATTAATGATGAATGAACATGGGATCAGTACTTAAACTGTTACTGGTTAAGTAATGCATTAAGTAAGTGTGTACTACTACATGTTGGTAACACTTTAGCTCAGGGGTCTCCAACTCCGGTCCTGGAGAGCTACTATCCAGTAGGTTTTCTGTCCCACTTGGCCTCTGATGAGCCACACCTGTTCCTGGTATTTACCTGAGAACAGGTGTGGCTCATCAGAAGCCGGGTAGGATAGAAAAC
>JAODLC010000117.1:90738-102435 GCA_026781145.1 Hippopotamyrus pictus | reverse complement strand
GGAGGGGGGGCCAACCCATCGCAGGGCACAAGGCAGGGAACCACCCAGGAGGGGGGGCCAACCCATCGCAGGGCACAAGGCAGGGAACCACCCAGGAGGGGGGGCCAACCCATCGCAGGGCACAAGGCAGGGAACCACCCAGGAGGGGGGGCCAACCCATCGCAGGGCACACTGACACACCATTCACACACACAGTTACTCTTATGGACAATTTGACAACTCTGAATCACCTTAGAGTGTTTTTAATATTGCCAAATAAAAATTGCTATGATGATGGTTAAAACTATGTTGAATCTTGGTTGTCTGGGAAATTAAACTATGGTGAACAGAAGTTTGCATATTGGAAAAAAAAATTAGTCTCACTCCTGGAGAGAACCAGGGTCTCCCCTACTAGTCCACAGCCTCCTTGTATTTCCAGGAAGATATGCAATAGGTATAACCACATAAAAAATCTCAGTATAAGGCAAGTTAGTGAATAAGGAACAATTCAGTTAGTCATGTAATTAAAAGTAATAGCATGAAAGGAATATTTGCTAACTACAAGATGGCTTTGAAAGAAAAAAAAATAGCAGGTAATAAGATGGGAAGACTTCTTTTCTTCTTTGAGATCTTCTTTTAAAATGATTCACTAAGCCTTTAATGCTTCCATCCATCCATCTTACTTTCCAATCATCTATGCAATGCTGAGTCACAGGGCAAAGGGCATTGGCACTTATCAGCAAAGGGCACAAGGAGGGGAACACCTTCGACAGCATGGCTGTCCATCGCAGAAAGCACTCTCACGCTTTGTGGAATTTAGAGATACCAAGTTACCTAACGGCGTATCTTCGGACTGCAGGGTAAAGCCGGAGTCCCTGGCGGTAACTGTACACAGCACAAGCTGAAAACCTCCCACACATTAAACAGGGGGAGGACTTGAAACCTCAGACCCAGGAAGTATGAGGCAACAGTGCCGCCCAGCAAGCCACCACACCACCCAAACCATACATACTTATAACAGCATCTTAGAGGTGGACAAAAATGCTGATGCCATTATTTTTGAAAACAGGAACCATAATATACCTGAGAATAGAAGGAGAATGGAACAGCAGCCTTGTGGGAAGCTGACTGGGGTTCTGCTTGTGGATTAGTTCAATCAGTTTCTACTTCCCTGCAATATGTATAAATTGGGTTACAAGTAACAAAGATGAAGACCCAGCATTACAATCAAATTCACCCTGGAGCTTCTCCCTATCTATACTGTTACATATATGGTTGCTAAAAAGAATATATCATTGCACTGCTGCACTGTGGATCATTTTTCAGCTTTACAAAGGCGACTGTAAGCTTCTCTCCCAGGGGGATGACTTATCGAGGGCCAGTTGCTCACCCAGGGGTGGGGGTCCCCCTCAGTAATGGGACACTCAGCCCTTCAAATAAATTTGTAAAAAAAAAAAAAATTACAGTGAATACATTTACAATAAATTATTTTTGCACACTAATGTGACACACACAAAAGGCACTTTTTCAATTATATGTAAGTTTACGATATGATTTCATTTTATTGAACATAATGTGTTCAAATGGCATTTTCTTCGGATGAGTAGGGGGTGCAATTGCACTGCTGGTAAAACTGCCACTGCATCAATATTGTATATTATTACTTTTCATTTTTCAACCAACCAATCAATCTATCAATCAATCAATTATAAGTTAATATTCATTTTTGAACAATATGCTGCATTGGTGAGAAAGCACAAAGAATTTCTTTGTACATGTATAATGACAGTAAAGATATTCTATACTATCCTGTCCCCACCCTGAATTTTCATTTTCTTTTTCTTTTCGAAAGCCCTTAGCCATGTGGGCAGCAGTCTAGGGTCTTTTAGGCCTCAGTCCCACAGCCCAGGTTACAGAAAAACACACAAGGCGGCACCTAAAGGATTCACGGTGTGTGAAATAGACAGCCTCACATAATCACAGTCACCTGGCTCCCTCTCCCAGTGCCAGGTTTACAATTGTAGCTCATCCAAAGCAAAAACACACAGCATCTTGTTGTCACGAGTTCTATGAATTACAGCATTAGGTTGCAAAAGAGAAAAAGCTTTCGGTTTAGGCAGTGTGTAATTTCACTGCCCATCGGTGGAGCCCTTCCCCTTCGTCTGGGAGGTAGTTCTATAATAAACAATGTGACAATGAAAAGCCTTAAGGCAAAGTAACTACAGCTCTGCATTATGATTTTAAAGTACACCCGCTGCCTGTGATTAACCAGAATGCAGAGCTGACCCTAATTAAATTTACTCAAGAGGCATGAATAAGCGTGGGTATATATATAGTCTCCAGAGTACACAGGGAACGGTGCATAAAATTAAAAAGTACACATCCCATCTGTAACTCAGACAGACTGGCATTTTAACTAATCTGTAGCTTTCAATCCTCTGTAGTCACTAAACTAATCCATTATAAAGCCTTTCTGGACCCCGTGACTGAGACAAGTAATTCAGCACCATGTTTGGTTCCCATACGAATGCACTGGCACCAGTGACTCCAGCGGCACTGTACAAGGGCCGATTTCATTAAAAAACGCTTAAGCTGTTTCAGAGTAAAAGAGAAAGTGAAACACAAACCGGCTCCCTGAATTAGTGGCGAAACAAAAGATATTTCATATTGTAGCAAAACAAGCATGTTACATTCAATACAAGCATAATATGTAATAGGAACGTAATATGTTGAAGTTAAAAGCATAGCTGCCTCTGTTTGGTAATAAAAACATACATATAGTAGAGATGGGATGGATAAAATGAATTATTGCCACGGAAACTTTAACTGTATGATTGTGTGGACCAGAACCACAATAAGGGTGACTCAAAGTGTGACACTGCAGTTTTGTATTATGCAGTGCCATACATTGATGGTATTCGGAAGACATTAAAACACTATGAAAGCACTATGTTACCATATGTATTAAAATACACCTACTTGCTCTGATCAGGCCTCTATCACTACAAAAATGTGGAAATCACAAGGCCACGATTAATATACTAAATATGATCACTTAGGTAGTACGTAAGCTTGAGACTGAGTGCGAGGATTTTCATTCTGGGCGATATCGGTCATTTTCAAATTGTTTGATCAGTTTCCAAATGAGACCTCAATTTATAAAATGTGTTCAAACATTCAAAATCTGTGTGGAGAAAGGCAACGTTTCATTACCAAAACATGTTTGGACATCCCCAGATAATACTTCAGAATCTGCTTTTCCCATAAAATTACTTTTGTTATCCTATTGGACTCTAACTTCGTGAAATGGCTTGAGGCCAATTCTTCCAGTGCAAATAGAACATTATATTTTAGACAATGGTTCTGAAATAGATTGTATTGGTCATTTGGGGACCCAGTCAATTAAACCAAACTGTAACTACATTTCTCTGTTCAGCCCAGAACTACTCAGGTTCAGGAACAAAATGTGTTTCCTAGTTACTGATGCAGCATACCAAGCATATTAATCTGACATCCGTGAGCCTAGCAACCGGCAATTTTCTAAGTGAACATGCATCACCTCTAAAAGGAAAAGAAGCACTGAAATTAGCAGTGTTGGAATGATTTGCTATGGTTGGACAGGCAAATTATACAGTAGGAAGAAGGAATAGAAACTTGATTTCAATGCCTATAGAATTCTGAGGCAATTAATAAAAATTGAGATTGATAAAATTTGCCATTGAACATCTGATTCTTTGCTTCTTTCCATTTTTTTCCACCATACTCTGAAGCTGTACTGGTTCTACTTTTTTCATTTAATACAGAGCATCAAAAATGAAACATAAAAATGCACAGAACTCATACTTGAACTCTCACTTCCCCTGTGGCGGAGCAGGGGGAAGATAACAGGGCTCGAGATAAAACCAAGGAACATTAATAGATGTGAGCGCCCCGGGGTCATCGTGCCTCGGCTGACGCGGGGAGCAGCGGGCGCCGCACAATCTCAGCCCCGAGTCCAATTGCTCACGCGGTGTTTCATTAACGGTGTGCAGCTGCCTCCTGGTCCACCACCCAGGGCCCGCAGGATCTTTACGCCACTAAGCTGTAGCTAAGATCAACACCGAATGGGAACAGGCACCATTTTACTTACCAATGCATTTTATGTTTGACTCAGATTAATGATTTCGCACAGCACAACACTGCATTTTGCTCCTAGCTTCAGTGTGTCATGCCCCTTCAGTTACAGCTTCAACACTCTAAGGTGCGTAGTCAGGGTGTGTATGAAGCTATAGCACCTGACTCAGCAGTGTAATACCAGAGAACTGGCATTGTGTTGTGTCCTTAAACACAGTCCTAGCTTCTGTCAGCCGATAATAATACAGGGTTAACTTATTACAGTATCAATGTTGGGGAGTAGCTAACAAATTAGCGACGCTACTAACTTAACTACTTTTTTCAGTACTTATCAGTAGCACAGCTACTTTTAAAACGCTGTAGCTTTTCCAGTAACTTTGTTTTTAACAAATATCAACGCAGCGCGGTAAAACGCTACATTGTTAAAAGAAATACTACAAGTCGTCGTCGACTTCCAACCTATGCGACTTATGACTAATCGACTTTACGACCGTTCCGAGGCCGCAAATATGCGGCAACTACTGTGCTGCGTCTGGCAGCGCGAGTGCTGCGCCGCGTGAGTATATGACAGTTTACGCCCCCATCTGCCGGCAGTGAGAGTATCCCCGCCAGACGCTCATTCATTCATCTCGTGCTCAGGCTCACAGTACAGTATAAATTCAAATGCGTTTGTGTCTTAGCAGCTTAAATGGTGATAAAAAGTTATACCAATAATGAACTAAGAACATTATGATTAAAAAGCTTAACAACACCAAAATATATAACTTAAAGATGATATAATTTTGTTATACAGTATACTGTACATGTGATAATTTTTTGCATATAAAATAAAGGGCCGACTTAAGACGAGTCATTCAGAACCGATGGGGGTTGTAAGTCGACGATGACCTGTATTATTCTTCTTTCTTTACAAAGATGGGTATTTTCAGCTACCAGGTGTTTCTGATTGGTGTCTTTTGCTTGAATGGGGATGAATGTCAAAGGATTGAAAAATACTTCACGGCAAACAGTATTTTAGAGACTTTCGTTAGAATGTAGAGGAGCACATTGGTTCTTGGACAGGTCATCGAGATCTCTTTTTTTGTGGTAAGCCATATAATTTTCAGACAGCAATTGTGAGGTATCTGATTTGACATTGCATTGTTAAAAATATAGATTTTCATTTTTAACATAATGTTTCAGTTTTTAAATTAAATTTTCTTTAAGAGTATCCTACAGCACAAATATTAAGTATTACCAGACAAAATAGCTTCAATGTAGTTAGCTACTTCTTTGTAGTTTGTAGTATAGCTAACTACATTAAAACAGTAGCTTGGTTACTTTTATTCATAAGTAGCTTATAGCTTGAAAAGCAACCGTTTAAAAGTAGCTTCCCCAACACTTATTATACTTACAAACTTTATAATGGTGTGTAACTTTCAAATGCTGCCATCTGTACATTGCTAGTTTGTAGCATGTTTTTCTAAAACCTGCTGTTTTTTGATTATGCCTTTTTTCTTTGTACCCAGACACAGATCAGCATTGAATTAATCCAATACTTTAGCAACATCCACAGTCAGTGTAACTAACCTTGTACCTAGTACCTATCAAAGCATATATTTCAGTTCCTAAGTCTTTGGCCTAATACCCTAGAACAGAGGCACAGCCTGACTAGAACAATGGCCACTTTATTAGGTGTCCGAACAAAGTACCAGGTAGAACCCCCTTTTGTCTAGAGCAAGGATCTCCAACTACGGTCCTGGAGAGCTGCTGTCCAGGATCGGAGTTGGAGACCCCTGTGGCCTGTATTACAAAGCAGGGTTACTGGCTTATTGGGGTAACTTGTTGGATTTAAGGTAGTCTGGCCAAAATGTGAGTGAGCGAATGTGAAGTCCATTTAAACTGTGGTACCTTAAATCCGACAAGTTACCCCGATAAGCCAGTAACCCGCTTCGTAGTACAGGCCACTGGTCTGAAGAATCACTTCGAGGGTTGACTTGAGGCCTTCTTGTTAGCTTGAAGGACGACTTCTTGTGTTCTTTACAACAGATACAGTATGTTGCTAACCTGAAGTTTTTTTTGTCTCCTCTGTATGTGACCCACACCCATGAAATATACATCCAGACAGATTACATAAAAACCTAAAGGCAAGAATATGACAAGGAGTTTTCAAATATAGCTTTAGAACCTGAAACAGCTCAGGTAGGAACAAATAATTGTCATCATCCCCAATTTAACTCTATGACCGAAATGGTCCTGAAAAGAGCGACAGAGTTAAGACCTTTTAAATCTGTTTTGTTGCATTGGTAAATGAGGTCCAATTTAGACCATCTGGACAATTAATTATAATTAGTACAGCTTTCTAAGCTGTTTGGTGTTTCCACATGTCTCTACTCCTCTTCCAAAACATGCAGATTCGATTATGATTTTAGATACCTCTGTTTCCTGCTACCCTAACACACTTTCAAAGGCACTATAAAGTGGCATAGATCTCATCTATATTCTTCAGATCTTAGTTAGAATATACGGGTGCGGATGATGCGAGGCGACACCTAGAACTTCAAAAGACATAGGGAAGAATATTTACTGTCATCTCCATATTTCATGGATATTTATATTTGTGGTCTTACAGATCTGCCTAAACACTAGAGGATGCCCCCCTCCGTGGCTGGTGCAGTAGCAGAACAACTGTACACTGGGCCCTGGGACAAATCTGGACCATGCGCCCCCCCCGCCATTCCAAATTTGAACCCAGGGCCTGCCAGCAGCAGTTGCAGCAGTCACAGATGATGAAATTTAAGTAGCCTCCAAAACTCACAACCATCATGCACTGCAGTAGTTAGCGAATTCCACCAACAAGGCCGTTACATACATACCCTAACAACAGTTTGACTACTAAACTTTACAAATCATTCCATTTCAAAAAAGTTTTAAATATTGTACACATATTATACCAAGTTTTTTTATGCTATGACTTCCACCATAATGACATCGTATACATAAAAACAAGAGGTATAAAGGTAGCATGTCACAAGTCCTAATAATACACATGACATCAGCACCTTAATCCCCAGAAATGTTTCCTATATATGTGAGATTTGAAGTTAGAGGAAGAAAAGCTCCCACTAAATGCTAAAACCAGGACACATTCACTAATTCTGCCTTCAAGGAATTATCTCTAACCATCATATGGTACTATACTTACAGTAATTGACTCATTTCCTTTACTGTAGTTTGATCTTGACCGCTATCCTTTCGCTGATAGATCCTTTACATCTTCACTCACATCCCTGGATACAGTGCTTTTTGGTCCTACTTATATTTTAACTCTCCTCTGCTTTTCATTGTGGTAGGGATCACATCGAAGTGTCCTCACTACTGTAGCTAGAAGATACCAATCAGCGGTGAATTTTTAAATAAATTCATTACCATTTCGCCATTGTGCATAATGTAACATAATAAATTACATTTTCTGTGTTAGTGGCTCAGCTGCAGATCGCCAAGTTCATTCCACTGCTTCACCTGATTATTGTCACAATGGTAATAAACCACCTGATTTAATAACTTACATCAGTATTTTCTTGTAAATAAGGTTAGTGAAGCTAGCAAAATAAATTGGGGATGTTTCATGTTCTATTTAATAACATATAATGGTACAAGCTGGATGTCTTATCAGGAATGTTATAAAATGAACAAGTAAATTAGTTAAAAAAGTCTAAGTTGGCAAGCTGCCACAGAAACACTGGAACATAAAATAGGGTCACCTCTAGGAAAATTTCCCCTAGTTTAAGGTATTTTAAAAAGCATAAAATTAAAATTTTTATGGAGCTGACAGAACAATGGATGACATGCAATAAAATGTGCACCTGATTCATAATCTCTCACATTTTTACTCCCAGCCACCCCTAATAAAGAACTACCTTGAAGATAAAGGATTAATTCTTTCAACCACCATCTCTGCAATGGGTTCCCCCCTCCCTTTGATCAGTCTTCTCTATCTTTTCCATCATGTACATCAATTGCAATCGGGGAGGGGACACATTCATTTCACAGGTCAATTCATTTTAATTATCATGCATCTTAATTCCCTCTTAGTTTAAACTGTGCGACTGACACTTTGTAAAAATCTCATTAACCTTCAGCTTTTGGCCATTTTCTGGAAGCATCGCATCGACCCGCACTGCCAGAAGCCCAGTAGGACATGGAGTTTGAAGACAGCGAGTGGGAGTATTTCGTCTGATGGCAGAATTAATTGAGTTGGCAAGTGAGCCCTGGGATTTCCACTGTGGCGTCTCGGTGTTAAGAACCGCCTGTTCCTGATGTCAAAACGATGTCACACACATGCCAGAGGGAGTCAAGCAAGGCTCTTGAGAAGATTAAGTAGAACCACAACAAAGAATGAATCAAAAATGCACATATTTACATCAAAGCAAGAGCTGATTTGCAAACTTATTCGAGTAATCAGTTCTGCTCCAAGAGCAAAATTTTGCATGTGAAGGAAATCAAACCATTTTCCATAACTACTTATACAAAATATGCTTGTGATGAGCCTGGAGCCTATCCCAGGATTCATTGGGCACATTAGCCTATGACAGGGTAAAAAACAATTATAACTTGAACTGTGGGAGAAAATCTGTGTATCTGAAGGAAAGCAACACAAAGAAGGGGAGACGCACGCAAACTCCACACACGCAGCTGGTAATCAGACTCACAATCCTGAAGGTATGAAATCACTGTGTTCACCGAGTTTAGGTCTGCTCGCAGGATTTCATTCAGTGCAGCAGTGGAATGCTACTTCTCCCACTATTACCTGCACACCCTCATAACTACTTTACATGTCATGACGGCGGACGGCGCCACCCCCAGGAATTAGCGCCACGTCTACCTGACTATTTAAACTCCACACGGAGATCGCGCCGTGTGAGGTATTGTTGATTATGACACTTCTGAGCAATTCTAACCCCAGTCTCTGTTACAGCTCCGCTCAGCCCGACTCTCCGTACTCCCTCTGCCCGCGCCTCCTACTCCTTCCCACCTCCCTCCTGACCAGCCCTGATCTTCCCTCGTGGCTCCTCCTCGTGTGTGTCGTCGACGTCATCGGACTGATCTCCCGGTTCACGACTCCTCTTTTGGATCATGCCCTGGCTTTGGTAAACGGTTTTGGACGGATCTCTGGTTTTGACCCTGCTTGTCTTCTGGACCCGATTCTGCCTCGCCCCAATAAAGAGTTTCGGAACTCACCCGAGTGTTCTGTCGTGACATTACATATATTCAGAGAATGGAACTAATCAGCATAAGACCAGCTAATCATTTTGTTTCTCAAAGCTGGGATCCTTTGCCTAAAGAGTAGGATTTAAACTTCTACCTGCCCGTCCATTTTCTGAAACAGCTTGTCCTATACAGGGTTGTGGGGGGTCTGGAGCCGATCTTGAAGGCTACAGGTACGAGACAGAGAACAACCTAGAATGGGGTGCAAACCCATCACAGAGCACACTGACTGGTAGGCCCCAGGTTTGCCACAACCCTATACTAGATAAAACGTTCCAGAAATGAAGGGATGGGTACATGGAACACAGAAGAACCCTGGTGGGTCTCATAAATCACACCTATCTTAATTACAAAACATCATCCACATGCATGAATTCAATTGAATACTTATTACAGGAACAATTCATACTATCCAGAAGAAGCCCCCCATATGGACACATTACTTCTGTTACCAAGGCAATTCAGTAATTCAGAAGTAATTCAGTAAGGCCCGAAGCTGCCTTTTTGTCAATAGTCTGTGATCCCACTAGCATTTTAGTCTCTGGGGAACAGCTAAGGGAGGAACCTGGAATAAACAAACCCACCTGGCTTGGAATGAGCTGCCAGCTCCCATTTCTCTGATCCACTGCTGTCTCCTTTCTCCATTCAATGCAAAAAAAGGGGATGTACACTCATAATATCTTAAACATCAGACCACTGCCCGTTGCATAGGTGTTGCAATAAGGATGCTGTCCCCCAGTGTATTTAATTAAGATAGTCTGATCCTTGATCAAATTAGTTTTTCATGATTAATTCAGAAAGAAAACAAACAAATTCACAATCTAATAATCACATTCAAAACACCATTTATTTAATGAAGAGACAATATTGACACAATGGTAAGCAAATGCTACTAAGCTTTCGCCACACACGGTGCAGGTAATAAAATTCCCAAACAATAACAGTAACCATCCTGTAGTTTTTGACTGTAATTCCCCTGCAAACAAATTACTGGTCACAACAAAAGGGCGCTTTGCTTTGCTTTGCTACCTCTCTCCTGGAGGCATGATTGCAATGCCAAACACATAGCAGTTTTACAGACAAAACTGTAATCATACGCTATTTTAAGTGCAGCTGAAATGTGCTAATCAGACTCTGGCTTCTACTGCAAGAGCTCTTTATTACTCAGAGGTTTCCACAGTTCTTTTGCTGGGGAACGGGAAATAAAAGTTAATGGGTTCGTTTCCCTTGCTTGATCACTTTTAAGTTAGGTAAGGTTTCTGTACTTGTCATTACAGAGGTCACGATTGCGTTATTTGCTGAATAATATTGTAATCTGTGGTGTAATTCACCTATGGAGATGTAAACCCAGTAACTTGTTTATCGAATTGCTGGTTCTCACATCTGAATAACGTTCACAGCACGTAATCTCAAGTTATTATGTCTGTCCATTGGTGTAAGAAACGCATAACTAACGTATTTAAAATGCATAATGCAAATATAAAACGCACAATACCAACTGCTTTATCATGCTCCGGTGCGTTCGGCTACTGCGGCTCATTTACATTTTGACACCTCTTTTTAAACTTAACGCATGAATAGCAGTATGATTTAAAATTGACGTTGACAGTGATAATTAAAAATATATATTAAAATAAAGTAAAATAACGGGAGTTAATTAGCATTCGACGTTTTGTCAGAATATCGGTACAGAAAATACAACATAGGAAAGAGCACGTGCTTTGTAAATAATGTGTATGCGACGATAGTAAATCGAGTGACTTTTATACAGGTAAACAGAAATAACAAACAAATAGATAAAATGAATGGATGGATAAATATTTAACGATAGCTGTATGAACTTAACAGAATTTATCAAAATTCACATCTTGTATACGGAAAAACGCGGTGCTTCGCCGAGGCGCGTGTTGGCCGCACCGGGCCATTTAAATTCCTGCATACATCCCCCCGGTACTACTGCAGGTCTCAAAGCGACATCGACTGTGCGATATGCGGCCGGGAGCACGGTGTCCATAGAAAGGCTGACAGAAGATCGTTTGCGACATAATTCTAGCCAATTCACACTACTGCAGAGCTTTAGTCATTACTTAAACGTGGAATAATCATTGCTGAATTTGACATGATGAGTTATAGAGTGACTCGATTTCTGTTAAGTAATTTGCACAGTCGCACCTATCATTTTGTGTGAAATTGTATGCTGTAATACGTGCAAATGACAGCGCATCGACACTATGGAAGCCAATAACTTTCGCTATGAAAACGCAGCTTTGAAGGCCAGTAACCAATACTGACGCGCACAGCTAGGCCTGCTCTCGAAAATCCATTCAGAGGCGACCTGAGGGGAAAAAATTAAGTAAA
>JAODLC010000117.1:18172-45402 GCA_026781145.1 Hippopotamyrus pictus | reverse complement strand
GCCTCCCGGCATGGTAAAATGTATTAGCTTTGTTTTACTGTGAAGTGTAAATTAATAATATCAACTAAGACTCGGGCTGTGAGTCAGTACCTGTGTCTTACCCATAATTACTGCATGGCACTGTGTATGACAATGAATAATTCTTACTGCCTCTTTGGTACATTGACCTTAAAGCAGCAATATCTGTTCTTGAATCAGTCTCCCCACAGTTGTGCTAGCGAAGCATTATCATTTTAGACAATCAGTGTGACTATGGCTGAATTTAAAAGGCATAAATTTAGCATATATGCCTATGCATTTTGTTTGCCTCTCTTACTGGTTCATAGATACTTTGTTATCTCTCATAGTGCTATACAGCACCAGCGCATGACTCCATTTGACTGCACAATCACATGCACAATCGCATGCTTTATATTGCATATGTATAACGTGTAAATTTCTCTCTGTAAGTTTATATAACCTAAATACCACTCGGAACAACAGAAAGAGAAATGGAATATTACTAGAACTAAAAACACCAGTACAAGTAACATTACTTATTGAAAATTTCAAATTGGCAGGCGCATCTATACATAAATTATTCAAAACACAGCTGGTTATAACATGTCAAGGTAATTGGGTAGCAATTTCATTAGTCGCAAGCATTTCAAGTAAGAAATAAACAGAAAATTAAATAAAAAATATTTTTATTTTAGTTTAAAATACAGTATATAATTGCATTTTCTAAAATCAACACTAATAACACACTGATTAATGATCAGCATGTGGAACATGTTTCACTATACTGACAAAATTAATAAATAATACTAATAAATACTATTTTTTCACTGAAGCAGCGTTCTTGTCTGTTTCATCACACAGCACTGACACATTCACAAGCTATCGATTCAGCCCTGGAATCGGAGCCTGACAGCGTCTAAGCTGCCTTCACGTTGATCGTTTTAGAGCCTCGCAGCACCGTGTGGTTATCACTCAGCTTCAAGCTGGCCTGCAGCATCTTCGCTCCGGCCGTCTTAGGGCAGATTGTGATGGCCTGCTGTCTTGTTTCTCCCGCTTTCAAGAGATACGCCCTGAGAGGTGTGAAAATGAAAAGGTCAGCTGTAGCAAAGGAGGCACTTAGAGCCTGAATCTCTTAACCAGCTGTCGAGGATTCATTCACACGCTGAATGGTTGTTGTAATATACACTGTCAAAGAGCTGCCTGTTAATTAAATCTAAAAGTTTCTTGGTTTGTAGTGTCTAAGGATATCATGGACATAAACCCTAAATCTTCTCAGCAGCGCTGAGAGGCGACATTGTTCAAGAACATTCCTGTGTGGCTTGATCACTAGGCTACAAAGACAAGTTCTGTCTAAAGGTCTTAGTCACACCTATATTCTGTTACATTATACAGTTTTATTCAAATTTAAATAAAGAGCTGAAAAGTGCAGGTGGCATGCCTGGGAATTATGAAATTGCTTTAATGAATGCTGCCCTTACTTTGATGTCTCCTCTTCCTGGGTTAAACCAGGACCAGAGACTCTGAGGACCCCAGTCACAGCGACCGGGAAGAAATTACGGAAGCTCAGAAGCACAGTGTGCTTTGTGTTTTCCAGGACGCCATCTTCATCGTCGATCTGCAAGACAAAAGCTGCTTGTTATGCTGGAAGCCTTTCATCAGCGTCTGTGACCCCCAGAGCAATCTATGCAGCTGAGTGCTTTTTTCAGTATGATGAAGGTATCAAGCCTTTCTAAAACATGCTCATTGCTGGTGAATACATTTTTATCACAATAAAATTTTTCCAGAAAAATTACTTGTTAAAACTATCAATAGTTTAGCAGGCACTTGCTATTGCAGAACCATTCAAATCCTTTACTTGACTCATGATATTATGATCTAGCTCGTAAAATAAGATCACTAATATCCCAGAGTCATGGGCTGTCTGAGTTCTACAGAGGATGTGTTATATTGCATATATATTGCTTTGCATGAAAGTGATGAATTCAACCAAGAACAAGCACCTGAATAGAGATCTGTGGGGTGGAGATGTTAAACTCCTCATAGGCCAACGCCCTTTCCATTGTGACATCATCCCTCAACACAACAGCAAGATTCACCAAGTTGTCCCCCAGGAGAAATTTCATGGCTTGGGCATAAGGAATTGAGTGCTGTATAACAGCAACTGTAGAGAGAGGGGGAAAAAAGGCTTTGTCAGAGGGAAATAATGACCATATATAACCAATTAACAGGCCAATCAAAGTGTTTCATTTGCCAATGTAAGAAAAACAACACAAAGATGTTGTCCTACTATAGAAGGATCATTACCTTCATGTGGTCCAAGCTTAAGCCTTTGAGAAGCTTCCCAGAACGTTTCCACTGGGCTGCGGTTATACTCCTTGACTTGGGCATTGACATGTTCCCCAACAATCCTTGTGAAATTAGCTTTATTGATGACCGTGACAGAGAAGGAGATGTTTTCACCAGATGCTAGAACTTTGCTCAGTTTCAAGGAGACACCCAAAGTCTGCTTTTGCCCTTCAGAAAAAATAAAGAAGCAACACAAACTCACTAACTACCTTCATGGCACACTTGCATCATGGTAAATGTCGCTGAATCATGTAAGGATGAATCAGTTGAAATGAGTCAAAACTTACTCCGTGTGTTTGCTGAAGGCCGTGACGTAACAGCTGTAGGAGAGTCAGACAAAGATATATATATATATATATACATTAAAAAAACAGATGTAAACAGTAGAAATTCATGCAAATATGAACATTCATCTATGACTCAAAGAAATTAACCTTGCTTCTATCCAAGAGATGCTCATTGTCAGTGTTCTAGATACAACTCGTTTTTGGAAATTACACCCATTAAAATATCTATGCAAGCCAGTAAAAGAAATACTCACATCCACAATTTGACCCAGCTGATGACATGTTATCTGCAAAAGTAATTGAAAAGGATGGCAGTTAGCAACCATGCTAGCCCATTTACCTGAGAATTTCCATAGCAATAGCATAGCAGCTTTTTTGCCCTACCTTTGGCCTTCTTGTAGGTGTTGGTGATATCCTGTGGTGAACTGCCGTCCACACACTTAGTACAGATCAGAGAGCCAACCCTATCAGTGTCCACGTTCCACGTGAGCACCTTTCCATTCCTGACAACAGCTGTGTACACGTCAGCGTTGACCTCCGCATAAATGAATGGGATGTCATAGAACAGATCCACTCGCTTTTCCCTGACTGCTTTCACTGGACATGGGCCACAGCAGTATATCCCTGCAGAATAGAAACACCAATATTTACAAAAAGAAACACACAGTAGGACCATTTTCTCAGTATTTTATGTGCTGTATGAATCATTAGATAAGGAAAAAATGACAGAATACCAAAACTTTAGCTATTCAGCTTTTTGTTAGAGCATCTGTGAATGCATACAAAGTATATCATCAAAAATGTGAAACATTTAACGTTTACCGTCACTTCGCTCCTGTGGAGTTGGATCCAGTGCCTGCCATCCGTCAAATCCCACCCCAATGTCAGGCCGTGTCATCCAGCATTCCACCCACAGATGGTAGTTCCTGAGATAAAAATATTACAAAAGGTTTATTCGTGCTTTTGCTTTGCCCACTACCAAGTGCTTAAACCCAAGTGAACTCTCTTTACCATATGCTGTCTGCAGTTTGAGGCAGCTTTTCTCCTGTTTCGCTGTAATACTCCTCGACACTGAGATTGCCGTCGGTGTCGTGAGCAGAGTTGAAGTTGGTAACCACTCGTGTTGGAATGCCCAGGACCCTCATAACTGAAACCGTGACCACAGAAGAGAATTATCTACCTATGCACACAAAACCAGGAAGAGCTGGCCAGAAAAGACCTTAAGAAGTGAAGTTTGCTCTATAGGTTGTATATCAACAAAATGTCTGTGGTTATCTGTCAGGTTCTGACTTACTTGTGCACATAACGGAAGCAAAGACCCAGCACTGGCCGTACAGCACGGGGCTGAAATGTGTCTTATCCCACAATTTCAAAATGGCGGCACTTCCTGTCCATTGTGAAGGGGAGACGCCCTTACTGAAATCTCCAGACCAGTTACCCTTTAGCACTCCTTTGTCATCTTCGCAATTGATCTAATATAACAAAACAAAATCACCGAAATGTATTTCAGAGACTTCTTGCAATGCCTGAAAATCTCCTGATGAACACTGGCAATTTGCCATTGGAAGATTGACATGTGACTTACCATTGCACAAACCACCCGGCTCAGGTAGACAGGGTCGGAGCGACACAAGTAGTCTTTATTCTTATTTTTGCTGTGCTGTGGGCTGATATCTAGAATTTTCAGGCAGATGTCCAGAATCCTTTCTTCATACTACATTTTTGGAAAACAGAACGGGACAAGATTAAGGATGTCTTTTGTTACGAAATGTGCATACTATGTTGACCCCATCTACTCATGGTAACTCACCAGGCCAAAATCCCAGGTCCTTGATTGTACATTATCAGATGTTCCCATGAACAACATACCCATGTCATTTTTCACATATTCCTGCCTCTGGACTTCAGAGGGGAGGAATACTCTATCAGCTAAAAAACAGAAAAGAATTCATTCATAAAAACCCAACCAACTTTGCCATACCTGTAGAGTAATCAGGAGATAAATAGTAACTAAATATAATGCAGTATATGTATATAACCCTACCTCTACACCAGGGGTTGAAGAGTAGAATAAATCCTCCAAGAATACAACTCTGAAACCCGAACTGGGACTGAATATTAAGTTGGAGGTTGTAGAGACCAACAGGTGCTTTTGATGAAGTGGAAATCTGGACTGTGACAGAATGGTAGGCAGTCTTTCCCAACATGATCTGGGCTCCCCATGTAGAATCTGATGTTGGCGGAGAGAACGTTGCAGGGATTTCAATACAAAGTTCACCTGGACGGAAAAGAGTGAAGTCGAGTTAGTTCCAGTGGTACTTAAACAGCACAGAACAGATAACATATTCCCCAAGCTCCATCCAAAAGTACCTAACAAGGCTTTGAAGATCAAAGATTCCATGCGGGGGTCGAATGGCTTGTCTTTGAAAAACAGTGTGATCCTGAAAGGTTTTCCTCTTCGAACCACCAGGTGTTTGGAGCACAGACCTTGTGACATGTGGTCCTCTTGGTTCCTAACGAGGTTCCAGTCGGCATAACTAACACATAGACCTATAACAGCAGAAAGGGAAACCTCAATACTTACACTCACAGTTACTAATGTGTAATTTAAAATGCACTCCTGACAATCTCAAAAAACAGAGATCACTCCGTTTTTATGTTGCAGTACATCTGGAGAGCATGAGAAAAACACTGTAAACCCATGATGAGCTTATGATGAATATGTCACCAATGAATCTGACAAAGACTTCTAAGTTAAGGTTACAGCAATATCCAGAAATATTTCTGTTAAATAGGAACATTAAAAACTCACCCTTCATTGGTGCGTTTGACTGCTGTATCTTCCTTGCAAAAATCTCTGTGAGCTGATAGTCTCTCCCCAGATTTATACTGAACACTAAGACTCCTCCCACACCATATGGTGAAAGGTAGAGATGAAGCCCTTTTACCAAGTAACCCCACCCTCTGTTATATAACAAAAAAACTCTGGACAAAAACAAACAACTTCAAAAATTACACTGTCATTATAATGAGAATAATAATAATAATCTGTGACTTGGTCCATAAACATTTAATGCAGATGTTACAGAATCTGGATATTGTATTAATGAGGATTGCTACAAAGTTAAAATGAGTTCTATACTTTGGAAATGCTGTAAGTGACCTGGGACAGGGAACCCCAGTTGTCCTTTTCATTATTGAAATACAATAGATTTGGAAGTTTTAAATATATTTCATACAAAAAAAAGATCGTAACAAAAGCAACACATCTGGCACTATATGACAAATTTTCCACATTTGCAGCTTGTGCAACATACGGTGATGTCACACACGGAATGAAAGGTGGGCCTGCTGTCGTCTTGGGCGTGTTTTATTAAGGCATTCTTTCGCATTTTTGGCGTAGGGCTGAGAAGGCAAGCATAGCATTATGTACACACCCAGAATCACACCTTGACGAAAGAGGTGCGGGCCCAATGTTGTATATCAGCCACCAGTTTCCATGGAATCGCATCTGTGCGAACACCTCAGGGATCAACATGCAGGCAGACACACAACGCGCCTCACTCTGTCATTTTTATTGCAACATTACAGAATGAAACATTTCAAAACTCTAAGAAAAATCGTGGTTTGCAGTTTTCTTCATGGAAGTATAAAAATTCTGGCGTTTTCTGAATAACCACCCACACCCAAAAACGATGATGCAATGTTCGACATTTTACTTCTAATAGAAAAAGTAGATGTAGGTGAACGCTCTAAAAACCATGCATGCATCTGTGGTTTAGGAGTATGTGTCTAGCAGGGTCACTGATTCAAATTTCATGACTGGCAAAGAAATCAAATCAGTACGGAGCCTTTCAGCAAGGCCCTCAACCCCCCGTAAATTCCCCAGGGGAAGTCAGATAAATGGCTGACCTGACGCTCTGAGACCAGGTTTTGCTCTTGTCAGTGTATGTGTCTTACCAGAGAGCAAAATGGAATATGCAAAATTTGGAATTTCATTGTAACTGCTACCTGCACAATGAAAATTAAGAAAGTCTTCCTCTTGGCAGTAGTTCAAAAACTAGGGCATATGAGCTAATAGCAAAGACGCAGATGCACCCAAAACTGAATACTCTCAAATCTAAATTAGCTAAACATCCCAGTCAGAATTATCAAAATGCACTTTAGCAAGCAAATCAAAAGTTAGGGTTGATATATACTTTTTAAAAAGAATTAGAACTGGTCTAGACCCATGGACCCAAAAAAAAAAAACAGTGGTTTGACCTAGGACCTGAAGGTGTTTGTTCTATGCATTGCATAATGTATTCTGTGATGACACACACACACATTCATTTTTCAAGACAAATGTGCGTAACATTTCTATGAAAGCAATTTACCAATTTTTATTACACAGGTCCATTCAGAAAAGAAGTAATCTCATTTTTTATTATTCCAACAGGCTTTTAAGATTTGCAAAAAACTACAAAAAGACACCAATTCATACATCATCTTTATTTCTCACATTTCTAAACAGATTTAAGCATTTGACAATCAGTTCTCTTCATGTACAGAAAATTAAATAGCATTTAAACCATCAAACCTCCATTTACTAAAAGATATTTTACAGGAAGAAATTACAGTTCATTCAGTATTAACATTATTTACAGCATCTATACAATACAGAGGTGAACTTGATATGGTACCATTTCTTAAAATAAAAGCATCTTTGAAGAGACCAATAATCCATTTTATTTGAGGTTAGGAAATTTCCTATCTACATATATATTTTTATTCCAGGGGTTCTGCCACATTTTACTCAGATTTGTTAAAAGGTTTAATTTCTACAAGAATGTCTGATAATCGTATCTGGACCATGAACAGAAGGGGAGAATGGTTTTTTTCTGCAATTAGGGAAAATATCAGCGATTAAAGCAAAAACCCCTCATCTTTAAATGGGTTATAAACATAAAGTGAAATGTATAAAAATACGCTTTCTATGACAAACCTTTTCTCTATTTTTTTGACTGTGAAGAACATTTTTGCGAAACTTGAGGCTTTATTTTATTTTAGTCAGTTATTTCCCTTGTTATATCCACTACCAAAAAGCTATTGACGACCCTTGTGACGCCAGGGCAGCAAGCCACTCTGGATAAATGCAGGGGGCAGACAAGAACCTCGGGTGTCGTTAACTAATTTTTACAACTTCTGAAGATCGATTACAATAAGCAGCCACATAAACCCACATTCGGTATCTTAAAGAGCGAAGCTGGGATTTCCACCCTTATCTGACATGTCCAAAAACATCACTATGCATAACACACTATAGACCACTTATAACTAAGGGTCTAAAGGATGAGTCAGTAAATGCATATTTTTGCCCACGAACGCAATAATGAACCTGAAATCACATGCTATCCGCCGACACGAGGTCAGCACGTATCAGTGAGCACATCAGTCTGTCACCTGCATTTCGCTTTCGTGAGCAGCCACAGTGGAACCACATCCTTTTTGGCGCTCACTTTGCCAATCGTCCCAATGCCCCCATTACCTCCATGATCACTCAACCACGGGCTCCCTTGTTGCTTACAGGTATCATGACTTTCATTCATGGAACAGATGGAATGAATTCAAAAAAAAAAAAAAAACAAAAAATAAAAACCTCAGTGCCCCTTTAAAATGAAATTTATCCAGGACTGGAGCCACGGCACTCCAAAGCACTAATCCTGACAGAGGTCATTGGTATTCCCAACTGTTTCCTTGCAGGATTTAACAAATGTTTGACAGGCCCTATAAAACTAGGGAAGTTAGCATTTCATCTGCTGATGCTACACACATGCTTTATAAATACAAATCTGCCGCACCATGGTCTGTATGACATTACTCACGGCCGGTTACACTGTGAAAGCATCGCCTCAATGTAGGTGCATTCCCAAGACAAGACATCTAGCTGAGCAGCATACAGAGGCTTTAAGGTACACATTCAGCAAATCCAGTTACAATGTTCTGAAGCAGTTGGAGTGGCCTTGTTCTCATTTTGACTAACACAAATGTATAAATGTATTTGGAAGTCTAGTGATTTCTCTAACCCTGTGGCAGTTTATACTACCTTGATTACTTGACAGGATGCCACCGCAGTACTCTGCAGTAAGTTTGTTTAATGGTCATATGATAAATAAACCTTAATCTGAGTACACAGTATATGTCAGGGACAAAATTATCGCCACATCATTTTGAGCTAACGGAGGCCTCTTATTCAGCTCTATCACTTGATTTTTTTTTTTTTTTTAAATAATTAAAAGAAACCTTTAGGTGGATGACACACTTTCCATCACAGTTCCAGTGTAACTGGTATTTGGACAGCTTCAGTCAGATGTGTCATTTAGTTTATAGATAAAACTAAGCACATTAAGGGGGGGAAAAATTAAAACCTCACTGCAGAAAACTAACGTCAAACGACAGCTATGCTTAAAATGCTTAGATGATTCAACATTTAACATCCTTATTAGAAACGACAGTTTCGTAGGCACTGTCCGAAATACAAAAATACCATGTATACACTGTAACCTTGGGCAGAAATTAAAGCTTTTGATTAATTGTTATACAGATAGAGGACACAGACGCACAAGTCGAGGCAGCAGGGAACAACGTTTTTTTTTTTTTTATAAATATCACTTCACATTCAAAGCAATGACTTCAGAACAACGTGGCTGAAGACACAGAAGAGTGGAGTTTATAGTGCATAGTTCTCAAGCTTTCAACATTAAAATTATTCAATATTGTGCACAATGTTGAGATCAATCGACTCCCCAGTGTGAAAATAACTTAGTCTAAGTCTAAGGAGCCGTGAGGCCGCCCCCACCCACCCTGACTCAACCGGCTGAGGATTCCGATTTTCTAAGTGGGATGATGGCAGCCATGGGAAAGGGGCTGCAGTGAGCTTCCTCTCCAGCAGGGAAGATCTGATTAAGTATCTTACTGATAGTGGCGTGTTATTCATGCTCACTCTGAACTTACAGAAACGGAAGAGTGTAGCCGCCTGTCAGGCAGATTAAGGTACTGAGAACCTGTGGGCCACGGTACACAGGGACGTGGGAAGCAGTGCCCAGCATCAGCTTATCCGCAGGGTCCTGAGGGCCTGCATGCCCCCTCCATGCGGGCTTCTGCTATATAACCAGGGAAAGGAGGGCGGGGGGGGGGCGGGGTGATACTTTCTGAGCTTCTGAACAAACCCCCAGGCGGAAGAGGCTAATCTCACAGCAAGACCCACAATTCCACAGAATCATTGGTAACACACTGTTGCCAAGGACCAAAGGCTCAGGTGTAGGACGAAATGCTGTAAAGATCCTTAAAGATCAGCCAGCAGAGTAACTTGGTTTACTTGTCTTGGTTACTCCTGTCCAAAGCCTTCGGTTTCTTCGATTGCAAACAGTAACTTCTCTTTGAGCTGCTCGTAGCTTTTGTAGGGCGGTAGATCCAGACGGTTAAAACTAGCAATTAAAACAAGGACGAGACATTTAGCCATGTATTCAGTACAGACAAACGTCATTGAAGTAACACCAAGAACAGATGAACAAATGTGAGATACAGAAGAAAATCGGACGTCTTAAGTCCAAATGATTCTTGGTTTGCTCACAAAGTGCGTACAATCTATAAAAACGCACAACACAGTTATATTTTAGACTGAGTGCGATCTGCATTTCTGAGCTTGCTGGCTGTTGCCCACTAAGAACCTAATCAGCCACCTGTAGTACCAAGGAACTGCTCATACAGAAACTAGATAAAAACACACCAAGTGTGGCTCCTCGGAAGCCAGTTCTCTTTCCCGACTTTCTCAATGCAGAACTTTTGTGGGCCATTACTCCCTGCAAAGACAGACACGTTCAGTTCAGTGAATGCATATGATCGCTTTGTGGCAATGGGGCGTGCTCAGTATGAACTCCCTGCCAAACGTACCCATCAGATCGGCAAATCCACCGACTGGCAGGCGGCAGGTACCCGTCACAAACTGCAACAGCCGCATCCGCTTTTCGTTATCGATTTCCTTAATGAACTGCAAGGGAGCGTATAGGACATTGCAATCTTTTAATATAACCGGTATGACCTATAGCCACAAGAAAAACCCTTAATATAGTTACAGATATAGCCAACTTTTTAAATGGGTCTTTGATGTTTTTGAGAAGAAATTTGGCTGTCCACAGTGGAGTCCGGATTACATCTTGTGATTTTCTGTCATATAAAAATATACAGACACACATTCATGCACACACGCTTTATATATTCCTATCACTGTGGGAACTGTCAGGTCATTTCGATGAGTGTGATCCTAACCCTAACTACGATAACCCGAACACTTACCCAGCCTTAACCTTAACCATAAGCAACGTAACAAAACAGAAGACTTCTGGGGCTTTTTGATTGTATTCACAGATTTTTCTAAAATTGAGGTTTATATTGTAGGGACCTGAAAATGTAAACTGCAAACAGATTTTACCATATTGTTGAGACATTTGGTCCGCACAATGTGGTAAGTACAAATCCACACGCAAACATATTCAAAAACAATGTTTTAGGGCTCAGAAAAGATTTGGGTACAACGGTACAAGACAGCCCAGCACATCAAAACGCACCTGCCAGAACCACAGGATCTGCTTGCTGCTCCGAGCATAATGCCGGTAAATTGTGTTCCTCTGCCAGTCCACCAGGTCGATCTCCTGCATCCCGCAAAGCATCACCTTTCGGAATGGAAACACCCAGAAATAGCCATGGCAGCTCAATCAGCAAACCAACATCCAAACAGCAGACAGAACTTCACAAAACAACCAATTACCAGAGAGAATACAGTCAAGGTTTGCCATTTAAGTACTTATACCTCAACACCCTCTCTACCATTGTTCTAGTTAAAATTCATATCAACAAAGCTTGCCGAGTCATATTATTAAAAAAATTAACCTCCAATTCCTTTGCATCAAAATACTGCAGGTATTGCTGTGGAAGCACTTCATTGAAGCCCTCAAAGAAGGCCTGTGTTTGCTCTTCAACTCCCCTGGACAACCTCCACTCAGCCACAAGCCTGCAACACACAGACACCACAACATCTACTAGGCAACTAATTTCCTCAAATTTTACTGCAAATAAAAGCACTTTACTATTTTGAATGGCTCAGCGAAATCTTTGTTTCAGACATTAATAAAAGGCACAGCATACTGTAGGTCGTAAAGCAGAAAGGACCATTTTTTCCAGACAAAAATACACACACAATTAACAAGGGGGAGGGTTGAACACATCAATGCCAAAGAAACTGCTTCTTGTTCTAGCCTGTGGCAAGTCTTGGTTTTGTATGGTTTGACATGGAAAAGTACCTGATATATTCTTCTTTGTTTTCCTCTGTGACTAATACGTTGCTGCCGTCTGGTTTCAGTTCGTGTGTGGTCACTTCACCCAGGATTTCTTTATCCACAGAAAAGTACATTTCCAAGCCACACTCTTCGATGTTGTTCTCCCTAAAGGGAAATGGTATCGATGCACAGTTAAATGGGATCCTTCTCACTGTACACACAGACATATCTGTTCTTCCCCGTGGTAATTTAAAGGGATTACGGCAACAAACAGATCATGTTTTAGGTGGAACTCACTTGATCCAGATAAGAGAATTGTAGAACTCGGGATCAATGGATTCCAGATCCTTCAGACCCAGAGGCTTATTTAAAATGCGCTTGTAGAAAGGCAATGAGAAGCCTGTGTCGATAAATTTCCCATGAAACAAAGCCTGAAAACAGAAGATACAGATTTAAACGGACCTTAATTTATAAACCACATATCCACTAAGCAATGAACAGCCAGTAACGTACACATCGCTGCAGAGAAGAAAAGCCAATGAAAAAGAAAGGAGACCCACCATGGCGATAAACCGCCCAATGAACTTGAAGTACTTGAGGTGGTCTGGATTGATGTAAGAGGCAGGGTTGATCTGCAGGCAGTAGTTTTCCTTCCCTGCGTACTCGAACAGGCAGTACATAGGGTTCAGCACCTCATGGGATAGCAGGAAGAACCACTCTCTGCAAAAGGTACATGGACACTCATTCACACACAGCGCCGACCTGATAAAAAGGCAATATATCAAGGAAGTATATTTACTTATTTAACATATCTGTGTTTCTTAAGAATATAGCTTCTGTTGCAGAGGTTGGGCATTACATTACTATGTTAAAAATACTAATACGATTTAAAAACAAAGACAGCCTAACTTGCCTGGCCACACCACCATAGTCCAAACCTTCCTCTCCAGGAAAAATCACCCACAGCCTTCGCCGAAGATCTTGTGAATTGAAGCTCATTATCTTAATGAAAGAGAATGCTAACAGTGAGTAACACGGCACTCCAGTAACGCAGCACAGGCCAATAAAGGCGTCACGTGACAGCAGAAAAGGTTAAATAACTTAGTGGAAAGGGCTGCAGTGAGGAGACGGCTTTAGGGTACAAATGGGCAAACATTCAAGCCTGAATTCCCGGGATCACAAGGCTCCGTGAGACAGCATGGGAGACGGGTACCGACCTGTTGGAATGAATCTTCAAACAGGCTTTTGCGGGACACAGTGATCTTTATGTGCTGAGGCATGGACAGTTGCTGTGGGAGAGAGAGGAGGATTGTTTCAGGTCTGTTAAGCTAATGACACATTAATCCAAATATGCTGCCATTCCTCATAGTTAAAGCACATTATTTATAGGTACTATGTATTAAATGATGAGGTGACACCCACATTTATGGCCCTTTTCAGAAAGACTAGACAGAGCAATTACAAATAAATACCAAACACCAGTACTCATGCCAAAATCTTCAGTGGAAAACAACATGGACACACACACACACACACAAACATCACCTTGGTTGTTTAGAAATACAATAAACGGAATAAATAAATAAATCAAGTGTGGCTTGTTTGTGGCCTATTGTCAAGGAGCAATAAAAGCTGCTTCCTGGTTTAGCAAGGGGAGGTGCATGCTTTAATACTCTGCAGACATCTCAGGCGGCCTAAGAAAATGTTGAAATGATCTTCATGCAAAACTATGACAATATGCCAGTATGTTCAGCCATTTCAACACCTATGCTCAAGTCACCCCAGTCTCTCATACAGCCATGCGTTTTCTGATGGGACCACTGTACAGTGTCCGGCTCGGCCCACCGGGGGGGGGCACCAGGGCTGCGCCCTGCATTCCCTGCTGCATCTTACCACAAGCTACGCACGTCTCCCCATTCCGGAACACCACACTTACCTGACACCAGAATCGGAAATATTGGACTTTGGCTTTAAAGTCACGCACATAGGTGATCTGGGGCCCATTTTCACTGCAAAAAAAAAGGCAAAATAATTTACAGGGCCAGTACATTTTAATTATAAATAATAAGTGATAAGGCGTTGAACAGAATGGTGATCTTTCTGACATAAATTTTTTACAAGAGCTGTCAGTCGAGGATCAAGGACAACAGCTCTGGAGACGTGATGTCGAAAGAGGGCAAACTCACAGGGAGGATTTGCCAGTGCGGGGGTCGATATAGGTGGTGGTTTTCCGGTTGTGGTCGACGAAGTAAGGAATGCCGTCCACGGTGAACCTCAACTCCCAGCCTTCGGGCAGCGGCTTCTCGTTCAGCACCCTGCGCGGCGAGGGGGGGGGGGGGAGCCTCAGCGTCTGAGCCGTTAGCAGCCTCGGGCAGGCGTGACATCAGGCTTGTTTTGGATCGCGATTGATACGCGACAACGATCGAACAGAACTGCGTGGCTAATCATCGACAAGCGACACCAAGTATCGTGCACATATGAAGGGGCTGGAAGCTCACCCTTGGGTGCGAGGATCTTCCCACTGAGTTGTTCTTGTGGGGTGATGGACAAAGTACACTCGGCCATTGGTGTCTGTTCTTTTCTCTTTGGAAAATTACACAAACACATAGGTTTAAATCCTCTCAGTGCCGCGGACGCTGGTTTTGTTTGCAAGTTCTCCAAGGAAAAACTATAACGAGTCTGCAGAAACACTGCAAATAGAGCTGTTTAAGCATTTTAACATGTTCTGCTAATAATAATTACACTGTCTTATGTAAAGCACAGCTGCACCTGATGTTTCTGCTCCAACCGGATTAACCACATCTGCCGTTAGGAAGGGTTCGGTACGAAACGAAAATAACTGAGCGATTATAGTCAAACACAACTGAAGCCCCCAGTTCCAGCATGAATCATTATAAATGCCTGATGTGTGATAATTACCCCAGCCGTGAGGCAGTGGTCCAAGGGGATCAAACTCTTTATTCTGCAAAGCGGGAATTTGATCCTGAAGCTGCAGTAACACCAAAGAAAGGGGAAAAGAAAGAAAGGACATTAAAGCGTGACGAATTTCAAACGCCGTTTTTTTCCAGTGGCCGCGTGCGACGCCTCGGGGAGCGCGCCGACTGCAGTATGCAGATAAGCGCGTCACGAGCGCAGCTGCCCCTCAGATACCTACTCCGAATATGAACCTCTGGTTGAACTGCTGCATGGCGCCCTGCAGCTGGCTGCGCTGCAGCTGCCACTCCTCGTAGTTGCGCACCGACTCCACCGTGGGTCGCTGCCAGGTGGTGGTCCGCGTGATGTGATCCACATAGTAGATCCTTCCCATGGGGTCCACGCGTCTCTCCCAGCTTGTTGGTGGGGGGGAGGGAGAGACGGTGAGCGTGGACCCAGTCTGATGTCATACGTGAAACTGGAGCACTTTCCCGATACTGTACTGACACTTAGGACCTCAGAGTACAGATAAACTATGGGCTGCAGCATCATGTATTGAATATGAACTTGGCAAAAAAAAACTAAATTAAGAGTTATTCTGATTAAAAAGTTGTACCCAGTAGGTAGGGGTTCTGGCCTGTCCCATGTCGTCCGCTTTTCAATGTGATCCACAAAATACACTCTGCCGTTTTGGTCGACTCTCTGCTCCCACCTTCATGCAATCAAAACAACGTGTCACATGACTAAGAATACTCAAGGATAGGAGAGAAAACGTGGGCCATCGCGGGAGAAGCTAGACAATGAAACGTCTCCGTGTTTATTGGGGTACTTTTGCCATTTATCTATGTGTGTCAGATTAGATGCCATTACGATTATATTAGATTAGGTTCAACTTTGTTGTCAATGAGCAAAAAACAAGTAATCAGACAATGAAATTGAGGAACAAAGAGAAAGACTGCAGGCAGGGGAAGCACTCGGCCATGTGGGGGCAGAGGAGGTCTCACCCGGGGGGGAGTGGGCATGTGCTGATGGGGTTGATCCTGGAAGCGGACGGGGCAACGTTGCCCACCTGCCGCGCTACCGCAGGGCCGGGCTCCTGAACGACGGCGGTGCTGCCGCTGGCTTCCGGAGCCGCCGGGGCAGAGACGCGTGCCAGGGCTTCGGCGCTGGGAACGTCGCCGGACACGGACGAGCCGGTGGAGGCTGTCAGGGACGCCGAGTTCAGAGCGCGGCGCAGATGAAGGACCCGAGCCCGCGAGAGCTGTTAAAGACGACGACGGGTGTCGACACAGACCTGGGGAGGATGCCGGTCTGTGGGGCTTCGGGGGAGGTGGGCGAGAGGGCCGGGGGGGCCGGGACGAGCGGGAGTCCCCCAGCGATGGAGAGGGCGTGCCGGCGCTGTTTGGGGTGCGATCGCCCAGCGAGGCCATGTCCTCCACACTGTCGGTCGAAGGGGAAGCGTCTCTGCTAGACCTGCAACGCAGGCACCTGCCCGGTCATCTGTGACACCGTGACGCAGTGGGAGTCTGGCTGCTTTGTGGCCAGTCGACTGGCAAACCGTGTCAGGTTACACCACCTGCTGCCGTTCCGCAAGACTGCCTGTGCCACCCAGTGGCCTGCTAGCATATTCTTAAAAAGCACATAAAGCCCAGGATACAGGTATGAGCTATGAAATGCTGCTGCTTTTAATTCACATCTAGACCTACGGAACACGGATACGTACTTCAGATGATCGCTGTTCAGCTGGGAATCCCCGTTTGGAAGCGTTCCTGCAGAGGACAGCTTAATGTCAACTTGTATCACTAGACACCTAATTCAACAGGGAGAATGCACATGTTTTTTTCCCCTACATCCATTCTTTTTTCCCGTTTCCAGTTTTTTCCAGTTTTAAACACCCGCGTTGAATGATTCAATGTGTTTCTTTAATTTTTAAATATAATTTAAAAATAAACTACATTCATATACACTATTTACTCCTGAAAACAAGTGTCTACAAATGTGATTTCACTTAAAGGAGAACTCATATCAGAAACATCAAAGATCTACATTTTAATGGCCTAAAAGCACAAGCAGGAATAATAGGATAAAAAAATAGAGACTTATTCTCTGCTGTATGATTGCAGAGGAAAAAAAAATAGTTTACAGGCTTATGAAAAGAGTAGAACATGTAAGGCCATAAATTCACTCGCAACCACATGACGGATGTTAATGAAAAACATCCTGCTTGGCAGTGATGGCCTAATGGTTAGGAAAGCAGACTAGTAATCGAAAGATTGCGGGTTTGGATCCTCGACCAGCAAGGTACCACTGGGGTACCCTGAGCGAGGTATCACCCCAAGCACTCCTCCCTGGGCGCTAAATTAGCTGCCCCTTCCATGTCACATAAGGTTTTTTTTTTTTTTTTTTTTTAAACACTTGTGGCTTGGCACCTCATACTGATGCATAAATGTAAAGAGGCCTTCTCCACCATGTGAGAACATATGGTTATGCTGTTATTTCTCTCATGACTGTATTTAGAGTGTAACACAGAAGCAATGCCTAACATTCCTATATGGTGCTTTTTGCAAACACTCTGAAAATGGCTGCATGTTTCTTAGCCCGACTTGTGAGCTCCCCAGCAGCCACGTTTATCTGCACTACTCTAGCCGGATGATCAGTTCTGAGGTAAGAGGAAAACAGTATATAATTTGTTATTATTTGTGGACACTGATGCAATGGCTGAGCCATATTAATTCTTGCAGGGGGGAAAATAGTGTTTTATTAAACATTTAGATCAGTTATGGTACAACAAAAGGACAGATTGAGAATGAACTGGTATTGTTAATAACTTAAGATTATCACTAAAAGAAGTGCAAGATTAGTCCAATCAGTCCACACAGCACTCTCCTGGCAATCCCACATTTAAATACGGAAAGCAATTTGACTACGGAAAGCAAGAATGATGTACTCACCAATGTCGTTTGTGTCCACAGAAGAAAAAACTTCAGGATCGACCTGCATTCCATCAAGGCAGACGCACAAGTCCCCAACAATGTCTATCTGGTCTTTGTCTGCGCTGAGCTGTAAAGTCTGCACAACCTCGGAGACTGAAAGAAAGCAAAGAAACCAAAACTCTCACATTCAGTACAAGAAGATTATGGTTGTTTTTTAAATCTTATTTGGAAAAAAGATGAAAAAAAGATCAGTAAAAAGTTCAAATATGTACTCAAATAAATGCTTAAAAGCTTCTGTTAGGAAATGCCAGTTTGTCTGAAATTATACAAAATAACATTCTCTAAGCTCTTTGAGGTACTGTCCGGGCTCTAAAGCTGGACTGAAGGGTTGCATGGTTTGGGTCACATGGCCAAAGGGACATGTTGTGATATTCTGAATGGACTCTTTGTATTGATGAAGTAAGCCTGTTTGTTTCCTTTATGGTTGTCGTGGTGACAGAAGAATGAGTCATGATACAGCCCATAATCAACAAAACTATCACTCAAAAGATTGAGACAGACATTGAATTCCTATGTTCATGACAAAAACAAACGCTGATCACAAGACTAATATAATTAAAATGTATACAACTATGTACAATATACAATTAATTACAATGTAACTTTAATGTAATAATTGGATGGCAAAAAAAAAAAAAGACGGCTTACTTTTCATGTTGTTTGATTTCAGGGTCTCACTGACTTCTAACGTGGCCATTCCTAACAAGACATCTGCTTTCAGAGTTTGGTGACTCCAAACCCTGAACACTAATTTGCTGAATGGAGTGACAATTCTGTGTGGGGAAAAACAATTACCAGGCTTTCAGCTGTTAACTAGTAATGCAGGACAGTTTGAGAGAAAAACTGGAGAGCTTTGCCAGTACTTCAGAAGAAACTCATACAGTAACATGTCTGGTAAGAGAAGAGCAGGACCATGGCACTCACACTGTGAGAGGCTGCTTCCACTTCGGACTGCTGGTGTTGTTGCATTTCTCGGTCTTCTTTGACTGGCCGTCGACAGCGACTTCCACATATGGACTGGGCCCAAACCAGTTCTTTTTGTTTTCTTTTAGCTTTGCTGATAACACTGGTTGTTCAGAAGGGAAAGATGACATATTAGTTCAATGACTGCCTGTTTATTTTATTACTATGAACCTTTACAGATGACACGTGTAAGAACTTTTACAGAACCATAAATTATTCTGAAGCAATTCAAGTGACATTTCTGAGTGAAAGGGCCTCGTGGAACCAGGTTTCGCAAGTCTGAGGGTGCGAGGCCGCACCATTACGCGCTGAGCGACCTGCCGCTCCTTATCGCTCAAGCCTGAAATTATGAGGGTGGTGCTAAAAGTGAGCAACGTGAGAAATGTCACTCTGGCGCCTTGGGCAATGTATCACCCCCCCCCCCCCACACAACACACCAATGATCTGAAGCTGAGCTTTCATGATGCAGCCGTTCATGGGGCCCGACTTGGCTGAGCTGTAGGCCATGTCAGGGAACGACCTGCAGCAGATGAGAAAAGAACAAGTAAGCTAACAGGAGGAGTGAGACTGCAGGAGGACGGATACAGATACAGTCTTTCCGTCATGGTTGGTACAGATTCAAAATTACACTATGAGATATTCTGCTGGAATGACATCAATAAGCGCGTAGGATTTTATTCAACCCTGCTAATTATGGAAGCACAGAAACTGTTAAATTAATTTAAGTATTCCAATTTTGTTGTTAATTGAATAAAAAATAAAACCATGAATACATCAATGCCACGGTTAAAAATACCCACGGTCATTTATCTGACAGCTGCCTTGACATTTTTACAGAAGCTAAAATGTAAAAAAGAAAAAAAATCCCTAAACACACGACTGGAGCAAGATGCATGCTGTTCCTTCGTGAAGCACTTTGCATACTATCTATAATCTAAGGCAGCGTTTCCAAAACTTGTCCTCGGGGGAACCCCGGACAGTCCACGTTTTTGCTCCCTCCCAGCGCCCAGCCAATCAGGAACACTGAATACCTGGTACAGCTGCACTGGGAGCTGAGAGGAAGCAAAAACATGGACTGTCTGGGGTTCCCCAAGGACTGGGTTGGGAAACACTGATCCAAGGGGTGTGGAGGGGGTGAGAGCACAGGTCCCAAGACTCATTGGGTATGGTTGCATTCAAGGAGGGAACGAAAAAAGAAAATTAACCCTTCACTGTTATGACTGTTGTAGATTATTTAAAATGACTATTTAATGAATTTTATTGTACCCTGTAAGTAAAACAAATGAAACAAAAAATAAATTAATTTTATCTAAAGATCGGTATTTAAAAAGTGTTTCCTATATTCCAATGTTTGAGGCTAAGTTCTGGGGCTTCTAAAGGAACATTCACGGGGAAGTGAAAATAAGAGGTGACGAGAGTGTCTTTCGGAAAGGTATCGGACTAAGCAAAGATTTAGTTCAGTATCTACGGCAATGTTTTATGCAGACGTGGTGGAGGCACTGGGTCTATGAATAACCACATTAAATTAAAACACAAGGATGGAGCTAGCCTAGCTGAAGAAGTGACCGCCACTGTGACAAGCCAAGCCCAAGTTCCTCCTTTGGTCCATGTTTGATGCAAAGAACTGAGAAAATAACCCCAATAAAATGAGCCAGAACAACTTAATAAAAATAATAATAATAATAATAATAATAATAATAATAATATAAAATGGTTCAAATAAGATGACCTGATTGCTGCTGACAAAGTGCAAAAACTCCCTTAAAAAACTGTATCCAGGTCAATAAAACTGTTTAAATAAATTCAATTTTTCTTAAACTAGGCCATGCCCGCCCATCATGCCTACTTTAGAAGTATTCTTTGTGATAATTTGTGTAGGCTTTTGGCCATGGTTGTGTAAATCTAATTAAACAAGATTTGTAATGAGCTGACTATTGGGTGTAAGACACATGGTCATTTACCTCTAAGTAATCCTCCACCTGTAACAGTAATGCTGAAATTATAATCCCTGCAGGAATGATAAACCATCACTTCTATCACAAAAATCACCGATCACTCCCACCCCCAAAATGATTCAATGTGTTTCTTTAATTTAGCAAATATGCAACCCTGACAATGAAAACTTATTCAATATTGTGATTCTCTCTAAATGAAAAAATAAATTTTACTGTTTCATGGCATTGCCAGTAGTCCACACAAGAAGCACATCTAACCATATTAAACCATTTAGTAAAACTGGTCCAAAAGCCCATGATGACATCTGCAAGAAGTCAATGCACCTATTTTTCCTAGCTTATCTGAGAGCCTGGCAAATGTGAAAAACTCCCTCCTTATTTTTTTGTCAAAGGCTGTTGATAAGTATGTGCGTGTGCACATGCAATCATGGCTCAAATCCTCCAGACTATAACTGTTCTTCAACTTTTATTAGCAATTACCATCAGTTATACAACAATAGTGAAATATATATTCATTCACAATGGACGCGCAAACATTTGAAGATGTAGCATAATTCACTTACTCTATAAAATCAACACATGGTAGTTTTTTATATAATTAAAAACAAAAAGTTGATCAAAGTTACTTTAAGTTGTCTACATTTCTCAAGAGAAACATAGAATAGACTCCGAGCAACAATATTTAGCAACATCAAAAACAATCTGTGGTAAGAGCTACTGATATGGGAGAAGTGACCCTAGCGGGAAATGACCATACTCTCAGGCGTGTTCTGTAATTCACAACCTAGCATTTAATTCAGTGAACAAAGTATCCAGTATCACACACCATTACACTGTTGCCTACATCCAGGCTGCTGATGAATACACATGAGCAGCTACATAATTACAGTCTAATAAATTACTACAGCAGAACCCAACTAAAATACTGTGGCCAGATGGACAAAACAATGTGTCTATCAAAAAGACACATTTAGTTTGTCAGGAGGTGTTTTTAACTGCTCATTGCATGAACTGTCTGCTTGTTTGTTTGTTCTCCTACCATACGTAAGGAACTCCTTATGTATGTCGATCTAAAGCAGTGGTTGTCAGCCTTTTTTTATCCAAGAACAACCTGTGTCCAGGAAAACAGATTATGATAATTCTATTATACTTGTTCTGCAATGATAAAAATTGCCAATGTCTATTGGTATAAACATATTTTAATTTGGTTAAAATGACATAAAAAGTAACATCTTTTGAACATTACCCAAACAAGGTTTCACTCCACTATGTCCAACAACACTTTGCTCTCAAAACCAAAGGTGAAAGTGTTTTTTGTTCATAAACCTATCTGGCAAATGTCATTTAAAATCAGAAACCTGACAACCATTAAACATGTGCTTAACTGTAAGGACCCTCATTAAGGTATTAGCCTTCAAATAAAACAAATTTTGCAAATTACGATATTTCTAACAATGTTTCATAACTAAAGGAACCAAATAACGATTCCTCACCTCTCCCCTACGTCAGCTTCACTGTGAGATCCCGCTAATTGAATGGCTAACCTGAATAATTGTAAATATGAATACTACATTTAACTACTAAACAAACAGAAATAAATTATGTAAAATTAAGAAATAGTCAGTTAACATAGTAACAATAGAAATACTCCCCCCCTCCTTTTTGAAGAAATTCAATCATGGATGACAGTTGGTTTACTTAGGCTTTCTGAAAACCAACATTAAAGCACCCAGTATATGAAGGATCTGAAGCATCAGCTACACCCGTATGTAAAGAATATACATACATAAATTGCATTCACGATTAAATGCATTTATCACCTTTTCAAAAATATTGCCAAAAACATAAACTGTTCACTGACTGTTGCTAAGACTCAGACTTTACACATCTAAGCTCCAGAAATAATGCCCACACTCTTTGATGGCTGCACAAAAATGAGCAATGACTGCTCTGCTTTGGTGTAAGCGCCCTCCACAACCTTCCCCTGCCACAATTTCAAAGTTAATAATTCATCACCGAGTCTAAAGCGAAACAGCCTGCCAGGAAGCATCCAGGGCTTTTGCAGGTTGCTCTGTTAAATGACTCATAGGCCTGACTGCTGTAGGCCACAAGAGTTCCTCATTTCTGCTGATCTGGGCAAAATAAAAAAGCCCCAGGATGGAAAAAAAAAAAAAAAAAATTAAGCATCTGAAAATCTTAAATACTGCCAGTGCTGTTTAAACATGCCTTCTGTATTTAAATGTTCTACAGAAAGTTTGTTGACAGAAAACATTTATTTAGCAGATGCTTTTGTCCAAAACAATAAACACGTGTGGAAATATCACATTAAAAAGTAAACACGTTGGAAAAATAATAAAACATCTGCAAAAAAATAAATCAGTGTTGCCAAAAACCTCACATACTTATTCCCACACATAAGGACTTTATTTTCTTTTGGAATTACAAACCCATTTCAACGGTCTTCATTGCAATACTACATTTGGTTGACTTTGTTCATACCGGTAACAAGCTCAAAAAAGGCCTTAGCGTCCTTTCACTTTGTAGAACGTTACAAATTTTAAATGAAACACATTAAATCAGTGACTAATCCAGTTAATTTAATATTCTGAAGCACAGCTTATCGTTGACTAACTGGTTATGCAAATGCACTTATAAATTTTTATGAGTACGATGCAACTTCAAAACAATTACAAAAGTTTAGTTTAAGAATAACTTTAAGAATAGTTTAGAATAACTTGGTCATTTTGAGAGTCTGTAGTGTGTCTGTTTGTTTAGTAAACTTCTCAGAAATTCAAATTATATGGACTAGTAATAGATTACTTTGAGCTACTGGTACACCACCGCACCAGGAGAAACAAACCCTCACATCTCACTTCTGCGGGCCGTTTCCACGAACTGAATAGTCAGTAAAGAAGCAGCAGCAGCAACAACAACAACAACAACAACAACAACAACAACAACAACAGCATTCCCAAATAACAAGGTAGGCACTTAGAACTCCAGCCACTCAGGTAGCGACGCTGTCTAACTGGGTCAGTCACCCGGCTTTGCTAAATATTTAGCAAGCCACTTTTGCTAACTCTGTGCCAACGTGTTCATTTAATGTGTAACAGCGCCAAGAGTGCCAAGAGGAGACGCTAGGCTCCCTAAAGAGACCACCTGTAATTAACCTGTTAATCGACATTTACCAGGCGCATTTACGGGCCGAGCGAACTTCACCAGGAGGCTAGCTGATAAATCTGACAGGAATCAAGCTAGCAGACTAGCTAACGATA
The DNA here is from genome assembly GCA_026781145.1 of Hippopotamyrus pictus. Classification (NCBI taxonomy): domain Eukaryota; kingdom Metazoa; phylum Chordata; class Actinopteri; order Osteoglossiformes; family Mormyridae; genus Hippopotamyrus; species Hippopotamyrus pictus. Next base: position 21,356 of record JAODLC010000117.1, on the reverse strand, counting down.
CCCAGCTAGGCGGCTAAACGGAAGGCGACAGGGGGAGACGTAGGCAAATGCCCACATGCATGACAGGCCCTCGCTTCTTAAAATCGGCCTACCCGGATCCTGCGAGGCAGAGCTTATCGCAATACGTCCTCTTGGCCCCCCGCCCCGGGTAACTATTTCAGCGGTTGTTAGTTTCTGCGTACGCTAGCGGCTCACTTCAGGGGAGAAACGTCCGCCATCTTCGCGACCTTGTCACGTGACGAGCGAGAGGCTAGCCTTCCACGCCGCGGCAAATAGCGCGAGACTTGGGATACCGAAATACGCGGTGCAAACCCTTTGACTAACATAATAGTTTCGCCTAAGGACAGACAGGTTGTAGAGGAGTTAATATCGATATTCTGAAATTCTTTGTTCTGTGTAGAAACGAGGTGGTCGTGCAAAAAGTTCCAGAACAAAATCGTTATACTTAAAAATTGCATTTACTTTAATTATTTGAAGATAAAGATAATCTTTATTGTCATTGTCTCTGGAACAACGAAATTGAAAATGCAATTCGACTCAATGTGAGGCATAAAAAGAGTAATAAAATATATTAAAGATATACATATTGCACTGAATTACAAATTGCACTGAATACTGCATTGACTATACAGATTGCACTGAATATACAGACTGCACTGATGAAATATGAAAAATTAACCCTTCTGTTTTGCATTTAAAGCCATGACTGCTTTGGGATTAAACTTTTTCAGGCGATTTGTCCTGGATTTCATGGCTTTGTATATGTCTTGCCTGGTGGCAAAAGCTGAAAGAGACTGTGACCGGGATGTGATATGAATCATGTGAAATGTCCATAGCTTTTTTTTTATTATTATTTCCATCGTCTTTTACACGCTAAAATACTTAGTTTTTCGTAAGCGTTCCCAATCTGTGCCATTTAAAAGTGTATAAAATTGCGTATTGAACAGCAACAAAATACATCACTTTATCTCTCTGCGTGTAAGTGATTAATAAACTCATATAGAATGTCAATATTTCCTTCTGAGTTCAATTAAATAATAATAAATGCCTGACAGTAAGTCATTGTTTTCCTTGATTCACTGTTTTTATACATGGCTGCATTATTGTGTGCTATAATAATTAATGGTCAAAGTTTTTTGGTTGTTTTTTTTTTAGTAATGGTAGTCTAATCAAATATATCAAACGCGTGGCATCTATAGCTCAATAACATACGCACGAAATCGAATCTCTGACAAAGAGCTAATAGTAATACATATTTCATCATTTCAATGCAAGTTCCACACCGCAATAGCGCATCTTACTCAATATAAGAAATTCAAGGCTGCATTCGATAGGTGGCGATATAGCTTTTTCAACAATCTAACGAGATGTGAATCAGCCTACATACTTAAATCTTTACATACTTTGTATGCATTATTTTACTTACTCGTGCGTTGAACAACAATAAAGCAGTAGTCTCCAACATTTTTTACAGTGAGACCTACTTTTACAAAGAAAATAATCTGGAGGTGGTTGTCGCGATATGATACTATTAATATATAAAGGATCAACCGGTTGGCTACCATTGCATATTAAACGATTGAAAACGTTATCGCTTGAAAAATATTCAATGCAATAGCTATTCAGCCTTATAAATAAATATTGGAATTACGGAGATAGATATAAACAAAATTAATTTAAATTAATTCCAACTTCAGCTATGGAACGATGTTTTAATTCCGTGACAGGCAGTAATGTCTACAATTAAGGGATTGGCACTGAAACCACGGAACGATTCTTAAAATCACTGCATAGATCGACAAGCAGACTGCTTAGATATATCTCACGCCGTGCGGTGTTTATAAGAGTTTCTCTCTTTAAAAAAACTGTATATAGTTAGCTGAATGACATGAAAACACATGTCAAGGATTCAATTAAAACTACGCAACGTTTTCTACGTGAAACCAGCAGTCATATCCATATCCAGTGCTACTATTTCGTAAATACGGTAATCTGAACAATTACTAAATTTAATGTCATTTTATTTAAAAACGTTACATTTTTTCATTAGCATAAATACAGACTATTTAAAAGCCAGTGGTGTACAATGGTATATACCGCGGATTTAGAGTTTTAATTCTGTGACCTTGCTATTGCGAACACTATATATTGTCCGAAACTTTAAAAAATTATTTCATGAACTTTTTACATGAAGTATCTTCTTATATATCCGTATGTCTTCTTATATCCTTCATTCTCTTTTTTTTGTTATACTTTCTTTGACGTTTTTCCCGTTTTCTGAAGGTTTTTTTTTTATTTAAAGTAATGGCTTTAAAATGTGACTAAGGTATGTACCATGCTTAAGGAACTGTTTAAGTGACTAAGGTATCTCCCAAAATGCACAGATATTTTTCATAGATTTGTTAATTGGGGAAGGAGGGGGGATATTTCGAGAAGTTCAGATCACAGATGTGTAGGGTTAAGGGGGGGGGGGGGGTTGCGCACACTAGTGTGGTCTGTGCCATCTCATCTCTCTGATTGGGTTCCAAGCTCTGTGCTGGTACCCTTGCCGCACTCTGCCATCTGTTTTCTTGGGCTGCAGAGCTCAGAAGTGCAGCTGATGCCTCTGCACGTCAGAGTAAGACCTTCCCCCTCTTGTGGGGTGGGTGGGGTCGGATCGGAAGCTTCGGGGAGGCCTCTTACCTTCCAGCTGGAAGCTGAGTGTGACTGGGATCTTGGATCACTGCATACACAGCTGCAGTGTAGAACCAGCAGAAGCAGAATGTGGTTTCAACAGTGGGCCCTGTTCTGCCTTAAATGTTTACCAGATATATTTGCAGTGAGACTCCAGTAAATATACAGATGAAGTGTTAACAGTCAGCTGCTCTCCTTAAGTATTCAACCCAGACACTGAGGTCAGAGGTGAACTAAAATCAAGTTAATATATCAGAAACTGAGTGAGCCCCAGTGGTTTGCTTTACCTTTCACATAAATATAACCTTTTATAGTTTACAGACATTTTTTTGGCCAGACATGTAATCTGTTAAGTAATCCACTTGTAACCAGAATGATGCCAGGCATTCCGATATTGCTGGTAGGCAAATGCACCTGCAGAAAAAATTGAGACCACTAGGGATGCTCATTTCGGTTAATTTTCCCAACCGACAACCGCCGTTCGTTAACCGAACATTAATCCTTAACCGAT
>JAODLC010000117.1:7500-17964 GCA_026781145.1 Hippopotamyrus pictus | reverse complement strand
TGTCCCACCCGATGGCAGTGATATAGTATGATGTGATTCCATATTAGATTCTTGATGAATGTGGGTTCTTGTTATTCCGCCTGGTTCTATGTGCCCTTTTTTAACTTTGAGCACCCGCCCCTTCAAACGTCTCTGCACGGCCCTGCGCACACCCAGAAATTGACAAATGAGTGAAACAAAAAATTGTGTTGTGGTCTCATTTTTCCCCATTGCTGTATTTAAATATGCTAAGTCTTAGATGTGATCTTAACACTGTAGATTGTACAAAACATCCATCCATTCTCTATACCTGCTTGACGGGTGACAGGGGTACAGGGCCTGTGGGCACAAGACAGAATAATCCAGGGTGGGGTGCCAACCCATCACAGGGCACACACACCCAAGTACCCTGGGAAGACCCCACAACAGCATTGGCGAACATGCAAACTCCACCCACGTGGAGCAATGGTAGAGACATTAACTTTGGTCTTAGAGGTGTGAGGCAACATTGGCAACCTCTGTGCCACCCTTGTACAGGATGTTTTCATCAAAACTCTTTGCTGTAGTAGTACGGCCACAAAACACAACCCACAACACTATATCATCCGTCCTGCATTGTTCTCTTTTGCCTATAGCTGTCCTATGGAAATATCATAGTCACCTTGTGTAGCCTAGAGAAGTGGTTGCCAACTGGTCTTGATCACAATCGAGAAGTCAGTCTCCAAGACATTCCTAATCGTTGTGTCACTGTTACGCACCCTCCCCCAACCCTTGCAAAATATATTGAGGAGGACCTCCCCCCAATCAGCAAACTATATTGGTAGGTTCCTATATTATTAGTAAGTCTTACTGTAAAAATGCTTGGAGACCACGGGTGTAGGACATGTACATATATATAGATCTATTATTTTTGAGGTTGCAAACCTTGAGAAATTGGCTATTCTTTATTGTGAATTAGAAAAAAAAAAGATATCTCACTTAGTTAACTGTAACACCTGCGGAAAACAAATTGGTCTACCTAGAGTGGCAGTACCATTGTCAGTTTAATCAGAGTACCAGAGTATTACATTCGCCAAACAGATTGAGATAATGCTTCTTATTGCTGTGATTTTGTCGGCTAAAATACCATCTGCGCTGATCGTGCACGGCGTTATGTAAACAGCCGTATTGCTTAAGGGTTGCCAGGGAAGGAGTCGATCTTGACATAATGACCAGCTGAGAAAAATCAATTAAAGTAAGCTATTTTACCCATATATAATTAAGATCGTCTCAGGGCAACAGTCAATATTTTCTTTAGCTACGTTTTAGGGACATTCTGCAATATGTGGTGTGAAATCTGTGTTGACGGGAGGGAGTTAAGCGAAAATAAAGATGTGTTTACAAGCAGGCCTAATTAAATAAATGATAGAGATGGAAATTTGCCAGTAACACTTTCCCTAGTTGAAAAAATGACAGTTGGATTTTCTTTCTTTTTTTCTTATTGGTCTGGCAGTGCTAGTTCCTGTTGATTGCATTGGCTGTTGGACATTTTTTTTTAAGAAGAATGCATATACTGTATTTAATAAGAGTATTTTAAACAGGGAGTCTGATGTTCTGTGTAAATAAAACAAGCCAGATTTCACAGAATGGATATTGAGTGTGAATTTCAAAACTTTGCTCACGTGTTTCCTAGAGCCATATAAGAAATGAAGTAAATCCTTTTTGATAGATGTAGCCGACTTGTTACCTGAGTGACAGTTGGTGTCGCATTAAACTCAGCTATCGAACATAAACATTGTTTTTTTCTGTTGTAATGTCCAGACGTGTAGCTAATGCGTAAAAAAAAAAACATTTGCATCGGATGACGGTGTAACTCATATTATCCAAATCAGTTATAGGCTACAGAGGAGGCCAAAGCAAACAGATGGTAATCAAATCTGCGCAGAACTGAATACAGAATAAAGGTAATTAGTCTACCATATGGTACGACGTATCTGGCCAGTCTTAACTTTCATAATTCTCTGGAATTTATCCGGTGTCTTGAAAATGTTTTTTTTTTCCCCTTTTTCCTTTTGTTTTTGGAGCCAGCGTTTGTAAGCTTAAAGAGTGTCAGTTGCCTTTCCGGCTCTTTCTCAGTGCAGTTTGCGACCCCACCCATCGGCTCTGCAAGGTTCAGCCAAGCAGTCGGATTAGTCACCAAAGAAATATTCTAGTTCATCTATGCTTTGCACTACACCTACATTTGGGGAGTGTGGTGCCTTTCTTTACGTAATGGAACGCTGGTGCTTGAATTGACATCTACAGATGCATGTCAGACTGACGCATTGCAGTGACGCCAGAATGTGACTAATTAGGTAGATTATTATTTAGCATGTCTGTTATAATACTCTCTTTGCAGCCTCCGATAGGTTGCACAAAATGTGGTCCAAACCACTGGATACAGCAAATCAGTTAAAAACCAGGGAGTGATGAAATAGATATACTCAGAGATATACAAAGGCAAGGTAACGTCTGTTTCTGTCAAGACGTATTCACGCATGAACTCTGGACATTGTCCTTTCACAGGTGGCACATAACTCGAGAACGTATTCACACCTACAAGAAATATTTTGGTAGGTTTAGACATGAGGGGTAGGTAGAGCATGCGGGGGCAGGGCATGACAGAAGTTCCTAAATCCCGTTGTCTCACTAGTTAGCCATGTTAGTTGGGGTCTTCTTTGTGTAAATGACCCTTTTCTTTGCCCTTTGATGTTTGTATTTGTCCTTTTTTGCACCAATCACATGATAGAATCAGCACTTATTCCTCGTGAATCCTCCAGCAATCCCTTCTTCATTCACTCACGAGGGTCTGTTGGAGTTACCCAGACTTTTTACTAAGGAGCTGGCAGGGTAATGTTCATTTAATGTCTGGTACAACAGACACATACACACGTACAGACCCTCTGGGGAATGTCTAGAAAAGTTCAGGGTGGCAGTAGATGTCTGAAAGGGGCTTCAAAGAGCTAGCTGATAACTTATTTAGTGTAAGAATTTGAATTTTAAAATTGAATTATTACTGCAAAGGTATTGAATGCGAGAACCTGACTTGCATTGTTTTTCTTTTTCCTAAGCAACAGAAAACTTGGCACATGCCATAGAAATGAAGTCATCAACTCAATGAAGTAGACAAGCAGCATACCAAATTCATCCTGCAGACTGTGACATGAACATTTATGACGCAAAGGGCACCATATTTGGTTTTATAACAGTAGAACAGGACAGATCGTAACAAAACAGTGACGATCAGTGTTGTTTCATCGACCATAATTATAGACAGCTTGAACATTCTTGACCTTCAACCTCCTCCGTTAGCGTGTTTAGTCCATGTTGTGGCTCATGTGAGGCAACATTGTTGGTAACACAGCTCTCCAGTGTCTGAGTGTTGATGCCCCATGGGTAATTTTACATTTCTTTACGTTTTCCCATTGTGGATTGATAACTAGGTCAAAGAATGTTCAAAAGAAGTGCAATACATCATAATTTCATTGCTCCATTTCTCCTGATCAACTTCATTTGTAACCATGTGTAACATCTGACTCAACAGTGATGCTATCATCCATTAAACTAAAAAATTATTTTACTTACTTATAAAGCACTAAATGGAATAGTACCTTCATACATCACAAAATTTCTTACCTTTTATATTCCCACTAGAATTCTGCAATCTCTAGCTTTAGAGTACTGCATGTTCCAAAGGTGAAATGTCGTGATGAGGCAGCATTTAGCTATTCTAGTCCAATACTATGGATCACATTGCCGGAAGACATTAGAGAAGCTGAGTCTCTTAAAACATTTAAAAAGCTATTAAAACACATACTTTTGCTCTGTTTATAGTGTTTTATTATATTTCACTTTATTTTATTTTCTTGTTATAATAATTTGCTTGTGTTCTTTTACTACCGATGGGACCTTTTATATTTTTATTCAGTTTTGTTCTATGTTTTATGTATTGTATTCCTATTTATTTTACTTGGCTTATTTATTGACATTTTACTAAATTTATTTGCTTATTTATTTATTGGGTCCTATTCCTTTCGTTTTGCCCTTTCTTGGACCTGTGCCTCAGTTGTGTATTTTGTACAGCTTTTCCATCTTTGTTTCTTATCTTAATCTCAAATGTAAAGCACTTTGAACTTCCTCTCAAGTATGAAGTGCTATATAAATAAAGATTATTCTTATTGTTTTATTATTAAACATAAATATAAATTCTCAGTGTTGAAAGTGGAGTTTGCATGTTCTCCCCGTGTCATCATGGGGTTTCCCCCCACAGTCCAAACCATGCCGAGCTGAATCGGAGTTGCCAGTTTGTCTGCTGGTGTGCCTGTATGTGTGAATGGTGGGCGTGCTCTGTGGTGAGTTGGCGCCTCATCCTGGGGTATTCACTGCCTTGTGCCCAGAGCTCCCGATCCCCACCACCCTGGTAGGACAAGTGTGTATAAAAAAATTGACCAAAGGATGGATGGATAGAACATTTATTGATATAACATGAAGTTTATTGCATGTTGGGAACAGAAGCTCTAAAAATAAATAAATAATAATTTTCATATTATGAAAGTGAGTAACAAAACTGGACAAAACGTGTTCCAGATTTTTACTATATTGAAAACAAATTTCTTTCTTTTTTCATAAAGATGTTTTTATAACCAATGTCATAAGCCAGTTTGCTTGTTTTGGTGGTAATATGCATGAGTAATTCAGCCACTTTTGACTGACAATTCAAAGCACACGTCATGTGAGCTGTTTACTGAATATGAGTAGTTTAGAAATTTGGGAGGGAGGAATTTAAATGGACTTTTACGGCAAATCTGAACTTTTAGGTTTGAGGGGGAAAAAATTAACCTGAGTGCCTAACTTTGTAGAATGAACTGTTTTCACGGAAGAAAGAATCTGCTTCAGTATTTAAGATTTAACCACAGAAGCCTCCCAGCTCCCTGGGCCTGTCAGGCAAACGTCTGGTGTCTCGTAACTCGCGGTGTGACCTGTGCAGAATGAGATTAGAGAGTTGAGTGGCCATCTGAACTAATTAGCTAATTAGGCGGGAGGTCTGAGAAAATGTACCAATGAAACCAGATGGAGAGTTGAGAGAAAAATGGCCATGTTGGATTCAGATGGCGAATCCCCTCGCAGAAACAGACTGCAGCCATTTCCTCCTGAGGATTTTCAATTCTGAGGATCTGTTCCCCAGGCATCCTGGGAAATGGCAACCGGTGATCTCTGCAGCAATTTCAGAAGCTAAAAACAATTATGAAAATGAATTCCTAAACAATAATCATTGCCTAGATGCCGTTCCCTCGAAGTACCTTAGTAATGTGCTATTATGGTTATTCATTGTGGTTATTTGGGGTAACGGTTTAGCCTAAGTGGTCCGTTATTAGAGATGGGACCCAAATTGGACTTTTCATTTCCAGCACCTTAGGGAAGTTGCTTTGGTGTCCCGCTGTTTGTTACCCTCTATCAGGTACCGGCAGCTAAAAATTGAAAATGGGCCCAAGTTAAATTTAATAAATCAGGACGTTTTATTCGGTAATGCTTTACATGAATTGCACCTTCATAATGCCTTTATAATGCTTTCATAGAACATTCAGTTCACCTTCATACTGGATTCATCGGACGTTTGTAAGCAGCATATACTCATACCCTAACAGCTTTAATATACAGTAATAAGAAACATTATACGATCCGAAAAGTGTGGTTTTTGTAAGAAATAATGGCAAGGTATAGGTCGGCAAAAAGGTTAAGAAATGTCCTTGAAAAAATTGATAAATGTGACGTTTACGTTCATCTCTTCTTGCAATATTCAGCACAGGTAGGTGAAACCACCCGCTTGGCATCTCTGCCTGGCACACCTCCGACAGCGCCCTTCTGCCAGCTGCAGGGTCGTCAGCCAGGAGCCGCCCTTCACCAATGTTTCGCTCCTTTAATCCCGGAACATCTCTGGGTGGCGGAGCAGCGATAGGGACGTCTCCCTACCGCCCCCTGCAGCTGGCCCTAAGATCCCTGCTCCCCCCATTGATTGTCCTTCCTGCGGAGCCAGAGCCAGAAGCTCCCCTGCTCTGCCTCCTCAGCAATACCTCTGATGGCTCTCTTCAGATTGGTACCTCTGATGCCCAGGGACTTGAGGAGATGCTGAGCTGATGTTCCTGCATAGCCTCTGCAACCAACCTCCAGTGGGAACGTGAATTCCCTCCACCCAGCCTGTGAACATGCAGCTGTCAGCTCTGCATACTTGACCTTCTTCCTCTCGAAGGCAGCCTCCATTCCTTCCTCCCACAGAATGGTCAGCTCGACCATGATGACAACCTTGGTGAGGGAGGACCAGAGCACTATATCGGATCGCAGAGAGGTTGGGGTGATCTCCTGAGGGAACCTGAGCAGCTGGTTAAGGTCAGCCGTTAAGTTCCACTCAGCTCCAGGTGTCAAGAGAGACCATGCCCTCTGAGTGTAGGACAGATCCTGGTCTCCTTGTCTAGCAAAGTAAATCAATCTCTGAGATGGTACTGGACTGGTCCTATTTGCTTCAAGCCTACGTGCCTCCAGAATTTCAGCCAGCTTGCGCAGGTACCCGGTCGTGACGCCACCTGTACCGGCCCTGTGTTAACGCTGCCTTACAACCAGAGAGAATGTGCTGCAGGCTTGGGTTCTGAGAACAACAGAGTTGACAGTTCTCCTCTGTAAATCAGATTATTCCATGATGCTTTTACTTGTCTCAGCCTGTCTCACACGCACACATTCCTGGCAGGCATCCAGATTTATTATTTTAAAAATTCTCATACGTCTTTGTGACTTTAAGTGGAATGTGTGCTTCTTTTGTTCGGTATTTTTTATTTCTGTAATATTGAAATCAGCATTGAACTGGGTGTTTGATTTGCTCCGTTTTTTGTTTCAATTTGTCCCTGTTTTTAGGAAGTTTCTTTTCTTGATCAAAGGCGCAAGTTTTTTGTAAGTGATGATTATATCGCAAGACTTAAACCTCTTATCTTTCAATGTATTAGTAGAATGAAGTTTGCATGAAGCCTGATTCCAGTGAATTCATTTGGCATATTGTGGTAATAAGCAAATCATGAATGGCTTTCTCAGAGCAACACAGCAATACAATCACAGCAATGTACAAATTAAGGAAATTAGGCCAGATGGAAAGTGGGTTGTCACACTTAGCATGAGCTTTGATTTTAGCAGATGAAGCAGAGGTTTGTCCTTGCACACTTTTTTGCAGCCAGTGATGACTCAAAGGCAGACCCAGGCTCCACCAAAGACCCCCCATGACCAAGCTTACCTGCATGGAGAATGATGTCATTTTGGGCCACAGTCCTTTTCAAAGAATTGTTACTGTCTACCCATCATAAGCTAATTAGTACTTTTGCTAGAAGAACTGATGTACTTCAAATAGATATCCTGCAGCAACTGGTTCTCAATATTCTTGTACAGTCACAGCCAAGAGTTTTGAGAATGACACAAGTATTGATTTTGACAAAGTTTGCTGCTTCAGTGTTTGCAGATCTTTTTGCCATATGTTTTTATTGTATATTGAAGTATAATTACAAGCATTTCATAAGCGTCAAAGGCTTTTATTGACAATTACATTAAGTTTATGCAAAGAGTCAATATTTGCAATGTTGGCCCTTCTTTTTGAAGACCTCTGCAATTCGCTCTGGCATACCGTCAATCAACTTCTGGGCTAAATCCTGACCAATGGCAGCCCATTCTTGCATAATCAATGCATGGAGTTTCTCAGAATTTGTGGGTTTTTGTTTGCCCATCCGCCTCTTGAGGATTGACCACAAGTTCTCAATGAGATTAAGGTCTGGGGAGTTTCCTGGTCATGGACCCAAAATGTCGATGCTTACCGATTGTTCCCTGAGCCACTTAGTTATCACTTCTGCCTTATGGCACGACGCTCCCTCATGCCGGAAAAGGCATTGCTCGCCGCCAAACTGTTCTTGGATGGTTGGGAGAAGTTGCTCTCAGGGAATGTTTTGGTACCATTCTTTATTCATGGCCGTGTTCTTGTGAGTGAGCCCACTCCCTTGGCTGAGAAGCATCTTTAGGAGACAGTCTTGGCACTTGCTGGACTTTCTTGGGCGCCCTGAAGCCTTCTTCACAACAATTGAACCTCTCTCCCTGAATCGCTCCGATAAATGGTTGATTTTGATGCAATCTTACTAGCAGCAATATTCTTGCCTGTGAAGCCCTTGTTGTGCAAAGCAGTGATGACTGCACGTGTTTCCTTGCAGGTAACCATGGTTAACAGAGGAAGAACAATGATTTCAAACCCCACCCTCCTGTTAAAGCATCCAGTCTGCTATTCTAACTCAATCAGCATGACAGAGTGATCTCCAGCCTTGTCCTCCTCAACACTCTCACCTGTGTTAACGAGAGAATCACTGTAATGAAGTCAGCAGGTCCTTTTGTGGCAGGGCTGAAATGCAGTGGAAATGTGCTTTTTGGGATTAAGTTCGTTTTCTTGGCAAAGAGGGACTTTGCAACTAATTTCAATTCATCTGATCACTCTTCATAACATTCTGGAGTATATGCAAATTGCCAACATAAAAACTGAGGCTGCAGACTTTGTGAAAATCTATATTTGTGTCATTCTCAAAACTTTTGGTCATGACTGTTTATAACATATGAAAAGATGTCACAAAAGGCTAAGGTCATCCTCTTTAGGTCGCCCTCTTTACTGTGCTTCTGATCACCTAATCCATGTTAAGGTTTAACATCTGCACAGATGAGCCCAAACTAGAACAGCTACAGTACTCACAGAATGTCTTTGGACACTTGCTTGATTCTGTAACAATGTTGAAAATTCATTGGTTTCATAACACTGACTCACTTAGTTCTGTTCTTGCCATTTTGCTATTAATTGCAGTTGTAGTCATTGGCTCCCAATGGATACTAAACACAAATGTTATTGCAAAGGTGTTGCTAATTAATAAGCACCCTGTGAGACTGCTTGTCAGTGAACCCTTTCCTCGGAACAGCTCTTTTAGAACTATAATTTGGATGTCAGTTTATTCCTGCTTGAAATGAATGTTATACTTAAAACTACTGGTTGTTTCTAATGTGATATATATTTTTGTAAACAAAGGCATAAAGTAAAGATTTTTGTCATAAACCGAACAAATTTGCAATACTTTTACTGAATTAAGCAAGTGCTCCAGGACTATGTGGGCACTGTAAATGCTTGAAGTAAAAAGATGCAATTATTCATGAATTTTGATTGGTGAACTTCCTCAGATTTGCCCCTTTGGATTATGTTTTTTCACCACCTGGGGGAGTACCTGAGCTTGTTCTCAGGAAAGAGCCACAAGCCTCAGGCTGCTCCTTCACAGCCCTAACATCTCTCACAACTGGGAAGTCATTGCATCTGCATGCCTGTGGTTATTCCCCAGAATAAATTTACGCAGGGGAGGATTTTTAAATACAGTGCAAACACAGTTTTCTGATTCCTTAATATTAATTGTCAAATTATAATCAGGAGATATTCTTCAGTTCTTTTCCATGTAATTTTATAAAGAAATCAGGGGGCTATGACTGCTAATGTATTGCATGTGGAAGATGGTGGCACAGGAGGTTTTTATTGTTTGGCAATCAGGGGTTGCAGGTTCAAACCTTGCTTCCTCCTGATCCCATCCAAGCGTCCTTGACTAAAACGCTGAACCCCGCATTGCTCCTGGTGTGCAGGTTGGTGCCTTGTATGGCAGCCTTTTCCACTGGTGTGTGAACGTGAAGTGCTTTGAGAACTTGCTGGAGTAGGAAAGCGCTATATAAATGCAGTCCGTTTACCATTTTTTTTCTGCTGCTTTTTTTCTTTTGCTATGAAGCTTTTCATTCTGCTTGGAACAGTAGACCTGTCTGGATTTTTAGTTTTCCGCTTCTCAGTAGCCAAAGGTTCAGATGGGACTTTAACACAAACTCATCTGTCTCTCCATAGTCCCCTTTGAATGATTGCATAAAGTGTCAGGTTTTCTCGTTACCCTTGTCACTCTCTGTACTTTGGCAGAGGTACACTGATTTAAATATATCACCACCTGCTTCTGCTCCACTTGCACAATAGGGTATTCATTTTGAACCTTCCAGTGGACTAAACCAGCAGGCCTTCTGAGCTGACAGGGATCTGGGGGTGTAAACTTAAGGAGCCAGGTCTTGTATTTTATGTACTTACTCATAAGAATTCTGTAAGCATTGGCGTTAGTTGAATATCGGCATGATGTGGCTGATGAAGAGCACAGCAGTTTATAAACATGCTGGTTGATAATGCAATTCAATTACATGAGAAGAAGAAATCAGTTTGTTTGAAATAAACTAAAAGCTGTTTTTATCTCCAAAGGACCATTAGTCAGTCATAGGGTGCATTTAATGCAGTTTGTTGTTAGAGACGCTAATGGTCAATAAAAGTGGAAAAATTGGGAGAAAATCTAGATTGCTCAATGGGAGATGTTAATACTGAAGATAAAACAGAGTGGAGGA
>JAODLC010000117.1:0-5000 GCA_026781145.1 Hippopotamyrus pictus | reverse complement strand
TTACTTTAGGTGCATAAATCTCATCTAGTATTTTTGCAGGACCGGCTAAGAGGTTGTCTATTGGCTTCGACTTTCTTCCATGCAGCATGACCAGAAGGAAGCAACTGGTAAACGCTGCTTGGTAAAGGGACCTTTGGCAGAGCCGTGCCTGGGTCCACAGGGAAGTTCACCGCTTCCCTGCAGGCAGTCGATGACACTCTCTCCGTGATGAGAAGAAGTCTCCTCTCCTGCCACCACTCTGTTTGTTCTCATGTCGGTTCTGCAGAACAGCCTTCCTGGTCAACTGACTAACCTGCTGTGCAAAAAAAAATACAGAATGCCATGTAGAACAACGGCCAAATTTTAAGAATAGCTATTGCAAATAAATTGATTTCACATGTACATAATATTATTTATGTTCTGCTGGAAATGGATAATTGGTCTCTCGCAAGACAGATGACGGCTGAAAAATAAATCGCTAATGGAGTTTTGCCGGAACAAGCTGTTTAGTTTATCCTGGTAGCTTGAAATTTTCTCCACGAATTTCAGCCATCTGTCTTTCAAGTGTCCTAATGGGATTAATGCAGGCTTTTAAAATTACTTTTTTTGTACTTTGTTTACTGTACAGAAGCAGGGGGGGTGGTTTCTAAAACCAACAAAAAGCTTCTTCTCAAATTTGAGATTATAAGTGTAAAACGCTTTCATCACCACAGCTTAAACATTTCAGAGAGCAACAGCAGGACTGATAGCTTTGTGACATCAGTGGCCAAACAGTTTGCCTCGCATGCCTCTCCTGCACGACCTGCAGTGACCTCTATGTGTCTTTCCAGCACTGCATTATGGAAGCAGTGGACAGCTCACAGTTCATTTGCACCTGCTTGCTTCCATGCGGAAGTAGCACAACAGGACCCTAATACCCCTGGGAGCTGAAGCCAGCCTCCATTTGGCTTTCTTGTGAAAAGTGCCTCTACACAATCGTCTGTAGTCCATAAATATATCCATCTATTAATTTCCACTTTGCTTTTCCTGGTGAGGGCTGTGATTACAATGTAGCCGGAGGAAATATAACCTATATTTGCGCATTATGTTGACTGGGAATCTTAAAGTGAAAGGAAAACCACTTTAATTGTCTGTCACATCTGAGTAAATAATACATGGACCAAAGAAGTGGTGGGGGAGGCCAGGGCCTTGAGCTCCCTTTTGGAGCATTATTAACAATGCAGTGATGAACAATCTCAAAAAAACCCTACAAGTAATGGAATGTAAACCAATCAAACTTTATTAATAAAATCCTGAGTTATATCCATGTATATTACAAGAAAAGGTTACATCTGAGTTTAACAGCAGTCAAGAGAACATGACTTTATGCACTAAAAAAGACTAATCTAACTTATTCAAAAATTGTTTTAACCAGGTAAGGGATTAACTAACTGGACGGAATATTTTAGGCAAATGTGTTGTAAATACTACTGATGTTTTAGGTCTCGTTTTACCTCCACAGCTCAAAGCCCATGAGATACTTTTAAAAATCTGCTTATAAAAAGCATGTACACTGCAAATCACATGGGGTGCTGTAAGGGGGGGGGCGCAGCTAAGATGATTCCAAGGGCCCCCTGAGTTACAGAGACCCTAAAAAATTGGATTGGTCTGAGTTGGGGGTCCTATATGATATACTGTCATGGGGCCCGAAATATCTAGTGGCACTTATGTGCAAATCTCACGTGTTTGATGCCAGTTTTTCAGGGGACATCAGCTTCCCCCACAAAATGTATCAGCCGTTTTTGGCCAAATTTTTCTTCACCCATCTCACTGTTTTCATTGAGGCTAGATCGGCATGTATGATAATACCCGATAGCCTTAAATTCAGTTTTTATTTTACCTTGAAATGCATGGGGAAGATAAGAACAGAACTGATTGTTCTCCCAAAACCATCGTTAATGCTGCGGTGATGATTAAGCTTAATGGAGCAGAGGTTTCCCATATATTGCCGTGCTTCTCGGGAAATGGACGAGCAAAAAAAAAAAACTGAGACGACCTACACGGCACCCAACACAAACTGATGGGTCTCCAGACCAAAATTCCAAGCCAATATGGCATCACAACCCAATGTACAGAATGAATTTAATTTTCATACATTTCTTCTGTACTTTGTTATTGCCTTTCTTATTTAAAATTTGGCGATCAGTGGTCAATGTTGACACACCTCAGCACAGTGCGCAACAACGAAATGTGTCCTCTGCATTTGACCCATATGTGACATCATGACTCAGCAGGGGGCAGCTAATTCAGCGTCCGGGGAGCAGTGCTTGGGGCCGGTACCTTACTCAGGGTACCTCAGTGGTGCCTTGGTGGTCGGGGATTTGAACCAGCAATCTTTCGTTTACAAGTACGCTTCCCTAACCATTAAGACACCACTGCCCATAGACTGTGGGATAAAACCCACCTAAACACAATTACAAAATTATATACAATTATTTCCAATTTCTCTATTGTTTCCTCATGTGACATGTTTTGGAGGAATGCCTCTGATGGCCATATAGCATAGGCCAAATGAATCTTGGCTCTTCATTATTTCGTTATGTGTGAGCCTAATCTTTTGCTTGGCTGCACTGCCATCTACAGTTTGGAAGAGTTACTACAGCCCTGGCAACCTTCCTTCCACGTCACACCTCCAGAGGTCACTGCCAGAAATGGATATTTATCTTACCAACCAAATTAAGATAAGATTCAAATTAATGATAATTGTTATATTTGGCTCCAGATCCACAATAACACTCAAAGCAAAACCATAAAAGGTATTATAGCTATGCTGGTATGAGTCTTTTTAAGGATTTTTTTTTTTCAGAGGTAAAAAGCAACGACTTTAAAGCAAATGAACATAGCCAGTATTGTGTTAGTGGTGACAACAAACAGTAATTCTATATATTTGCTTTCATATTTTATATCCAAAAATAAATTATGTAGAAGAGACGTTCTATATTTTTAAATTTTATTTAACAGTGAAATAAACAAAACCAAATGTACAATATCCTCCTGAGATCAATAAAATTGTGAAAAATACAAAAAAAAGTAACTTTAAAGTGGTACCGTTTTAAAAATAAAATTTCTGACCTGGTGCTTTCAAGAGTTAGCATGGCCAGTCGTGTTATACGTCATTCCCATGTCATATTCCCGGCAGTGAGCATTTTTGTGCACAACAGAACATAACTTCACATAATATCAACATAAGGTAACTGTTTCTGTATTTCTGATGTGTGTGGCAACATGCAGGTACAGAAAACATACCAGGATATTTTGTTGGCATAAACTTACTTTGTATACCTGAATATAGTAATCTCTGAAGCATAATAATATTTAGCATTAGGGTACTTGTGTCCAGTTAATCTCCGGAGCGATCACTGATTTAAAAACAAACACAGAATATGGGGAAACCAAAGGTACTCTTTGAGGACATACGATATGAATGACAGTCAAACGCAGATTATCATTTTGAAAGATAAGTACAGAATCTGTATCATTTTCAGTGAAATATGCATGGTCAATATAGATGCAATTATAAGACCAGCATCAGGCTTATTTAATTTTCTCAGCAATATATACACACGATAAAGCTGATATGTGGAATATGCAGTGACCGTACGAGGGGGGAATCCTGATGGAAGTTAACGTTACAGCTTCAGATGCGGAAGGACTTTTACGTGAAAATTCAAACCCACAAGACCAACCTTGTGTCATTATTAGTCCCGTGTTTCAGTCTGCCCGGAATCTAGATTTTTTTCACAGACGAGATAAAGAGACCCTGACTCATCCATGTGTCCAACAGAGGATGGAAGGTCCCCTCTCCCTAGTCTTGAGAGGGATCACAGTCTTTTTTTAAAAACTGGATTTTCAGAATCCTGGATCCAGAACCCATTTAAGCTCCTTTTGAGCACAATGGTGGATAGCTGAATGTCCTTGTTGGTCAGCTCCTGTTGGATGTCGAGACTTGAATTAGTGTCCATTGGTCTCAGGAGCAGGAACAGGTGTTGGAGTAGAGGATCGGGAAGTGGCCGGAACCTTCTCTGCGCCAGGGCTGGGCGCGGGGGCACTGTCAGCCTTCCCGGTTGCCCTGGCAGCCGCGGCGGAGTGGGCCTTGGGCTGGGCCTGCAGGCCCGGGCTGCAGATCAGGTGGTGTCTCTCCCAGTCCTTGTGCTGGCAGAAGGAACCGCAGTAGCGAGCAGCGTTGCAGCCGCTGCACGTCTCGCTGGCCTTGCGCCCGCAGTTCCAGCAGCACTGCAAAGTGAAACCCAACAGTCATTGCAATGCGTTTCCTGGTGGAGTTAGGCAGCAAGCTTCAGGTGAATAACTCACAGAGATAACCCATGCCTCTGTCTCTTCTGAACTTGTCTGTGCAGAGTATTCTGCTACTGTGACATTATTTGTTGTGGTTCTTAAAGACAAGGATTGACATAACTGGTATGCAAGTACGCAGTCACCTTTAAAAGCGATATGTGCAGCAATCGATTGTTGTAACAGAGCGACTACGTACGCATTTTATGTATGACAGGTAATCATCGTGCATTTTAACCTTTATACCGCAAATGAAGTACGAATTAGCATATAAAGGTTAAAATGCATGATAATTTCTTGTCATATCGGAGCAAATGGACATAAACTATGTACGCATTCATGCGGTTACAACAATCGATTGCCGCACAGATCGTTTTTAAAGGTGAATGCGTACTTGCGTACCAGTTATGTCAATCCCTACTTATAGATACATGTCAGTAGGAATTTCATTGGACTGGTGTACAAATGTTTATTAAACTTCCTCAAAATCCTTGAAGCCTTGAGATCAGACTGATCTGATCAGACAGATGAAGAGAAGCATCGTTCTGCTGTCTGGCCCCATTTTTATGAAACACAAGTGTGTGTGTGTTTCTTGAAGGAGAGCACGATGAGATGAGTGGTACCTCAGAACTCGAATTTAATCCGTTCAGAACTCCGGATCGAATCCTAAAAAGTTCGAGTTGTGATCGAAT
>JAODLC010000116.1:1612936-1624034 GCA_026781145.1 Hippopotamyrus pictus | reverse complement strand
AGCCCCCAAAAGGAAACGTTTCCATTCCAGCCCTCCCCCCACACCCCCCTCGCGACTTCTCCAGGAATCCCAAAGAAGCTGGCGGCTGTGCCCGGGTGAGCCAAAAAACCCAGTGACCTTGGCTAAGGAGGGCACCCGGGCAAGAGTTAAAGCAGCGGTCATATTCGTGGACACGCTCTAAATGTGGCCACAGCACCGGTGAGCCGTGACAGCAGACTACTGATTAACGCCGCTAACTACCAAAGGTCAAGCGGGTGTCAAATATTTGCCAGGGCACATATCATTAAAAAGACCACATCTGGGGCCCAAAACACTGCAAACCATTTATCTCTTTGGTTTCTAAGGTAACAGCAGCTGTTTTACAGCTGCACACGCATGTGAATGAAGGCCGCACAGGTGCAGTGCATGTGGTCGCATGAGCATGAAGATCCCGCATCATTGAGGCCGCATTCGAGACACACTTGGAGTCACAGGACAGATTTTATGTAGAGGACGTGCTCTGGGCCTGCTGAGCACAGCTGAAGATCACAGTGCATCCGGACTAAAATGACATGCATTTCCTCAATCCGAATGTCTACCATTTCCTAAGACTGAAAAAAACTACTTTCAAGGATTCAAAGCAGTCTGTAACAATAACAACACGCACTGTAGCTCATGACTATCAACTGCAGTACATAATATATCGATAAAAAGTAGAACTTCAGATGTAGGCATGCATATATTACATCAGAATTTTGCACTTCCGAATTACATAAATACGTAAAACTATGCATAAACAAAGTGATCTATTTTAACGGTGCAGACACATAGGCGTCACTCCATTCTGCGCAACTACAACGTCTAGTTGTCAAAGACAAACTTGTTTCGAACACACAGCCAGGCCGGCGGATCCCTTTGATTCCGTTGCACCGGCGGATCCCTTTGATTTGCTTATAGCGGCAGATCCCTTTTATTTATTTGCAGCGGCAGATCCCATTCGTTTCCCCGTAGCGGCAGATCCCATTGGTTTCATCGCAGAGACGTCGTCTTTTTCTTTCACGTTAAATAACGCAAACCATCATTTTTATTTTTATTGATCTATTTGTGTTTCTTCGGAAAACTATACTGAGTATTATCCAAACGGCAATTTAAATCAGTGAGGCGTTATAATGAGAAACTTATTTTTATTTTATTTTGACAGATAAGATAAACAAGGAGGTTATGTAATGACAGGATACTAAATTTACTATAGTTACGCCCCATGAATAATCATTTTAACGGAAAGCGTTTTTATCATGACGGAAAACTTTTTTGCTGCTTTATTTCTGACTTTCAGTCATTATAATACGGCGCCTACACACTTACCGGAGCTCGGATCAGAAGTGAAGGGTAAACCGGGTGACCCTTTTTGCGCTGCGAGCGGATCAACTTTCGGCCACTGGCGGCGACCCGCGTCGGACTCCCCGGCTCTTCGCCCGGCGCCTCTCCGCCGCTCACACTGTTGCATATGCGGCGGACGCCGCTCTAATTAGGGTTTCACCGCCCTCTTTGTCGCTGTTTACCGTGGTTCCGGCGCCGGTGACCACGGAGCCCGCAACAGCGGCTTCAAAGAGACCATCGCACGGGACAACAAATCACCAGATAAAACTGAATTAAAATAAAAGCAGTGCGACGCGACATGGGCACCCGAACGATACTCGGCAAAACTAGAAATAGCCCAAGTTTTAAGGTTACGGCGGCCGGTGTAGGACGCGAGTGCCCCGGCTACTGCCGGTCCTTCCCTGCTCCCCGTCATCCTCAGCCGGCGGTCCGTCACTCCTCACTTCTTCTATGAAGCTCCCTTCTGGCCGGCCGGCCCCTTTCTGGCAGCGCTACAGCGCACTGGCCAATAGGCGAGCGGGAAGCGCGCATCAATGGGGGAGCGCGTACGCGTTAACGGGTACGAGCGCGCCGCTCACGCGCTGACCTCCAACCTCTGGCCGCTCGCTTAACCCCTGCTCTGGACAAATGCTGTGCGGCATCCCGGATTAGGTCGCATGGCCAGGCCGTGCCATTATCGTTCCCGAAGATGTCTGGCTAAAGAGGAAATACGCTGTGTTTGTAATCAGTGTATACCAGCAGCACGACTGCGCGTGAGAGAGTGAGTTATGGTTTTCTGAAACAAATGCGTTGTCACTGTGCAATGAACGGTTTAAATACAGTGTATCCTCTATAATAGTTCAGCTCAAACAACCCTCAGAAATGAAGATCGTGCATTTCTAGTGTCTACACTAGAGGGCACAATGAACTCAGACGAAAAAGCTTTCTAAAGGTTGGAAGTGTCCTTACTGCGGCTGTTACAACGAAAATGCATGTGTATTGTGGGGATTATCACATGCGTTTATGTACATGCATATTTTCCCCATACCGTTACTACCGTAATACCAACAGGATGTATGGAAAAGTGCCAATGGCCCCTTTAACAGCACAGAGCTGGGATATAGTAGCATGCCCACTTCATTCAGTCCCTATGGCACTTCTTGGCGTTCCTGAATAAATGGAGCGTGCTCAGATACCAGGTGTTACGATGCGCTGCATTGGTCTGGCCCCTGGATCTTGTGTCACGCAGACCTTGACCTGCGTTCAGAGCGATGCGGTGGGCGTGGCTTCAAGGCCGTTTGGTGCCCGCTGAGACAGCCCCCCCCCCCACCAGGGTCGGAGGTGAAGGTCTCTGTCCGGATTCCATCTGCCGTCTATAAGATGAAGGGCTGCTTCGTATCTGATCCCAAAGGGAAAACTAAACAGGAAATGACATCACGCCAGGAGGAGCCATTTGGCTGGGCATGCCGGTCATAGGTAGGGGTCTGGAGAGCCAGCCTGCACATACCCCAGAGCCAAGCACAGTCCAGGGGGCACGGCAGCCATGAGAGATGCGGAAGTATAGCAGCTGGCTGACAGGCAGGATGGCACTATGAGTCATATACGAATGACACACTCAAGGCTGTTAGGAGGGAGACAGCATGTTTGCATACACACTAAAGGTACAGTAGCAATATGTGGTTCAACAATCCAAATCTTTACTAATTTTGAAATAAATACACGCACTTTGGGTGGCTGCTGTCAGATTTTCCAGTTAATGAAAGGCAAAGTCTGATAGCAAGACTTTGAAACATTCCTGAGATTTTACAGTCCATGGATCAGCACAAAGTTCTGTTTATATTCAGAATAATTGCTGTTTTATTTTATGATTACTTTTTTATGTTTTTGGTTCTATGTCACTGTCTCTTGCAGTGTGGGTCAGATGGTCTCCTTCAGGTCCCCTTGGGTTTGCCAGGGCAGCAGTGATTGATGACTGTACAGGGCCAGATAACATTTTTATGGGGAGGCAGTCATGTGACGCCGTTCATCCAATGGGATGTGAGTGCTCTTCGCCGTCACCACCCGCCGCAGGAGATGGCCTCGGGTCGCTGCGGAGCAGGGTGTTCGTGACGTCCCAGGGTAACACACAGTGAACCCACATGTTCACTGTTGCTAGTAAACGTGTTACATGTAAATACGCTTATGTGTTTATATTTAAAGATCAGTCTATGCGATGGCTCTCACGTGCACCTAGGGGCGCTCTGCAGTGTTGAAGGAGCGCCAGGCGGCTGTATGGTCTTTGCTGTCCATTAGAGTTTGTTGGCCGGTATGACCCCCTCCCCCCAAGGTTTAGAGTGGGGGCCACCAAACAATTCAGCAGAGGTCACTACAGAGCAGGTTACGGTTCGTTAAAGCTGAAAGGGGGAAACCAGGCCCTGAAAAGGTGACGATAAGATTATCTCATCCTTTTCAAAGCATGGCAGTGTGACATTTTACCTTCCCATCTGAAGTTTCTTTGGCGTTAACGTGTTTTTGTGCATTTCAACACATTGCCATTAGGGGGAGCCATGCTGAGCTGTTTGTCATGGGGGAGAAGGTAGGATTTCTGTATTTCACAGCTGTCTCCAGTGCATTTCTTATACACTGTAACTTTGTCTTATAGATACTTGTATAGGTACGACATATAATCTACATTATTGACATTATTAAGACATTGTGCATGGAATATGTGAGAGAAAATGAGAACTGGTTTGGTTTAACCCAGTCTACTTTTTAGTGGCAAACAGTTCAACCCCGTGGATTGCCTGACACCCCCAATGTCCCCTGCCAGCCTGATCAGCTCAGTAAGTCTGCTGTGTGTGTGTGTGTTGGGTGGGGGGGGGGCGTACATTTGGGTCCACTGTGTTCTTCCTTGATCCTAGGCCTATGATCCGGGGGGGGGGCGGGGGTAGGCAGGGAGTGGGCTAGTGGAGGTCAGAAGTTCAGCACATTGGATTACCTCATAACCCAGCACTGAGGTTAATGTTTACCCAACAACCTGCAGGAGACACTGGTGACCTTCAGAGCAGCACACAGGTGGAAGTATCTGAATAACCATGAGGGAAGGACATCACGGAGTAACGGCCATTTTGATGGGGGCGCTGGAAGCTGATCTGCATATTTTATGCTGGGGGGGTGAGATGTGCATGCAGTGAGGGGGTCAAGCTAAAAGCCCACACAGGGAACACACAGTATCACCAAGGTGCAGAGCCAGCTCCGGGCCTTCGATCCCAGCCTGCCACTGGATTCCTGATGGTGTTGGGTAATTCTGTGCATTTACGAGGATGCAGGGGGTGTCGCGGAGCACTGGGAACTGGGACAGGTGTCAGAGCATGTGGGGGGGGGGGGCTGCAGTGTGTTACGTAAAAGTTGTCAGGAAGCAGCCTGCTGTCATAGGTGATGTTTCCCAGGCTGAATCGTGACCGCACCCACACGTGGTATAACCCTGACATGGACATGACTGTAGAGATGCAGTGTCCTGTCCAGCCAGTCCAACAGGATACAGACAGGGGTACTTGACCAGGCACATGTGTTCTATCCATCCATCCATCTTCTGCTGTCATCCTATCCAGGGTCACGGGGGGTCCAGAGCCTATTCCGGAGGATAAGGGTGCAAGGCAGGGAACAACCCAGGATGGGACGCCAACCTATCGCAGGGCAACACCTGTGTTCATACATATTACACGCTTATTGTCCGTATTTACCTGCCAGAGCAAAGACCCAGTTTAATAGACCAAACCAGTGGGTAGTTATTTTTTACACACACAAACACATATAAAATTATGTACTGTACTGTACAAAAGTCTTAGGCAGTCAAGGAAAATGATCTTTAAATGATGTTCATATTTGTGTAAAATTATGGTATTATGTCTGTCAAAGTGTGTGAGCTTAGCCATTTCAAAATCTCAGTACTTGCAGAAATCATCCAATACACCAACATATTTTTTGACTGCACTGCTAGCATACTGTGTTTGGCTAATCAATCCCTCATTGAGTTGTTTACCAGATTAACATAATTAATTAATTGATCTGGTGGTGAAATTTAATAAATCCATGGACTGGCTGAGGTGCCCCTGAGGAGAGGGTTAGGGAGCTGAAGCGGTGTTCATCAAGCCATCTAGCAAGGTATCAGCGAACTTTGGGGGAATAGACAAAAAATCTTTTATTTTTATTGTGTTACTCTTAATTTGCCTAATCTATAATGTTACATATGGTTTTTGTTCTGAGCAAATATATACTTGCTACCTAGATAAATAGCTTTAAAAATTTCCTTTGCCTAAGACTTTTGCACAGTCCTCTCTCTCCCTCTGTGTGTGTGTGTACATAATGAGAAGAACAATATGAATAACAGAGTATCTATTCATGCTGAAATGATGGATACCGTATTACCGGTTCACGAGCTAGTCACCCGGAACATATTGTAAAAAGTAGTAAGTAACTCTTAACAGTGCCTTTTAACTTTCAATTAAAAGCTAATTAGAAGTTCATCTGTAATGGCTCATGACTGAAACGCTTTAACATAAATAAAACAATTAGAATGAAGATGGCAAATGAAAACCAATCGCTGCGTCAGGCCTCTGAATGCAGTGCTCATTCTCCCTGTGTGTGGAATGCAATCAGTTTGGCGGAAGGTGGCGAGCACTGGAATGCATATTTAATGTTAATTAATATTAACAGACCTCTAAGACATGCGTCAATAGAAGCATGAAATGACGTATAGAAAACTTTTAAATGAAAGAACACATCTGTAAGCAAATATCGTCCATATCCTGTTTACACTGACATTTATACCGCTTTATACTGTCTGCTAGAAAAGGTTACCTTCCGTATGTCGCAAATCAAAATGAATTACAGTTAAACAGAAGCACGTGACAACAATTTCTGAGGGTTATTTGTGATTTCCATGCCCCGTTAATTTTTGATTTAGAACATTAATAACGCTAATTAAACGTTAGCACTATCAGTAATCGAGAGCACATTTGTATTGTTGTGTGATGTCTATCCAAACTGCACTTGGACATTTTTGAAGACGCAGGTTCTGACTTGATTTGTTAAGCTTCAGATTCAGATTAATATTTAAATGGACTTCATTGGTCCAAGGGGGTGCATTCAGCAGTAAGAACATAGTGCACAGACGAACGCCAAAGTGCACAGACAGAACACATACTGCAAACAAGAAATCACAAACAGAATATCCAGAAACCGAACAATATAACACATATAATACGCAGTAAAGGCATATTGAAAGGCCCCCAAACTGAGGATCAGGGCCGGTGTTCTATTGACCAATGCTACCTACTGAGACATGCTATCGAGCAGTACCACCGTCTTGGGATTAGGGTTAGGTTTTAGGGGTTAGGGTTAGCAAACTGAGGTTGGTTTCTGGGTTAGAAAAAGTATGGCATCTTCAGACATCAACATGTGTTTTTATGACAGTTCTGCTCCCCCGCGGGATAGGAAACCACAGTTTAGCACGCTTTACTAGCATATTTCCTACTTGCCGACAGCCTGTAGTATCAACCTAAGGCCCCAAGTTAGGGTTAGAAAAAGTATGGCATTTTTAGGCAACATTTGTTGCTTAACAATACTGTATTGTCACTGTATTTATATTGCTTTACCTTGTTAAACTTCTTACCCATGGTTTAACGAGCCTATTATCATTGTGTGTAATAACACTAAAAGCCTATTATCATTGTGTGTAATAACACTAAAAGGCTTCCAGTTCTAATGGTGAACACCTGTGCAACTTGGGGTGCGTAAAATGGCACTATTGTCATTTCACACTAATTTTAATTCTTAGCATCTTTACTTGTTTGCATATTTTCGGCAAAGAAGAGGAAAAGCTATTGTCAGGTATTACTTTTGTGAAAAATGAGTGAGAAGTTTTGAAAATGGAAGATCGAATCAGCCTACTGGAAAAATAAAAATTAGCCATGTTTTCTTATGTCCCCAGTTTTACCTTGAAATTTAGAGGCATTTGTTTTGGTATTTCCATGTGTGAAATCTGTTTACATATTTCTTTCTGCTTTTGTCATTGTAACCACGATTACAGAAACTGAAAAGCCACCATAACAAATGTCTAGAACACTATGTGATGGAAGAGGATGAACAAAAGAGACTTGAAAAAGAATGGACCTTGGTATTGTGTAAAGTTAGCCAGATTAATAAAAAGGTAAAAAGAACATGTTTAATTTTTTTTAATGAATTTTAGGTGCTCTAGGTTAATTTCTTTTCTCATTACATAAGCTTGAATCTGGATCTGGATTGCCTTCTGCCTCTGATGACTTTGATCACTGCCTATCAGCTGAACAAGTGGAGGTATGTTCTAAAGACTCATTCAAGTAGACAATTTACACTGTTTTTGCATTGGTAAAAATGTCAACCTTATATGAAGTAAATAAAAGTATATATGCATAGGTCCACCAAAATTCCAAATACTTTTAGATCCTAAATGAATTTGTTAATAATATGCATTAAATACTTCTGCTTTTAAAGTAACAGTATTGGAAGCATCTCTGAACGTGTTCACAGATTGAGGACTCTCCAACGATGTCAAAGGTATAAAGTTTAATCAGATTAATAATAATAATGGGATTTCAATACTAACTAATTTAGAACATAGTTTTGCTGCGTGATGGACAATTATTTTTATAGGTATTATCATTACCAGTCAACTCGGTGTCAGGTAATGCCAGTTTGTCACAAACCTACTGGGACCAACAGAGGGATTATTGACAGAGCCTTTATTGAACCGTGCTGATGGAACAGAGAATGGGAGCGGGCAGAGATGTGGTCGCGCAGGCAGGGTCGAAAACCAGGAGATCGGGCAGGCCAGGGTCAGGATCCGGGTCCATAGTCTGGGTCGCAGGCAAAGGGGTCAATAGCTGGGGGGTCCATCCGAAGATACAGACAAGGCACACGGGGTACTCACAAGGAGGAAGAGCGAGGGGAGGAAGGGCAGGAGGGAGGTTGAGATGGGTTGCAGGAAGAGTCGGGCAGGGCAAGCAAGGTGGAACGGAGCTATACGGGAGACAGGGAAATGCATGCTCGGTATGTATCTTTGCATCTACAATACCTCGCACCGGGCTGTGGTGTTTTCGGGCTTTTATCTAACGTGGAGTCCCGGTATTGGTCGGGGGCAGCTGCCTCCTATTGCCGGTCCACCAGCGAGGTGTGACAAGTTTTTACGCATAAGTGTATTCTTTGATTATGATTGTCATTTACACACAATAGTTTTACTAATTTTATATCGTAAAAATATCAGTAATGACCACAGACATAATTAGGATGGTAAATTCTTAAGTTGTGAAATTTTAAAAATAAATTCTCTGGCATTTGCAGTTAAATTCCTAACATTATTTTGACATTATTAGATTATCTAGTGTGTTCTTTATTCCCTGTTGCATCTTTCTGGAGGCTCTAATTACTTCTTACTGTAAGACTGAGCACCAATTCTAATTGTGTATAGTGTTTACTTACAGTATATGTATGAATGAGTGTTGGTTATTCCCGTCCCTTCAACAGTTTTACAATTTTGAAGTGATGACATTTTGAACACTGGCTTTTAGTTCTTTCATTTTTCTCTACCTGCAGTTTCTGCAAATCTGTCAAATTTTAAATACTTCACTCTTTTTGCATGTTAAATCAGTTTTCCCTGCATGGAACAGCCATAACAAAATACAAAATCGGCTTCCTGATTTTAAGCTTAAGATGGTATAACTGTAATTAACCTCATGTAATTTGAAGCATTAACCACTGAATTCTCATTTCTTTTGCGGGAGACTGTTATGAATGACAGTTTCTGATGTTTCTAAATACACTGACTATAGTGATGCAGACTGTGTGTCAGATAGCGACGGAAGCTCCTCTGATGAGTCCAAGTATGTCTCTATTTCCTGTTGCCAAGAAATCCCAAAGCAGCCAAAGATTTCCTGAATTTTCTAGATAAAAAGAAGTGATTCACAATGAACCTACTAAGACCAGAGTGTCTTCTCAATTGTTAGCCCAGGATTTCCCACATTCAGAACATAGTGAAGAAAGTGTTTTTGCTTGTAACTCCATCAGCATGCCATCATCTCAAACTGTACAGGGCAAATACACCAAGAAGCAGTACTGTTTATTTTGTGGAAAACTATTTTCAAATATTGCAAGACATTTAGAATCTGCCCATAGTCATGAGAAAGAAGTTGCAAAAGCTTTACGATTTTCAACGAATTCAAGAGAACGTTGCATCCAGCTTAGCATTCTGAGGAAACGTGGCAATTTCACTCATAATATAGATACTATCAGACATGGATCAGGAAACATGGTTGCTTGTTATCATCCTAGGAAGACCAAAAAAAGCTAAAGATTATATACATTGCCTTCACTGTCAAGGTCTGTACTCTAAGGGCACTCTTTGGAAACATATTTAAAAATGTCCTCGAAATTCAAATCCAGACCTATTGGAAGGTGGTAAAAAGTATGTACGATCATTATGTGCAATGTCTACACCAGTAGGTCTAGATGTTAGCCAGAGCTTCAAGGATGTGCTTTGCAACATGGCATATAATGAATTTTTTTTCCATATTTCGGAGTGACAGATGTATCCTTCAGTTGGGACAGCATTTCTTCAATAAAATGGGATGAGACAAGGGCAAGCATGGTCACATACGGCAGAAACAGAGGTCAGTAGACTTCTGCAGGAAGCAAGAAAGTGCACACCACTGCGCAAGATGGAAGATTTTGTTATTCCGTCCAACTTCCC
Source organism: Hippopotamyrus pictus (assembly GCA_026781145.1). NCBI lineage: Eukaryota > Metazoa > Chordata > Actinopteri > Osteoglossiformes > Mormyridae > Hippopotamyrus > Hippopotamyrus pictus. Next base: position 1,613,932 of record JAODLC010000116.1, on the reverse strand, counting down.
TCATGCGGTTAAAGCTGTGAAAGTAGTAGCTGGCTACAATGAAGAAACACATTCTTACCAAATTCCATCACTTGGCTATGGAACTTGTTCATTCTTTGAGCATTGTTGAGAGCAATGCCACAATTGTTGGAGATAATGATCTAACAAAATCTGCTCGCCGTTACCTTCAAGTACATCAGGCTAAGTGGAGTGAGTGTGTTTCTAGCTGTACCTTAACTACACTAAGGGAAGCAAAGTGAAACACACCTCAGCTGCTGCCCTTTACACAAGATGTGAAACTGTTGCACTCACACCTGGAAAAAAAGCAAGAAATGCTTAGGCTACTTAAGATTTGTCCTTCACGAGACAGCTACGCTGGACTAACCAAGGTTACCCTCACGCAGGTCATCCTTTTCAATTGGAGAAGAGAGGGTGTGTCAAAACTTTGTCTCTCAAGATTAGGGGCAAACGAGGTAGGAAGGTTCCTGTTCTTTTAAAACCTTCCATGGTTCATTCCATGGAGCTCCTGATGGAGTTCAGAGAACAATGTGGTGTTCCAACAGAAAACCCTTTTTTGTTTGCTTGACCGGGGGCACTTTCTGCATACCGATGCAGGGACTGCATACACCAGTTTGCCAAAGAATGCAATGCTAAACAACCGGAAGCATTGTCATCCACTAAACTTCGCAAACACAATGCCATGATGTCCAAAGTTTTAAATCTTGAAGAAAATGAAGCAGACCAATTGGCTGACTTCTTTGGGCCATGACATCCGTGAGTATAGGGATTATTACCGCTTGCCTGAAGGAACAATTCAGCTGGCAAAAATGAGCAAAGTGTTAATGGCAATGGAAAAAGGAACACTTTCAGATTTCAAAGGAAAGAAAATGGATGAAATCAACCTAGATGGTATGCTAGAATTATACCATACCATACCATCAACTTCCGCTTATCCGAGGTCGGGTCGCGGGGGCAGCAGTCTCAGCAGGGAAACCCAGACTTCCCTCTCCCCGGCCA
>JAODLC010000116.1:1588573-1606904 GCA_026781145.1 Hippopotamyrus pictus | reverse complement strand
AGATTTTGTTTAGGGTGGCACATGCCCCTGAGGCTATCCCGTTGGTGCGCCCCCCTCGCAATACCTCTACGCCCCCCTAGGGGGGCGCGCCCCCCAGTTTGGGAACCACTGCATTAAGGGGTTTCTTCTGGCACCTGTGAGGACGCCTATCACCTTCCGATTGCTGGGGAACAGAGCGGACAGGTTCGGATGTATAAATGGGAAGTTTGAGACACTGATTGGGGAGGGGGCGTCTTCAAAGAAGCCCCCCCCCCCACCTGTCCTCTGAGTGGCTGGGAAGACCAAGCAGCTGCTTCTGGGAGCTGGGAGGCTGGGCCTGATAAGTCATCTCACCTCCCTTTCATCCCCTCCCCTTAAGAGCATAGGCAGTTCTCCAGACCTATTACCTGGCCCAGGTCCTGGGAGTGGGGTTAATGATTACCTGAACAGGATGCTGAGGGGACCAGGCCCCAGCCAGCCTGGCCGCGACCTCTCTCTCCTTGCCCGGCCCCAAAGCACAGAGGTGCTTCTTCTCCCTTCACTTGGCTTCTGCAAAAGGTTCTGACCGTACTGGGAGCTGGGAGGGAGCAAAAACATGGACTCCCTGGCAGTGAGCTGGGAGGAAGCAAAATCATGGACTCCCTGGCAAAGAGCTGGGAGGGAGCAAAAACATGGACTCCCTGGCAGTGAGCTGGGAGGAAGCAAAATCATGGACTCCCTGGCAAAGAGCTGGGAGGGAGCAAAAACATGGGCCGACTGTAGATCCCCAAGGACCGGATTGGGAAACACTGCTCTAATACACTATCTGAGACAAAAATGAGAGAGAACTTTTTTCGATAGACTCCCCTATCAAACATCATGTCACATATATAATTATGAGCAAATGTTACTTTAGGCTATCTGCTCATATCTGGTAGAAAGCTGATGATGTTCTGCTATAACTCATCCCTACATCATTAGTGATAACCAAGGCTGGGTTGGTTATCTTCTAATTCTGCACTCCTGGCTCTGTGTTGAGAGCCACACGGTTCCAATATGAATCCTGTGTTTGCGTATTTTGTAGGCATCCATGTGCTAACTGGCGGAGTTCCGTAGCTTTTGTCCATGTTTGATTTGCTAGCATAGTGGCAGGGGCTTATACAGAGGTGGGACTCCAAGGGCACTGCCCCCAGCTGAAAGCTGATTGGCACCCTCCCCTGTCACTATAATTGGCTAAATTATGTATAAATTATGGCCCCTATCATGCCCCTCACCTGAAAAAATCCTAGAATCATCCCTAGCAGAGCTTTTGAGACAAAGTACAGCGAGTGTGAGAGCTGAGTGCCTGGATAAGGGCATTTTGGAGACCTTGGAGGTTCAGTGGCTTCCCCTTGCAACTCAGGGAAAGGCTGCAGATTTAATTGCAGGGCTACCCCAGTCTGTGAAGAAGGAGCTTGCGGCAGCAGCGGGGGATGTCCGGGGGAGTGCTCTGTGCCTCGTGAACCAGGGTGTCACTGTCACACGGATGGGGCGGGGGCCGGGGTGGGGGGAGGTGTGAAAGTTCCAGCATGCGTGCCAATGCACCGAGCCAGCAGCCCCCAGCACCTGCCTCCCCAGGCTCCAGAAGAAGGTGGCGACTGACAGCACCCCCCACAGGCTAAGAGGGGCATGTCCTGTCCTGTCAGAGGACGGCCACTGAAGGAAGGGCTCCGAACAGCATCAGAACTGGCGGCGATGGCCAGCTCCCCAGCTGAACGGGTAGAGGTGACCAGTCAATGGAGGTTCTCCAGTGCGGCCCAAACTGCCGCCCGCCATGAAAACCACATCCCTATCCTGCAGTTCAGGAAGGTTGTTGGCATTGTCTAGTGACATGAATGACCGGAGAGAAGAGCCAACAAGCAGGATGATAGGGGCAAAATGCTGAGCTGCCTGCCACACTTAAGGAAGTTACAGGAATCACTTTGCCAGACACCCCCGTGTCGGGCGGGTGCCTGCTCTGTTGTTGGCATGAAGATGAGCACCAGCAGGCAGGTTCCCCACCCCCGCCAAACGCGCTACCTGTTCCATTACTCTAGGTCAGACTAGAGTAGGGCTGGACATCGATACCGAAGTCTGTGACTTCATGTCTGAGTTCCCCTTAGGAGCATGGGGGGCGGGGACAGTAATCAAATGAGGAAGTGTGGCCCTTGGTGTGTGTGCCCCAGTTCCACAGCATATCAGGAACCCGTCCAGCGGCACTCCGTCAGGGCCCTGGGTGGTCAGAGCTGTTAGGGGGCCGTGTTATGGGATAAAAAGGCTCCTAATTTAATAGGCACTGTTTCCTCAGGGGTTTCACACAGACATTCCCCCCTAACACCCCTGCATTAATGAACAAGTCCGAGTCCCCTTCAGCCGGGCTCCGGACGTCTGAGGCAGATTGGAGTCCGAGCCAGCTGGGACTCGACGGGGGGGTTAGAGGGATTACGTAGCTCTTTTTCTGACTCGTACAAACCCGCCTGTGAATGATCCGTAAAGCTGTCTCACCTGCAAGGGGGCTTTAAAACGGAGCTTCTGTTGTAATTACTCACAGTGTCATCATGTGAGACGTTGCTGTTGTTTATTCTGTGGCTTTGCATTGATTGATAACTTCAGGGTTACTTTTGTAACAGGCTATCCACAAACCAAAACAAAAAGCTGAAGTACTTTGCATTTCAGTCTTGGAAACACAAAAATGCTCTCTCGACGGCGGTACTCACATTGTCTCCAGTGCCTGTTTGTGCTTTTATGACTTTTGATCAGTGATTCTGACTTAGAGAAGACAGTGAGGCAAAAAGGGTCTCCTCGTGGAGGTTTCCAGACACATCCCTGCCCCATCCTGTGAAACACAGTCTGGTTCCTTGTGCTCTGCGCCTCCTTGGTTCTCAGTGAAACCCAGTGATTTCTCCCTCGTGAGATCTACTTTTCACATGCTTAGTGGACCTCATCCTCTGTACACTCGCCTGAGTTACCCACACGAACCATTCTGCTCATGTATTTATGGGCAACATCCGGATCACCAAGATGGCTTCTTTCTGTCTCCTGTGAGCCGTCTACTCCTCCTGCTGTCATCATGAAGCTCATATCTTTCTGTTCTGCGCAAAATCCAGTCCTCCCTGTGTTCCTATGTTTCCCAGCAGAGCAGCACCGCGGTGACATTAAGGTTCTGCTTGTGGACCCTTCACCGGGTTGGGGAGTGGCCTCTATCGAGACCCCTCCCCTTATTGGTTCCTGAGTACCGCCTGCTCTAGTCACATGTTGGTGGCTGATGGATCCTTCCCTGCTCCCTGTTTCTACATGAAGATGTAGAACATCAGCGTTCTGCCATGGGGGATCCATCCTGGTACCGTCAAAGCACCAGACCATCTGTAGGTCCTGAGGACAGGCCCAAGAGCACACTTACTCTCACCAGGGGCCCGCTAGGCTTCCACTCAGGGATCAGGGTGTGTAGGGATCGGACACAGTGGGCTTTAGAAAGGCGCGGAATTAGAGATGGTCTCCCAGGGGCTGCTGGGATAGATGCGAGTCTGAGCTTCTCACAGCAGAGGGGCTGTCACCAGGCAGGGAGCTTCCATCACCTCCACTGTCCATCACTCCCCCCCCAATATTGTCATCCAGGGAGCATCATTAGGATGGTGTCCCCTGAAAATGCTTCCTACGTCTAGGAAGCAGCCCCCACCTACTTCAGTTAAAGGTCAGGAGCCCCCTTTGGGGCCAGGCTCATGCTGAGCCCCGTGGTCCTGGGTCAGAAGCACCTCTCTTACACTGGCTCCTTGGGAAGCTCTCTGTTTGCAAACACTACTCTACCAACAAAAAAGTAGGTCTGTTCCCAGAGCAGCGTAGCAGGCCACAGGAGGGGAGCCTGACTGAGGCTGGCGTGTGAGGCTGAGAGATTCTCAGCGTTGTGCGCGGAAGCTGCCGGGCCAACCTGATGCAAGAGGGCAAACCCAGTATAGCTGTAATTCACGTTTAGATGTCAGGTCACGTTAGCTGTGTGCTTTCTGCTCCGTTTCCATGAGGCTGAAACGCTTTCCTGGATATGTTCAGAATGCAGAGGGGAGGAATGATACTCTCACACACACACAAACACACACACAAGTTTGTAATTATATCTTTGTGAGGACTCTTCTTTCATTTCTATGGGGAAAACTCTAACCGCAACAATGACGACCTTAACCCCTACCCAGCCCTAACCTTAACCACAAGTAACCAAACAAAATACGAGACTTTTGGCATTTTTAGTTTTTTGATTGCATTTACAGATCTTTGTGGGAACCTGAAAAATGGTCCCCACAACGTCAAAATAACAGGCTTTTCTGGGGGCCATTTGGTCCTGACAATGTAATATAAACATAATACACATACACAGTTATGGTATCTATATCTTTGTGGAGACATTTCATTCATTTCATTCATTTCTATGGGAAAAACTCTTATCCCAACACTTTGACCTGAACTCCTCCCAGCCCATTCCTCTTGTTCCTCTATGTTATCACATCGTGGGGACAGATGCACAGGCACACGCACAGCTTTCCATGGGGTCCCAGGCCTTGTGTTTCTGCATGGAGGGCAGTGACGTACAGGCACCTGCTGCTCTGACACGAGTGGACATCTGGGACTCTTTGTCTATTGGAGAGTACATGCCTGAATATGGAGAACTGTGAACCAGCTTCAAAACAGAGGCGTGAAACAAGCATCTGTCTGCAGATCTGGACAGGCTGTCCTATTTCCCTATTGTTCCAAACCAGCCAAGCTAGCAAAATGAAAAAAAATGCATGCTTGCATCATCCTGGGAGTGGGGGTCTTAGCGTGGTTGGGCAGGGCTTTGGGTGTGGCCTGTGACTGGGTGTGGCCTGTGATGGGGTGTGGCCTGTGATGGGGTGTGGCCTGTGGCTGGGTGTGGCTTGTGACTGGGTGTGGCCTGTGACTGGGTGTGGCCTGTGATGGGGTGTGGCCTGTGGCTGGGTGTGGCCTGTGATGGGGTGTGGCTTGTGACTGGGTGTGGCCTGTGATGGGGTGTGGCCTGTGGCTGGGTGTGGCTTGTGACTGGGTGTGGACCCACCAGTTGCTGGACGCACTGCTATATTGCACTGCTTGGACTTACATTTCTCAAGATGGTTAAGCTGCTTTTTGCCAGTTTGGCCCAGTAAATACCACCACAGGCCGAAGTCACTTAGTGGTGCCACGTCGCACCCAGCGGCAGCCTAAAAACACCCCCTGGCAGTACATAGGTGCCCGCTAGTAGCCCTTAGACATCTGCTAAGAGGGACGCCAGAGGGGCATAGATACCCCGGCAGATTCAAGGGACCCAGCTCTGCACAGAGGCCTCAAAATCTCCTGACAGGGGGCCCTTGTGTGGCAAAATCTACCAAGGGGACCTCATTTTGTCAGAGGGCCCTGAATTTCTAGCTAGCGATCCGGATAGCAGTCCAAAAACGTCCACTAGTAGCCCTCAAAGATTTACTAGCTGGCCTAGAGGGTCTTTAAGCTGCCCTTAAACAGCCGCCAGCCATGCGAGAACATTCAGCAGCCGACCGGAAATGAGCAAACACTGCCGCTGTATGTGTCTGTGGTCTCAGGCCCCCTCCGAGGGCTTACATGGAAGAAGGCAGACAATATCAGGAAAATGACGTTATGCTCAGCTCCCCGGGAGGGCGGGGGGGGGGGTTAGGCACACTCTCCCACAGAAGCTCCCAGCCCAGAACAGCTACATCACCTGCACCTGTTACTATCTTTAGAGTCAGTCAGGTGTAGCTTCACCTTCAGGCCCTGGAGATGCTGCAGCTCAGAAGACGGAGCGTTTCTCTCGGACGCCGTGCGCCGCTTCCGCACACCGCCAGATATTTATGTGGGGTGTCTGTCAGCACAGATAAACAGGGCCCCTCCGGCAGAGATGGGGGCTTCAAGGTTTCAGGGAGGCAACAACAAAAAAAAAATTAACGCTGAATTATGGATCAGGGCTGAAAATAGATTCACACTCCGAAGCAGTTCCTGAAATATTTAAATGTACAGTTTGCTGGCTCCTGTTGACGTTCCATTTCTATTTTAAATTCATTCCAGCCCCCTTTTTTGGCTGTTAAATTGCAATCTGTTAATTAGAAATCCCTATCAGTATCTGGGCAGCATGTGTGTGTGTGTGTGTGTGTGGATCTGCCTTTGAGTCTTTGAGTGCCTCTAATTGGGCATTGCAGTCACAGGGGAGGTGGATTTGTTTCTGTTTGAGGTTCAGAATCTGGATGAAGTGAGGATTCAGTCTTTTCGCCCCACAGAGGGATGCAGGATTTCTCTGTGAGTGCAGCCAGAGACTGTGTCGCAGGGCTGAATGTGAATATCCCCAGTTTGCTGTGCTGTATTTAAAAGGCGATTTTGTTGTTTATAATATTACAGTTATGCTTCTAATGAGCGCGGCTGTTACGCAGCCGAGTGTGTCTGGAGCATCTGGAGGAGAAGTTTGCTCTCCGTACGGAACGCTCCGCCCAAACCCCCCCCCACCTCTCCCCCACAGGAATGCAGGAGAGTCCCACCTGTCGAGCTTTGCACTCCGCTTTGGCCGCCTCCCGCCTTGATTCCTCTACTTTGAAAAGTTTCTCTTTCCCTTAAGTTTTTTTTTTCACGTTTTTCACCTTTGGATGGCGCTGGAGCAGGTGACGGATTGCTCACGAGTACGACTCCGCCTGTGCGGGTGCATGCTGGTGCTGGCACTTGTTAGGCTCAGCCCTCCCACAAGACCCTGATCAGGGGCAATTCTAGGCTATTTTGTGGTTGGGGGGGGGGGCATAAGAGGGGCCATATTACATACAGAGGGCCCCTTATCATTAGCCAATGATATGTTTTGAATTGGTGAGTGACAGGGGAGGGGCACTCCAGCGACCAATCAGCGTTCAGCTGGGGGCAGTGCCCCAGTGGCCTCGCCTCTGAGTCTGTGACATGTGACTCTGCTGCTATATCCAGCCTGTGCTGGGTCTCCCCACCCGCTGACTCCTCTCTCACTTATTTGTTTAAACGTTTCAGGTTTAATGTTGAATTACTGCCATTGTCACCATCACTAGCGAGTGGCTCTAATTGGTCAGTCAAATCGTTAGGACACACACTTCACAACAATCACTGTTGGTGTTTAAACACATTGCCCTCCATGATGGATTTACCCAGGTGCTACCCTGGGGAGAGGGGTTACCAAGGCTCAGGGGGCAGTCTGACTATGACCTGAAATTACAACAAGGACATGGGTCTTCTATCTTTTTTACAGTGGGACCTACTTCTTATGGGAGGTGCCTGGGCCCCTTTGGGGGGTCATTAATGGTTGGCTAAATTTGTTATGTCTCGGTTGGGTGGGTAGACAACATGTTTGGATGTGCAGCACGCACCCCCGCCCATCCATAGGCCCGCCCGTGGTCTTATCACATCCCTGCCTCTCGACATAACAGGCTGGAGGCGGAGCCTCAGACCAGGGCGTGGCCCAGGACAGAGCGGGAGTGGGATTGCTGCATATCAGAAGGAGCTGAAGGAGATCACTGCATATCAGAAGGAGCTGAAGGAGATCACTGCATATCAGAAGGAGCTGAAGGAGATCACTGCATATCAGAAGGGGCTGAAGGAGATCACTGCATATCAGAAGGAGCTGAAGGAGATCTCCGGGAACTCGCCAGATTGAAATGCGGCGTTGGGCTCGTATTGTCTAAAAATATCCCATTTTTAAGAAGTGGGAGATATCTAGGTCACCGTCTGAGAGACACGGTACTCCTCCTCATGTGCATGATGAATACTGAAAAGGGGGGGGGACGGTAATGTGGGGGGGGGGCGTGGGAAGGAGGAAGTGATGTGGGTGGTTTCACTTTTGTGTGTGTTTATAAGTGTGTGTGTGTGTGTGTGTGTGTGTGTGTGTGTGTGCGCGCACTGGGGAAACTAGGGCAGAGCGCCCCCTAGAGGAGACCGGTGACGCACATCAGGGCGTGGCGGCTAGGAAAAGGCCACTGGACCCCACGTGGTCGGCAGCGTGTCCGGCCCTCCCTGATGACGCTATTTATAGACGCGCCTGGCCACACATGACTGCGTCCTGCTTGCAGACGCCCACACGCTGCCACCCAAACACACAGATGTTTTTTACCCTCCTCCATCTTTATTTCGCCTTATTTATTTTTCCCGGCTCCCCTGTGTCCACTTCAGCTAGAGAGTGAATTAAAATCTCTCAGCAGGATAAGGCTAACAGTGAGGATTTACACGGTGTGGGACATAGGGAGCTGGGTGGGGGAGGGGATTCCTCATAACCTCTGCCCTATAACCCCCCCCCAATCCTGATCCCAGTGCCCAGGGCCACCAGTGGGAGGAGTCTGTTTTGGGCCAATCAGAGAAGGCAGGATGCAAGGTTGGGGTGGGGCTAAAAGGCAGGGATTCAGATAGTATCTGACATATGTGGAGGCTGTGACTGAAGCATGTCGAGGGTGGGGTGCAAGCAGCCATCATGGCCCAGTGGAAACATCAGGGAAAGCCTCCCCTGCCTGACCAGTGTCCCTCCTTTACTGGGCAGTCCGCAGCACTTGTGAGACATGATGAGAGCTGATGGTAAAATTTCAGCTCTTGTGTGTCTGGGCCATCGGAGGCCTTGAGTTCATTAAACTGACACTGTCGTAGAGAGTGGCTGTGTGGGACCGTCACATATGAGAAGGGAGAGAGAGAGGGAGGAAAGAAAGAGAGGAGGGTAGAGAGGGTGAGGAGGAGAGAAAGGAGGAAAGAGGGGGAGAGGAAATGGGGAAAGAGAAAGGGAGAAAGTGGGAGGGAAAGAGAAAGGAGGAAAGAGAGGGAGAGGAGGAGAGTGGGGAGAGAGGGAGAAAGTGAAAGGAGAGGGGGAGAAAGAGGGAGGAGAGGAGAGATAAAGGGAGGGAAGAGAAGGAGGAGAGAGGAAGAGAGTTATTAGAGGGTGAGTCCAACCTAGAGAGAAGGGGAATGAGTGAGATGGAGGATGAGTGAAGTGGTGAGAGGAAAAGGGAGTGAAGGAGAGAAAACGAGTGTGAGTTAGGTGAAGAGAGACGCTGGAGAGGCTGTTTAGCACTTTGGGAAGCCGGCAGCATGAAAGTTTAATGAGCAGGCGTTTGCTTGGGCAACCTGGGACCCAGATGTTTGTGTGTGTGTGTGTGTGTGTGTGTGTGTGTGTAGGGGTGTGTGTGTGTAGGGGTGTGTGTGTGCATGCGTGTAGGGGTTTCTCAGATGCTGCTGTCAGTGTGTTACAGTGTTTGTGTGTGAGTGTGTGTGTGAGTGTGTATGCGTGTGCATGCGTGTAGGGGTGTGAGTGTGTGTAGGGGTGTGTCAGACACTGCTGTGTGTGTGTGTGTGTAGGAGTGTGTAGCTGTGAGTGTGTGTGAGTGTGTGTGTGAGTGTATGCATGTGTGTAGGGGTGTGTCAGACGCTGCTCTGAGTGTGTGTGAGTGTATTCATGTGTGTAGGGGTGTGATTGTGTGTAGGGGTGTGATTGTGTGTAGGGGTGTGTCAGATGCTGCTGTGAGTGTGTGTGAGAGTATTCATGTGTGTAGGGGTGTGATTGTGTGTAGGGGTGTGTCAGACGCTGCTGTGAGTGTGTCTGTGGGGGGGCACACTGAGTGGATGAGTGGACGCTAATGGAGGCTTCCATGGAACGGAAGTCAGGGGGTGTGTAAGAGCTCTCGGCTCCAGGGGAACGCATGAACGCGTGGCACAAACGGTCTCAGCTTCAGTGGGGGGGGGGGCTTGCCTCTGCCAGCCATGCTGGGCCCTTTTACCGGACGGAAAATGCCGGTCTGTAAAGGCAGCAATGGCACACTGATCAGATCGCTCCTGCCTGGCTAGCATTCGCTGCCTCCCTGAGGTCCCGTCCCTGACGTGGCCCCGCTGCTGGACCTCGTTTGTTCACATCATTGTGACATCGTTCGCTCTGTGAATGATGTCACAATGACACTCTCTTTCTGGCACATGCCCTTGGGCTCTGCGTCAGCCTGTCTGTGCTGTCTACGTGCATTGTGAGGTCTTTCAGTCAGTGATCACATTCCCTCCCCGATACAGGGGGGTCCCTGCCGGTGCAGCTTTGAGGGGGTAACCGGAGACTGGAGATGGGCCTGCTGCCATCTCCATAATGGTGGGGGAGGGACAGCTTCCGGAGATCTCCGGAAATGCCATAGCCGTGCTTTTATGACCCTTTTTCTTTTTTCAAGATTATCTCACTGAAGCATAGCAGTCTGTCTTCCAGGCCATGGCATCCTGGAATGGTCCACCCCCAGTGCTGGATAGTCGCGTCAGCCGCCTCAATAAAACGTGTCCCTTTATTTCTTCGCTTCTGACTTGCCCCATTCTCTCACTCATCTTCCTAATTCCCATATGCAATCGCTGCCCTCTCTGTCTTCCCCAAACCCCCCCCCCGGAGAACGCGATGTGCTCAGAGGGCACCACGTGCTCTGGTTCATCTCTAGGTTCCCATACACTGCACTCACGACGTGGCCTGCTGCCGGAACACGCACTGAAGGCTTCTGGAACGTGCCGCTACGCTACGAGAAAGGATCTTAAACATGGGCGACGGTTGTGAATAATCAGCCCGGAGATGGATTTAATAAATGACGGGCGTTTGACGGATGGAAGCACAATGGGAAAATAAATGATACATTCAGCTCTTGCAGGATCTATGATGCTTTTTAAAGTAAGCTGAAAATATCGAAAGTAATTATTAATTTCAGCTGGTCTCAACCAGCCGGGTCTCTTGTAGTTTCTGTAACATGCTTAAGGATAATGGATTAGGCTGGATATTATTGGATTGGTCGAGATACTAGAACATCACGAAGAACAGGCCCAATCAAATGGATTAGATTAGATTACATTATGTTGGATTGGATTGGGCTGGAACGGATTAGACGGGAATTGATCGGCTACTGATGTGGCAGTTTATCTGTCTGCGTGGAAGGGCTCTACCCGTTCCTGTTTTTCAGCAGATCTGGGAAGAATAGATCTGAACCGGGCCTTGCAGAACATTGTGTCTGTGTAATTACAGTCGGTGGCACACACCGGGGGGGTGCAAGGGCACATATTCCCCGCTGGGAGAGCCGGGGGGGAGGGGGGTCAGGTGCAGCAGTGGAAGGTTCCAGAAGGAGCAGGCGGGGGCTGTAACAACGCTAGGGTCCGATTTCATTTTCATGTCCTGGGGAGGGGAGTGGAGGAGGAAGAGTGGGAGTAGATGCTAGCTGGTGGGGGGGCATGGGACGGAGCTCCAGCATTACCCAAGGGGCGGGGGGGACCTGCTGGTGCTGGGCTGGAGATCCAGGTCTAGGAATTACTGTCACGCACAGATATGTGGAGCGATTAGCCAAACTGGGCAGCGTGCATCTAAGGTGGGAATGAGACTCCTCCCTCGAACCCCATTCCCAGCCTCCTCGGCAGTGGTGCTCGTTCTCACTCTCCGATCCTTTCACTCCCACAGAGCCGGTGCCGCTCGCAGCCCTCGGGGGGGGGGTGGGTGCTTATTTATAGACCCGCCTGCGTGCATCAGCTCTGCAGCCAGTTTGACGGCCCACACGAGCCTTTCAGAAGGCTGCTTCTGTAGACGCCGGGGCCCACTGGCCGAAACAATGGCGCCCGTGTACGTGTGTGTCGGCGGGGGGGGTGGGTGCACGAGCACGAGCGGCCGGTAAGATCCAGGGCACGACGCCAACGGGACACGTCCGATTGCACCGGCGCCGCCCGGCCAGGTCCCTGGTCATTTGAGGTCATGAATATGGCCTCAGCTCACCTCTGATTGGAGGGAGGATCATAAAACACCGTCGCGTTTCTGTTAATAGTGCGAGGCTGAGTTAGCGCTCAGCAGAGAACGCCAGATGGAAAAGGAGAGGCAGGGAAATCGGGGCAATCAGGCAACGTCTGGAAAGTTTGGAGAACGGAGGCGAAATGCCGGCGAGATTCAGCACTAGGAGAAGGATGGCAGAGTGATAATAGTGTAGATGGACCGGGGACATGTGGACAGGGAGTGGGGGACACACACACATTGGGGAGAAGGACCGTGGTCCTTATGGGGACCGACTCCTCAGAGCTGGAAGAGGAGGCTGATAATGAAGACGGTACAGTGTTAAATGGCTGGGGGAGTGAGACGTCACTGTCATCTAGGAGGGGACTTTCCTCCTTTCTCTCCATGGACACCATTGTCACTCGTTACCCGTCATTTCCTGAATCAGGACACGGCGTTCGATGAAGAGCCCTGGTCTGCAAGGGGCACCGCTCCATCCAGGTGGCAATGTGAGGATTTTCTTAAGGTGGGGCGGCCATAATTAATACAGAGGGTCCAACCTTTTCATTAGCCATTGAATCGGTGAGTGACAAGAGAAGGCGCACATCAAGGACCAATCAGCTTTTTAGGTCCCTGGCTCTTGCTGTGCCCCACCTCTTAATTGCCGGGACAGATGTCGACCTGGGGCTCAGAAGATGGACCCCAAACCCTTGACTACATGCACTGTTATGGCGTCAGTGGGGCCTCAGGGGGGTAAAGAGCCCATCTCATTAACACAGGCTGTCACAGGCTAATCCATTAGCTGCCATTTGCTAGTTAACCAAGCCCGTATATTAAGAGCAGGGCTCGATGAGAGAGGCACCGTTTGGTCAAGGACAGGTCATCTGGCTGGGGAGTTATGGTGAAGAAGGCATTCGCCGGCACACGGAGGCGGGATATCAGCAAAGACCTGTCCGCCATTTTTATTTTTACTTAAAATTAAACATGGACAGAATGAGAGCCAGCAGAGGGCGCTGTGAGGGAAATAAGTAGATGATTTTATGATAAAAGCCCATTAGCAAATAATCTCCAGTGCCCCACAATCAGCCCGGGCTGGTGTGGTACTCCATCCTCCAGTCCACAGCATAACACACCCCTAATTCCACCAATGCGCAGCTCCATCCATTATTTATTTCATCTGCCGCTGGCTTAGCCGCACTGAAGGATTCTGGGAAATCCATCTTTGGGACCGGGTAGCTCTGCTGTCCAACAGCCTGGGGCCCAAATTAAAACATTTACCCCCAGTTTGTGATTGTTGCCGTGTTCGAGGCCTTCCGAGCAGCCGTGAAATCAGAGCGGTTTTCTCCGGGCCAAACAAAACAGGCGTCTATTTTTACGCGAGCACAGTATCGATCTGATCTGAGCTCAGTGGTGGTGTATTTTTGGCATTCCTACAGAGAGGAAGCAGTGTCAGATTGCAGCGCATGGATGTGAAAATAACCTTTCCTAAAAAGCGCTCCCTATCACTTCGGGTCCTTCCGCTTGGATTTTCGTCAGTCCGATCGTTGGGATGGGGCGGGTGTGAGCCCCCCAACCCGTGGGACGTGAGGGATGGATATAGCGCTCTCTCCTGGCAATGCCAATTAGCAGAACACACTGTAGATGGTGTGTTTGTGTGTGTGTGCATGCATAGGTGGTGGTGGTTTGGGAGAAGTGGAACCTCTTCAGACATAGCAGCCGGAGCTCAGGTGACTGTCACGCAAGGCTGGGAGGATTTTCCAGTGTCCTCAATCTGCTGGGAAAGGCCCTCCCTGTCCCCATGTGACTTCTGTTTGCGTCATGTGACTCTGCGAAATTGCGGGTGTGGTTTTGGTCATGTGACTTGTAGGCCCTGTGGCTCCATGTGCAGGTAGATCTTTTGCTGAATCACACAGACTCTAAGGCCAACGTCGACATGTGTGCCCTGCTTTTCGCTCAGGGGCGGGGCTGCTGCCTCTGCCCCTTTAAGATGGGGGCTCCGTGACGGGGGAGGAGGCGAGGGAAACACCTCCCGGCCCTAAGGGATGTCTGTGCCTGTCGCATGGTGGCCTCCTGGCTCGGAATGGAAAGCTCGCAGGTACTCCGGCAGAGGAGTGCCTTAATAAGCCCCCCCTTAATAAGGTATTCCCTCAGAAACGCCGGCCCATTCGGGTGGAGCGGCTCACACAGCGGATGGCGTCTTAATCACATCAGCTCCGGGAGCGTGCGGCTCTGCTCCTAAATCCCGTCGGCTTTGCCGTGATTCGGAAGTCTCCCGTTACTCCGGGGTCACGTCCTCTAATCTCGGGATAACGCAGGCTGGCGGGGTGGCCGGGATGAGGGCAGCCAGGGAACCGGCATAGCCATTGCCTTCAGAAACAGGCCCGGCATTAGAGGCCGACTGGGTTAAAACCCAACTTTATTTTAGGGGGCCAGGTTCAGATTGGCTCCTGGGTGAGGTTGGTGGCAAGGTAAATCGTCACCCATCTCCGGGGTGCTAAGGGAGCCAGCATCGCCATCTCCATAGCAGCTAGCAGTGTCGATGTGACAATGGGAGGCGGGGGGGATGGGGGAATGAAACGTGACAGTGCCCCGTGTGGCCGAGTGCCGGACTGCAGGAGTAGGCCGAAGTGGATACGTGAACGAGCCGGGCGTCACATGCTCTGCAGGGAGCAGCCTGTCTGTCAGGCCAGAGCCGTGCGTATTCAGCGTGCCTCTTTGGGTTACTGTGGCAGCGCCTGGCAGGGAACGTGGTGAAGGGGAACGGATTTGGGAAGGGACTCCTCGAGAGAGGGGACTGAAAAGGGAGCAGGAGCAGATGGGGCGAGAGGGGAGGGACATGTTAGCAGGCTATGGCATGAGGAGAGGGAGGGGCCGGGGGGGGTGGTGCTTACGTTTTGCCTGGAAACAGGACGACACAGAGGGTGGCGGGGCGGGTGGGCAGCTCTGCCCAGGACCGAGTCGGCCAAAGGCAGGTCTTTTTTTCTGTGTGGAGTAGGCGCCATATGCCAGAGCTCAGCGTGGGAGAGAGGCACAGCGCCCCCCAGCTGGCGTGTGTACATAAGCGGAAAGAGCCGCGGAAATAGGCCAAGCAAGGCCGGGGCCAAGTTTCTGACCCGGAGAGCTAAGTCCGGCCCAATTCGCTCGGGAACTGGGCGTCCTGGACCCTCCACTCTCTCCCGGCTCTATTTACAGTGAGTGGGGGTGGGGGGGGAGTAGTGCGGTCTGGCTCACTGCTGGGCGCGGTGCTGTGGACCCGTGGCCTGGGTGCAGGAGAGTCAATAAGCTGGCGATTCTGAGCAACTCGGGGTCCGTGCAGCATGTAATTAGTGAGCACGGCATAGTGCCTCCGAACATGCGACGGACACTGCGGGAAGCGTGCCGAACACATGGACACATGGGCGGCACCAGGCCAGAGCGGGAAAACAGCTCAGCTGAGCCGGCTCTCCAGGTGCATCCGCTCCGGCCACACTTCCCAGAACCCCTCACCAGCAGGGCGACAGTCTACTTCCTGGCAGATTTGTTGGCGCTCTCTGAATTCCTTAGTTTCTAGCTCAGACTCCTCTACCTTTATATGTCCCCCTTTAAATATCCATTGTACCTTCAGGTGTCTCCTTTACCATTAAATGTCTCTTGTACTTTTAAGTATCCCACATTCTTTTATGAGTCTCCTGTACCTTTAAGAGTCCAATGTACTTTTAACCGTCCATTGTGCCTTTAGGTGTGCCCTGTACCTTTAAATGTCCATTGTACCTTTAAGCGTCCTCCTCTAAATGTATATTGTACCTTTAAGTGTCCCCCTTTATATATGTTCATTGTACCTTTAAGTGTCTCTTGTACCTTTAAATGTCCCCCCTACTTTTAAGTGTCCCATGTGCTTTTAAGTGCCTACTGTACCTTTAATTATCCGTTGTACCTTAAGTGATCCCTGTGCCTTTAAATGTCTCCTGTAACATTCAGTGTCTCCTGTGCTTCTAAGTATCCATTGAAGCTTTTATGCCCCTTGAACCTTTAGGTGTCCCCTCTACCTTTAAGTGTCTCTTGTACCTTTAAGTATCCCACATACTTTTATGAGTCTCCTGTACCTTTAAGAGTCCAATGTACCTTTAAGCGTCCATTGTGTCTTTAGGTGTGCCCTGTACCTTTAGGTATCCATTGTACTTTTAAGTGTACCTTGTTTTTTTAGATATCCTCCATACTTTTAAGAGTCCCTTGTACCTTTAAGAGCTTTTTTTAGTTTCCCCTGTCTTTTTTCCCCGGGGTGTGACGTGCTGTTGACCGTTGGTGACTGCTAATCCGTTTGGCACACGTGCTGGCCTGGGTTCTGCTTCCCCACAGGGACACCTGTCCCCAAGGCGTGTGACACCGCAGGAGCTGGTGAACGAAGCCCGGAAGCCCCGCGTCGCCTCGGCTGTCATCCTCGCTGTTGATGGGCCCGTTTGATTAGCAATTAGCGGCGCGTGTAACGGCATGCCGTTACTTAATTAAACATTCCGTCTCGCTGGGAGTCCCTAGGCCGTCGCCAAAAACCCAAAACCCCCCCCCATGGATCCCCTAACACCCCCTTGGTTTACTCATCCGGTCCAGCTTACCATGACAAAAACAGAACAAAACAAGCAAACAAAGCAAAAAGTCAAACGAAAGAAGAGTCGCAGTTAGATGAGGTCTCCTCATCACGGGAACAATGAAGCAGGACTTCTCCGCAGCGTTGTGATTCAGGCCAAATGCAGCGATGAATTTCAATCTGGAGATGTATAGGCTGTTATTAAATTAAAGCGCACACTCCTGGCAGGCCCCGACACCCCCCTCCTCGCTCGCTGGCCCTTCCTTACAAAAATGGAGGGCAGTGTTTTATACCTCAGGTCCATTACTACGTTCGTTCTGCATTAGCGTAATTGCGGTTCTTCTGAGAGTCCTGGCAGCGCCCGTTAGCAGTTTGGCATTCGGTCTTAATTTTCAATTAAGTTCGGGGCGGAGGGGAAGGTGCGGCCATGCCGTGGGACTGCCACACGTCACCACCACTGGCCACCAATGAGCCCTGCGGAGGGCGCCGCTCTCTGAAGTCGTCACCGTCGCCAAGGAATCTTTCCCGAGTGGCTGTCACGGTCCGGCTCCCCCGGGTGGTACTGTGCTTTCGGCGCGCGCGGCATGCGGGCTCCAGGCTGCCAGACCAGTGCCAGGCACAGATGAATCAGCTCCGCTGCTGTTCGTGAAGCTGGGGACGCCAGAGACGAAAATCGGCCAGACATGGCTGCCTTTTTACAAGTCAGGTATTTCTCGCCCCACGTCCCTGTCACCCCGGGCTTGGGGCTGGCGATCCAGGGCGTCGCTCGCGGGATCAGCTCGCCGTGATGAGACTGGACGGTGTTTTAGGAATTCGGATGTTTCTGGGAGGTCGCCGACCTCGCCCCGTTTGCAGCCATTAGCGAGATTATTTATGAGTTGTCTTTATGGAGAGGTTCCCGTCTTTGGCTGCAATTGCAGACTGTCCCGTCAGGGCGCTCCGGATGCTGTGGGGCCAGGGTGTGGTGTGATGTACCAGCAGACCGGCCAGATTGGGCAGAGATCGCTTGCAGGACGCCCACACGGGTGTTGGGGGCGAGGCGTGACAGCCGGTGTTTTGCCACGGAGAGATTCCCAACATTCCTGGCCGTCTCTGATTGGTCACCAGGTGCTGTTCAGCAGCACCACCTAAAAGGCTGCCCTTTGATTTGTGTGTCTCTATATATTTACACACACACACACACACACACACACACACACACGCACACACATGTATAAATGCAAACTGAGGCAGTACGGAGTAAGGTGATGTTAGTGCGGATGCGAGTCACTGTTACCGCGTGAGGCTGGCATCTCCATCTATCTGTGTGGAGATTTTGTCCTGAAGTTAAGGGGTGACTCATAGTGTCTGGAGAGCCAACTCACCGCACCCTGGAAAAAAGCAGATCATTCCTAATCTGGCTTTTTTAGATCGGTGTGGGTCTGATCCAGCGGAGGCACAGGCTCAAGTTTAGAGAGGTTGGGCGGGACTAAGTGGTACCTGGTACATCACTGACAATGGGAGTCAAGCTGCTATTAGTGATATTTATTTAGAAAGGATAGGGGTGTAACACTGTGTTGGGTGTAATGCAGTGCTGGGTGTAACACTGTTCTGGGTGGAATGCAGTGCTAGGTGCAACGCTGTGCTGGGTATAATGCAGTGCTGGGTGTAACAGTGCTGGGTGTAATGCAGTGCTGGGTGTAACACAGTGCTGGGTGTAATGCAGTGCTGAGTGTAACACTGTGCTGGGTGTAATGCAGTGCTAGGTGTAGTGTCTGGTTGATCTAGACTCTCCGATTACCCAAAGCACACAAAGCTGGGGTTGGCACTAGAACTCACAACCACTGTGCCACCAATTTACAATACAACATCCCTTTCAAAAGTGTTCAGCTTAACTCACCCCAGAGCCCGTCCTGTTACCTGTGTTCAGACATGGTGGGGGGGGGGGTCCCTGTCAGACCACCTATCTCCCTTCAGGCCGTCGTTATCTGCAGAAAATCCCATTAAGCGGGGGAGGGAACAGACTGAAACGAGGCCCCAATTAGCGGCTTCCCTTCAAGCTTAATTAAGACACGATGTCAGCCAGG
>JAODLC010000116.1:1569814-1581073 GCA_026781145.1 Hippopotamyrus pictus | reverse complement strand
CGTCCACTGTCAGCCCCCCCCCCCACCCAAATGTCCGTCAAACTTCTGGCCTAACCAAAGGAGCCGGTCCCGTCTTGATTTTTACAGGAGATTTCCAAAAAAAAACCTGAAAATAGGAAATTTAAACCGGAGATTTCCTAAAAAAAACAAGTCCGTCTTTGTGTCGTTTTCCTGTCTGTGTTTGTTCTGTGCCAAACTTTGCGTGGGTGTGTCCTCAACTGTGCCTTTATGAAAGTCTGGATTAACTGGAATTAACCTTTCCCCCCCCCAAAAGACCCCCAATCCTCAGTCTGTCTGACTCGTGTCTGCGGGACACGCTCGCTTTTGTCACCTTCACGTGAGACCGCCCCCTTCCCTCCCCACCCAGTTAACCTGGGAGCCTGGCATTTGCATCTCCGGAGTTTTTAAAAGTGAAATTTCCCATGATCCCTCGGTGAGCCCTGCCACGCTACCAGCGCTCTTCCTAACCCCGGGGAGAGCTGTTCTTGGGGGCAAACATGGCCAGTCAGGCTCCCAGAAGGAGACATTGTTCTTTGTCTCTAAAAAGAGAAAACGGCATGTCAGTGGACGCTGTAGATGTGGCTTTGGCCCAATGATCCCATTCCTTACTGAGCTCCGCTCGTTTAAAGGGCTGCCTTTCGCCGCTAAGACATCCTCTGTTTTTTTCGCGTGACACTCGTTCCATTTTCACTGCAGATGCTTCTTTAAAAGGACAAAAAGAGCCCGATTTTTTTGCCCTGGAGTTGCGTCACCGCTCTGCAGACGGTGGTACTGGGTGGTACACCACCCAAAGCACACCCCTCACCCCTCCTGGCCCACCCGCACGCACCCTAACCCCCAGCTCCCCACCCCGACAGACCCGTGGTGTCACCGGAGCTGCCGGCACGTTCCGAACGGTTTTACGGCACCTTGGTATCAACCGAGAATCGTCCTGCTTTCAGAGAGGATGGGGGATCTTACATGCATGTTCTTCTAACCTAAAAAGGGGAATTCCACTGAAAACTTGAGGTGCTTAATCACCTTTCTCCCTTGGGTATGGACTCACACCCAGTATATCTTTCTTCCATTGTTTGTATCTCTGCCTTTCCGTAGCACCACACATATTCACGACAGCCGCGGGTAGGAGAACCTAAACACCACAATGCAGGGAGGGTGTCTTTAAAATTCTAGCAGGGTGTCATTGTCTAAGTTCAGAGTGTAATGAATACATGACCCCCCCCCTTGCCTCACCCTGGGGACCTGTACAGACACTAATGTGGACAGGATCGTCCCAAACCCGCGCTGAATGACAGCTTCCTTCAGGGACTCCTTCATATCTGGTTTTCCCTGTGCTGCCAAGTCGATTTAATTTCCTGAAATTTCCTTAAACGACCATCTCGTGCCAGTTAGAGACAGATCGGCGTGCAGGTCTTCGCTAAACGAGCATCGTCTCAGCTCTCAGTGGAATTCCCCTGGAAACGACCCCAGCCTGCGGGCCGACGTCCCACTAACAGCCTGTAGCGTCAGACCTGGCGTGGACTCACTGCTCGCACCGTGTCGGGCTCTGGAAGGATGACGGTCAGCCCATGGTGAGAATGGGGAGCCTTTCAGCACCGTGGGCATACCTTATAAGATATTTTTTGGAGTATTTTAACAATAATGAGAATGAGCACAGAAGACAGCCCTGTAGCCGTTAGTCCAGCCAAGTTCAATTAATGGAGAAAAATCAGTCAGTGTAAATCACTGTCCTCTATTACCGGACATGTAGCAGTGCCATCCGGTGGCCAAGTCCGGGAGTGCAGCTGGTTAAGGAGCATGAGAGAGAGAGCGGGAAAAATAACTATTCTGTGAAGTAGCTGTCCGTCTAAACATGCCTTTTCTGGGTAAGACCCTCCAGCAGCCTGCCCCCCACTAGAGAAACGTGTTGGGTATTCGGGTGCCAGGCCAGCATCCACACACTGCTGTCGGCTAAGGTATTGACCCACTTAGTTCGGAGGAAACTCATTTGTTTGGAAAAGGGAGCCATCACGGCACTGATCTGCAGACGCCGTGTCACAGGGAAGCCTACACCCCATTTTTTTTTTTTTGGGGGTGGGGGGGTCTGAGTTTTGTAACATCAGCAGGCACCTGCCATAAATTCCCAATACTATTGACGTAGAGTCCCACTATTGAAATACTACTATTTCGGCCTGAAATATGAGGGGTCCTTATAAATATCCTGGTGGGGTGGGGGGGGGCAGCTCAGCGGGAGAGGAGGGGTGGAGATCATGAGCCTCGTTAGAGGGAATGGCGGCAGGTCTCCATCGCGGCTCTCTCTCCACCTCTGCCAGGATTAATAGTCCTGGAACTTATGGGCGGAGGCCTGGCCTGGGCCAGTCCATACATCAAGTTGCCAGACTGCCCACACACCCCCCCATCTCCGCGGCTTGTTTCACCTGCGCTGTCCACGCTGACGTCTACGATATTTATGCTAAACGACAGCGTTTCGTGCCTCCTTGGTTACACATCCACTCTCCCCTTGACGGCAGATGGAGCGGATTAGCATAAATGAATAAAGAGTGGTTTAAAAAAAACCCATTGATGAATGACCGGTATCCGGAGCGCTGGATCCCGAGCGGATCGGCGCACCTGGGACTGTCAGCCGCAGCAGCCATGCTTTGGGAAGTAGGCCAGGGGCGGGGCTTGTACCCTGCGCCAGGCCGCACTGGGCCTCCCTGCCTGCAGGGGACGCTGTGCTCTCCACTGATATTCCCTCCAGGACGGGACTCAATAATGGTCCCTCGGTTCGGCGTGTTTTGCCGAGGCCACAGCGCACGACTGATCTCTGTGCAGATTTCACGGCGAATCTGGGCTAAACCCGGACTGATCATCATAACACCCAGCGTCCTGCACAGCTCCTGAGAGGCCAGCTGGCTATGGCAGCCACAGCTACGCGCTGCACTGACTGAACACGGCGTGGACTCTGCTTCGTAGTATTTCACTGTCACAATCAGCAGTCTGACCTACAGTAGCAGGCAGGCCTACAGCGTGTGTTCAGTAACTCCGCAGTAAGCAGGCATATAGAGACTCATTCTTTCACGGAGATAAAACAGATCCGTTTTTGCTCTCGCTCCAGGCCTGTGTAGCATCAGCATAGTCCCACAGATGCCCCCCCCCCATCCTTAAACACCATAGGATCCCACCACTAACACCTAAGTGACAACATGGAGAAACATCACGGACCGCTGACCATACCGGTGGTCTCCCTGGTCCCGATCGGTCCTTCTGCAGAGTCATAGATTGACCTCCGTGTCAGAGTCACATGACCAGCTCTGAGGTCACCATAGCGCCCCCCCCAGTTGGGCGCAGGCACTGGGCAGGAGTCTGTTGCTCCCTGTAATAAAAACCTTCATGGTAACGCCTGCTAAGGCATGCTAACTCTATGGTCCGTGGGATTCCGGCATGGTCACCATGGAAAGCCGACTGTCTCCATGGCGAAGTGCGACTCGGGGATCAATGAGATATTAGTGACGTAGCTGAACGCCAACCCACGCACCGTGACCTCCCCACGCACAGGCCCCGCCCACCTATACACCTTCCCACCCACCTATACACCAAAAGGCCCGCCTTCTTCTAGGTGGATCTGTTATACATACCAAAAAAACGGCACCATGTTGGGTCAACAGAACAACAGAGTGATGATATAGGGAGTTTATGATCCCCTAACTGCAGTACAGCGATTTGATACACAGCAAAACAGCAGCATGTGTCCCGCCACTTTAAAAGGCGTGGCTTCTAGGCGACCAATCACAAATGTCGTCTCATTCTGAAGTTCCAGAACTGTACAGCACAACTTAGCTCTGGCCAGGAGGAGTACATAGTGCTTTCACTGCCCTAATTCTGTACCCAGTTCCTCCCGCTTCACCTCTGCTATGAGAATCTCCACACACACCATTAGAAATTAGTTTTTCAGGTTAATATGCTGAGCTACCCACTAAAACAGGCAGAATGATCTCACCCCTCGCCGGATGTATCTGGGCACTTTCCTCCCAAGCAGGCTTCTCTACTCAGCATTCAGGATCGCTGTCCCACGAATTTAATTTGCCCCCCCATCCCGTCGCTCCGACTGTGAGTGTCACTTTAATAAATTAATGCTTCCCTCCTTCCGCTTGAGGTGAGCCTTTAGAAATGGAGCCGATCTCTGTTAATTAGAGAAGTTTTTCGTTCTGGAGAACTTGAGCAGAAGCTTCTCCTCCTAGCACATTTCCAACGCCGGGTTGGTGCATGGAATGATGGCCAAGGACCCCATCCCTTACTGGGAGGGCCGCTGCAGGTGCCTGACAGCTGAGCACGCTGCAGCTGATTTACTCGAGATTAGCTGTGTTCGGCCCTCGGCGTCCACAGTCAGGATGTGATGAAGCGGCCTCCCCTCCTGACCCTGGTCACGGCGCCTCAGAGGCACAGCTGTGTACGAGAGCCTGTGCTGAGTCAGAGCCCTTCCCAATGGACTCTTGTTTTGTTTATTTATCTGGTCTCAGTTTGGAGAAGGCAAATTGGAATAAAAACTCTGGCTTCAGATCTGTGGGCAAATCCATTCCCTGTAAATATGCTACCTGGGAATAAGGGGCTCTGGATATCTTCATAAATTTCGGGGCAGCTCCTTTTTGGCTCCACGGCTGAGTTTTTTTTGGGACACCAAGTGAAATTTGGAAGCTGTTATGGGCCGCGCAGTATCTCAATTCAGGGTGCTCTGTGCTGGGCGCATCTGCCTCTGGTTCAATGCTCCAGTATCAGCTTGGCAGCATTGCGTGGCCCAGCAGGTTATGATGATGCTGTATTTGTATCCGGAAGGTTGCTGGTTCAAATCCCTGGGTTGCCAGAGTGATATCACAATTGGATCCCTAAGCAAGGCCTGTAACTTTTGCTCCTGGGGTCGTCTGACCCTGCCTATCCTTTTGTACTCCACAGACCTGGTAAGACGTGCACTGTATAACATCCCGTCTTCTTTCGACAGAGAGGAATTTTGTTTACACTCCCTGCCCTCTCTCCCATCAGCATCTGGGTCCAGTGTGATTTTGGGGAGAGGTCGGTCCTGGCTGCGCTCCTGGGGTGGCTCTATATGACCTCATACCAGCTATGAGTATATTCAGTTTAGACAGTAAGATGTAATACATCTTATACACATGCCACTTTAAATGTTTTAGACTTCTGCTAGCCTGGGAGCTGCTCACAGCTTGAGTAAACCCCCGTACTTCAAAACGACGCCTTTAAAAGATTTCCTGGCACTGCAAGGGCACCAGAAGGCTGCTGCTGAGATCAATTGTTTGGCCTCACAGCTCTCTGGCTGTGGGTGCCTTCTGAGCGGGACGCAAACACACACACATGGAGACACGAGTGTTAGTTAAGGGCTTTTAAGGGGCTGGGAGACTGCAGGGCTGCAAATAGTCATGTCGACATCGCCAGCCCCAGAAAGGCGACTTACCACTTTCTAAGGGTGCATGGCAGCCCGAAACAACAAGAGATGTTGTTCAAAACTCATTCCCCTGTGCTTGACGCCAGAAGATTGTTGGTTCCATTCCCAGGGCTGCGTAGGTAGAGCTGCATGATTACTTGGTTTATATGCGGCATATAAACTTTAATAAAAGGATGTGCGGAGGAATTAATAACCAAATAACACTGAATAAAGTTACACTTTACAGATATGTAGGTAAGTTTTTCAGAGTGATTAATCTTTCATGTCTTCTGACAAATTAGCTAAAACATCTGGGGATTTGAACCAGCAACATACCTCATCCTTACCCACAACTACACCAAGTGATTAGGTGATGCCCAGCCCAGCTACAGACCCTCATCCAGCATTTTTCATTCCCCCGTTCACCCTCTTCTAAGGGGGCCTTGCTGTTATACAGTATTTTACTCTGTCTTGTTTTCCAGTGTCCCTGATGTCAGTTGCCATGCTGACAGCTATCTTGAAACATGGCTTTCGAAACGGATCATTTGACCAGCATATAGCTTTCCTCACTTGTTAGAGACCGGTGTCCCCCAGATGTTCATATTTCACCTCTACAGTACTCCATCTTGAATACATCTAAGCTACATCTGGTCATATTCCTCAGCCATCAAAATAACAAAACGACACGTTTAGTCTAGGATAGGGGTGTCAAACTCCAGTCCTGGAGGGTCAGAGTCCTGCACATTTTTGGGTTTCCCCTCATTTAACACACCTGATTCAACAACTTCTGCTAATTACCACACAGCTCTTGAGCTGAATCATTTGTGGTGGAACAGGGAAAGAACTAAGCTACACAGGGCTCCGGCCCTCCAGGACTGCAGTTTGACAACCCTGGTCTAGGATGTTCCTAAGACTGCATCTGGTAGCATGGGAATGTGAGAGGATGTCTGCATCCCAGCTTCTGGCCAGAATGTTGGCTGAGATGTTCCCAATCTCCTTGGAACAATCTGGGGTATCTAGGTTACAGCATCCACGGTCTTTTGCCAAGTGATTGGTGGACCGAACGTCCGAAGGGTATTTTTATAAATGACGAAATGTGCTGTTTGTATACTAGCATGGAGTAGTGTGCTGATTCTAAGCCTGTACCAAAATAGCAACACTCCACATCTGGGGCAATGTTTTCTGATAGAAGTTTCTCAAGAGTGGATATTTTGTTCCCCCTTTTCAGAACAGAGCTGCCCAAAGAATATGCCTGCGTACATTTCGGATCTTTCCTCATGAATTAAATGTGCATGTAGACAGGCACAGTCGCAGTCACCTGATTCTCCACCCCGTCTGTGTGTCCTCCCGTCTCCTCTCCGATTCCTCGCCACAGGTCATGTGGGTGTGCAACCTGTGCCGCAAGCAGCAGGAGATCCTCACCAAGTCGGGGGAGTGGTTCTCGGGGCAGGGGGCCAAGCCCAACGCGTTGGGCGCCGCCCACAGCGACCCGGCCATGTTTGATAAGAAGGTGCGGTCCAGGTCACAGGCCCCGCTGAACTCGGGCCCCGGGCCTGGCCAGGATGCCCCGCCGCCTGCTACGGCTGACCGCACCAAGGGCCCCGATGCCGGCCAGACGGGGGCGCCCACCTCCCGGTCCCGGAGCGAGCCCCCCAGGGAGAAGTACGTGCTCTCGCCTGTATAGTTATTCTAGTTATCATACCCCAGGTTAGTCCACTAACATAACAAGTGCTGCTGCTCCTGATACCAGTTTAGTCATGAACCCAGACTATCTATCTTATCTATCTATCAAATTTCCTTATGTGATTCCACGCAGAATATCGCTCCTGACTTTTAAAATCAGAAATAAAAAGTCAGTTACTCTTCTTATTCAAAATCCAAAGTTTTAACCTCCAAAAGCCTTTAATTCCTCTGATTCTTCCGTGGTTAGTAATGGCTGACAGTCCACTGCGGGGTACTGATGCTCTGAGGCAATTAGCCAGCACGGCTCTCGAGCTTTCCGCATCTGCCGTGTCACCCCAATTCGCAGGAAGAGGCCCGTGTCGCTCCACGAGCCCGTCACCAAGGCGGGGCCGCGAGGGGAGAGGCGCAGGGGCCTGGGCAAGTTGCAGTCACACGCCTCTGAGGACCTGAGCCAGCGGCGCGAAGCCCCCCGCAGGCTGGAGAAAGTACGCTCACAGGACTACAGCGTGTCAGGGGAAGCGGGCCGGGCGGAGCCGAGGCCGCGGCAGCCAGAGGGCGAGGCGGAGCGGCAGCGGCGGGAGGAGGAGTTTCAGACGCGCTACCGCAGCGACCCCAACCTGGCGCGTTACCCGGTGAAGCCACAGCCCGAGGAGCAGGAGATGCGCATCCACGCCAAGGTGTCCAAGGCACGGCACGAGCGCCGGCACAGCGACGTGGCCATCAACGAGGTGGGGCTGCAGCCCAACGGGGGCCCCAGGGAGGCCAGCCAGGGCCGGGCGAGCAGGAGGCCCGGAGGCGAGGGCGAGCGTAAGGCACCTCTGGAGAACCACCGCTCCTACTCCGTAGACAGGACCGTGGGGGGGCCTGCCTCCAAACCCAACCACGGCCCCCAGCTCGCCCCCGCGCTTCGCACGGGCCCCCAGGGCCCCGCCGGGCGGCCCGACCTCAGGAAGAACCACCTGGAGCCCAGCTCGGCCGCCGTGCTGCGCAAGGCCAAACGGGAGAAGATGGAGAGCATGCTCCGCAACGACTCGCTCAGCTCCGACCAATCCGAGTCCCTGCGGCCGCCGCCGCCACGTCCCCACAAGACCAAGCGTGGGGTCAACAAGAGGCAGATGTCCGTCAGCAGCTCGGAGGAAGAGGGCGGCTCCACACCCGAGTATACCAGCTGTGAGGACGTGGAGATCGAGAGCGTCAGCGAGAGAGGTACGTGTTAACTGCCCTGCCTCTGCCAACTCCCCAGGTCTGATATCTTGCTGTCATTTCTAGCTAAGTTAACGCTCTACGGAAGTGACGTAGCAAACCGCTCGCGCGCTCTGGGGCTGTTTCGCATGCTGTCAAAGCAGGACGGTGCCGTTATGTTTAAATTAATTTAAGGTTTTAAATGCTAGGTGAGCCATAAAATGGGTGGAGTTGCTCATGTCCAGCATTAAGCTGCCGCTTATTTTCATTACACCACACTTGTCGCCTCACGGTTTTGTACATTCATACGCGTCAAGCAATCATTATATTATCAGTTACTGTTGCGCCAGGCATTAAAGACCATGGCTGTCTTTAAAATAAACGAATGCCTGTAATAAATTAACAAACGGAAAAAATAGCTGCGGAGGAAAAGAAGGAATAGGATGTGGGAGATAGTCTTTGCTGTCTTTAAAAGGGCAGCGTGTTAAGGCGAACAGGGGGCGGAATGTAAATATGGGACGGGGCAGGCTGGATCCCGGCAGACAGGCAGGAGGGTCCAGGACTCAGCGCCCGAAACCCTGGAGAATAAGCTCACCACCTGTCGTACCCATCGGTAAGGCAACTCCCAGTTAACTTATTGCTACATTAACTGCGCGTCTAAACCATTTTACTAGAACAGCTTATCCTACAGTATGTGAGCTGTTGCTATTTAATTAGAACTGCAAACTATATCGCTGCGTTTCCATATTGTGATTCGTTTTGATTATGACAGAAAGTGAAAGTGATTAACTATGCCGTGCTGTGTTTGTAACAAAAATGTTATTTTAATAACTGCAAGAAATTGGACTTTAATTAAGATTTTTAAGCTGATTTCTCTCCCGAAGTATTTACAGTTAAGGTACGTCATGTTCTGAATCATTGGACTGTGACTTAACAGTTTACTGTGCAGAACACCTGGACGGTTGTCTAAATGTGTATATTTTCTTCAGGAAGGATTTATAATTAACTATCATTTGGAAAAGTGGTTTGTTTCCCACTGCAGTCACCGTCTTGCACATGCAGACATTTTGTGAGGACGTTATTTTTGCATTCGCTGTATGATCATAAGCAATCTGCCATATACCGCAGGCTGTCGCTTCCAAGTTATACAACAGATCTGCGGGTTTTTTTAAGTTACATTTCCAGGGTCCCAAGGGACCGTAGTGTTTTTTTTTTTTTGCCCCAGCAAAGCGTTGTCATACCTGCATGTATACATTCTTAAGCTAATCGAGAGCTTGACGATTAGTTCAAGTACAATAACGTGTGTAATACTGGAATAAAAATACGATCCGAATCGGAAAATACTGATCGCGTAAAACGCGGCTACGGTGACAGCTGGAGCTGTGACGTCACTGCACTGTTACTGCGGATTTTAATATTCATTCACCGGCTTTCCATAGCCCCCTATCCAGCATAAGTTTGCATTATTATTATTATTATTATTATTATTATTATTATTATTATTTTAATTTTTTTTTTTTTTATCGTCACCCACGTGTACCCTTCCTGCTGTTTTCCCCCCTTCCCTTCCGTTTATCTTGCACTTTGAAGGCCCTGACTTGGCCATTTGCCTGCAGTGTTTAACCTCTGCGGGGTTTTTTGTGCCTTGATCTGCCCGAAGGATGTTAAGAAGCCCAGTCGGTTTTTCTGGTTTGGTGAGCGGCCAGCTTTGGGGTTTAGAGCCTGTCCCCTGACACCTGGGCCACATGGCGGACAGGGAGGGAAATGTTATTTATTACTTATTCAAAATCTGTTTTCAGGGTTAGTTTTTAGCACACCGAGTACAGGAACTGGGTCAATAAATCGGTATCCTAATGCCGCCATGTGCTGGCGGTGATCTGCCCTGGGGCGGTTGATGCCAAGCAGTCGGAGTCGGAGCGATCAATTCCGCTCCCAGTCTTTGACCGATACACGGAACAAACGCACTGAATGAAGGCGAGCTGATAGTCGGTCTAATGCCCCAAAGACTGACGGGAAAGCTGGGTGCCCGGTTCTGTCCTCGCACCATGGAGGGAATCCGCCCCGTGCATACCAGACAGCTTTACCTGTGCCATCAAGTAGGTCAAATGACATCGTAAAATTTTTACTGTACACAGTATAATACATCGCTGCAGATTAGACAGTTTTAACTAGCAGGACTTATTGGTTTTATTAGAATGAATGAGCTGAAGCTGTTTATACCTCAAAGGGTGAGCTCGCGGCATGGCATCGTGTTGCATGGCACACTGTGTCAGAAGCCTGTAGTACGCGTATGGACCGATTAACACCCGTAACACAGCAGCTGCCAATTCCCCCACTTATTTCAGAAATCTGCGTTGTGCTATTTGTGTGTGTCTATTTATTGTCAGTCAGCTGACACTATATATTCTACCCTTTATGTTGCTTCATTATTTATTAATGTTTACATACATAATGCACTGCATGCATGGGTGTAGTAGAGAGTTTGATATTGGGGGTGCATAATTAATAATTCAAATGTAAAGATCTATATTTTTTGGCTGGACAAATGAAACCAAATTAAATATGGGGGGTACATGCCCAGCTTGTTGCCCCTGGTTCCTGTGCCACCGACTGCATGTATATAAATTGTGGTGTGCCCCCCCACCCCCTCCCCCCGTATACTGTGGTCATGGCTGAACGTTACCTCGTGGGACTGTATACCTGTTTATGGATGAAACCTGGCTGACATGACTGTTTGTGCATCCAGTCGAAGATGGGGGCCACCCTATGCAGTGGTCCTTATGGTCCCTCATGGTCCGTATGGTCCCTAATGGTCCGTATTGGTCCCTCATTGTCCATATGGTCCCTCGTGGTCCATGTGGTCCCTCATGGTCCGTATGGTCCCTCGTGGTCCGTATGTTCCCTCGTGGTCCGTATGGTCCCTCGTGGTCCGTATGTTCCCTCGTGGTCCGTATGGTCCCTCGTGGTCCGTATGGTCCCTCGTG
>JAODLC010000116.1:1555215-1569011 GCA_026781145.1 Hippopotamyrus pictus | reverse complement strand
CCTCAGCTGACCTCCCCCCCCCCCCCGCCATCCCCCAGCTGACATTCTCCCTCTCCTTTCCAGGTGACTGGGACTGCTACCCCTTGGACCCCACCGTGTGGCACGTGAGTTTTCTGAGGGCGACGCCGTCACGCCCCCACCCCCCCCAATCCCCCCCTTACATTCTCCACAGGAGCTCGCCACATGGCAAGGGGAGGCTTGGCCTTTTTAAACAACCGTCTGGGAATGGAAGTGTACTCATTGGGATGACAGTGTTTACTTTAAACGCACTTTCATTTTTCACATCCCCAGTGGCCGGTATATTTCAGTAAATATGGTAAAAGCAGGCAGAGGCCCCAGCCTTTTTGGCCTGCAGCATGTCATGTGACATGGGCCGCTCCAGTAAATATTTACATGTGTAATTGTGCAAAGCTCTAAGGTATGCGTGTAGATTTATGGCTGGACTCCTGCTAAGCCACTGTGTAATAGCATGTGAAACTACACCCAGCAGTGTTTAAATAAAAGTGTGAAATGTGTGGGCTTCTTCTGTCACATTTTTATACTGTTTAGATTCAAAATGGTGTCACAGAAGTAAATGGCTGATGTTTCTATAAGCATGAGGTAGGTGGGTTTGGACCCCTCTCCTTCCCTTTAGGGGTGCCGTAGATTCGTCAGGCCTCCTGCATTAGTGTGACTCTTCCGCCCTCTGGAGTCAGTGTGGGGCTCTGCACCTCAGCCTCGTTGTCATAGTAACCATGACAGACTGAACAACAGGACCAGGATTATGCTTTGAATTATAATACTAACATAAATGCGGTTGGTGTGTGTGTGTGTGTGTGGGTGTGTGTGTGTGTGTGTGTGTGTGTGTGTGTGTGTGTGCACGTGCGTGCATGTGCACACACGCGTGGAAGAGTGAACGTGTGTGTCCGGGTTGGTAGCTGCTGGTAGATGTGGCTGAATTCCTGAACCCCCTCCCCAGCATCCTGTCACCTGGCAACCGTCCAAGGAGGGTGACCATCTGATTGGACGGATCACCCTGAGCAAGAGGATAGCCATGACGAAAGAGGCCAGCACCATGCTAGGGTTAAAGGTCAGCAATCAAGCCATCCGATAATTTTACCATCCGCGCCAGCACCCCGGCCAGTCCTCTCCTACGCAGAACCACACGCTGCTGCATTCCAAATATACTTTGACGTTGGTGTGAGAAAATGCTTCCGAATTTATCGAGTGAGCTGACTCTCATCCGACACGATTTACAGAGCTGTCGTGACGAGAAACGATTATAGCAGTAAGGCAAAGTGATACCGTGCGGTTCATTCAGCGTCTGCTATTAGTGCAAGTTATTTACCCAAGTAGGATCTTATTGACATATCGCTTTGTCTGTGTGTTAAAAATATGGCTGTTTCATAACTGGATAGAATAACCAGTATCTGCTAATAACGTATGTCGCTAATTGCCTATTTAGCTACTTGTCTTGAGTGACGTCGCTTTGCATTTTTGCCACGCTGGCCCCGGGGATTGCTTTAGATAAGAAACTAAATGAGATGAATCATAGATGCTTGCATGTGAAACACCCACCTGTGACTGACCCGCAGTGTGTCAGAGCTGCCCCTGTGTTAAAAATGTGTTTACATTTCTTCACGACCGACTGGCTAAAGTAATATCAGCTAATAATTTGTGCCACTAATAGCCTGTTGAGCTATTGAATTTTACGTCATTTTGTGATTGAGTATAGAGGGTCCTTCCTCCAGTATAACTGCAGCTAGAGCATACGGGAGGTTTTGACCTCACAAACTCGTTCATGCCACACTTGATGAGATGACGGTGTGACAGGTCAGCTGATCACCGGCCCTGCTTCTTTGGATTCTCAGGTCGTCGGAGGGAAGATGACGGAGACTGGGAGACTTGGGGCTTTCATCACCAAAGTCAAGAAGGGGAGTCTTGCCGATGTTGTGGGTCATTTACGGGCAGGTGAGTGGGAATTCTGGAAGATGGCGGGTCCCACCTAACACACTTGCTTCAGCTGCTGTTGCCTCAATTTGGAAGAAAAATTCCAGGCAAATGCTTTATGGGGGCTATGTTATTTCTAGCCCTGTATTCCCGAGGCTTTTAAAAAGCGGAAGTGTCATCCGTATATCCGTGCAATTTACCGCCCACCTGTGTTCCTAGGTGACGAGGTCCTGCAATGGAATGGGAAGCCGTTGCCCGGAGCAACGAAAAAGGAAGTTTACAATATCATTTTGGATTCTAAATCAGAACCTCAAGTAGAAATAGTGGTTTCAAGGCCAATTAGGTAAGCCAAGTCGCCGAACTGAGCTGAAGTTCAGGGATGTACCCTGGTAGTGTTACTTATGCAAACAGGGGGAGATTTACAAATTACTTTAAAAAAATTACTCAAAAATGTGAGGTGTCCTCCTCTAAAAAAATACCTAGTGATTAATGATTCTGCTTTTCTGAAGGCACAGCCCAATAAATCTAAACACCTATAACTTCACTTTCTGGATGTTTATCTCGAATCTTCTATTCCTGTGCCTCTCCGGTCTCTGATTTGTCTTCCTCTTTTGCTTAAAAGAGGTATCCATCGCTTTCTTTCCAAAAACTTCTTGAGAAAGATCTATAAGGCGTGCCAGTAAGTAGAGAGCCCTCAGAAGCTGTGGATTCCCCCCCCTGCCCCCCCCCAATCTCTCCTCAACCTGTGCTCCAGTCTCCGAGCTGACGACAGCATGGCAGTGGGCGGGTTTGGTGGTGGTGGGGGGGAGGGGATTAGCGTTCCCACTTCCCCCTCGGAACCTTCCCTGGTGTTTCTCCTTGGGCTTGGGCTGTACCGGAAACCCTGTGTTGCCTTGGCGATATGCTATGGGCTGGCTGGTGTCCGCTGCTCCCGTTTGTCATCTCTCTTTCAAATTCGACAGGAGAAAGAGTTTATCTGAGACTAGTGTGTTACGTGAAAAATGAAAGAGGGTGACTGAAGCCATTTAATACGGAATGTTCTGGAACATCTCCCTCTTCCACCTGGTGTACGTGCGTCTCGAGTGTCTGTTTATGTGGTAAATATTGCTTTTTTTATCGTTTAGAGATATACCAAGGATTCCAGAAACATCACATCCTCCCTTAGAATCTAGTAAGTTTTAATTATAAGTTTTTTCTTTACCTGTAGCAGCATAGCATGAATTTTTGCCTCCATTTGTTTCTAAAATATGCATCTATGAAAATTGCACAAAACTGACATATTCCTTCAAATTTAGATTTTTATATTCTGATACGAGGGGGAGCCTTTTCGAAAGAACGGTGTGGTACCACTGGGTACTGTACTGTTGGCGATGACAGGGATGTTGAGAGGTCTGTAGGAAGACTTGTTTCTCTGACATTGTTGTCTCATGGCAGCGAATAACAGCCTATTATTGCTCATAGCGATTAGACCTGGTGTTTCTGTAGGACTTGCTGGAGTCCTCCCCCGTGCCAGGGTTACACCGGCCTGATCTCATCTGGCTGCTCAATTCTGGCCTTTTGCGAGCTGAGAATGCGACGTGCATTCAGGCACATGACATTAAATGCAATGTAAATTGTTTAATGCATTTATACACCATAATTCTGTCTTATGCATGAGATAGGAAGCTCCCTTCCATGTATAAATGGCGGATGCCCTGCACACAGGGTTATACATATAATGACTCATGTTGGCGCTTTGACGAAAGCATTCCTGTTCTTTCCATTTTGAGCAGGTTCAAGTTCCTTCGAGTCCCAGAAAATGGACCGACCCTTCATATCCATCATGTCTCCCACAAGTCCTGGGACATTGCGAGACATTCCTCAGCTGCTGCCTGGACAGCTTTCAGTGAGTAGACAATGAATCCACACACACGCCTGCACCTCCCTCTGTCTGTGCACAGTTAGTCCACGTGCATGCCCGCACACTGCTCTCTGTCTGTGCACAATGTGTCCATGTGCACGCCTGCACACAGCTGTTTGTCATTCACAATGAGTCCATGTGCACACATGTACACTGCTATCTATCTGTGCACAATGATTCCACATGCACAGCCCCACACTGCTCTCTGTCTGTGCACATTGAGTTTACGTGCACACCCCCCACACTGCTCTCTGCTTGTGCTCATTAATTTTACCTGCACACCCCCACACGGCTCTCTGCCTGTGCACATTGAGTCCACGTGCAATGCCCCCACACCGCTCTCTGCCTGTGCACATTGAGTACACGTGCACGCCCCCACACCACTCTCTGCCTGTGCACATTGAGTACACGTGCATGCCCCCACACTGCTCTCTGCCTGTGCACATTGAGTACACATGCACGCCCCCACACTGCTCTCTGCCTGTGCACATTGACTTCACGTGCACTCTCCCACACTGCTCTCTGCCTGTGCACATTGATTTCATGTGCACTCTCCCATACTGCTCTCTGCCTGTGCACATTCAGTACACGTGCACGCCCCCACACTTCTCTCTGCCTGTGCACTTTGAGTCCACATGCACACGCACACTCTGCTCTCTGTCTGGTGTATCATCATATAGCAGTGCAGCATGAAGCCCTTTCATTGATTGCATGACCGAGTGGTCCCTCCTTCACTGCTGTAGCTAAAGGAGAGCATGTGCCTTGCAGGTGAAGCTTTGGTACGACAAAGTAGGCCATCAGCTGATTGTCAACGTGCTTCAAGCCATAGACCTTCCTCTCCGGATGGATGGGAGGCCCAGGAACCCCTATGTGAAGATGTACTTTCTCCCCGACAGGAGGTACATGCTCCTCACCTCCTCCATATACAGCCTCGGTGTATAGAAGTGTGCACAAGAGCTTGTATGGATCTCCCTCACACTAATAGTGTGTACTTCTGAGCGTCAGCTGTCCAGCCTGTCACGGCATTGGCCGTACTTGTGAAGGGGCACGTCTAATAACGGCTTTGCCCCTCCCACCCACACAGTGACAAAAGCAAGCGAAGGACCAAAACGGTGAAGAAGAGTCTGGAACCCAAGTGGAACCAGACCTTCCTCTACTCGCACGTGCACCGAAGGGACTTCAGGGAGCGCATGCTGGAGATCACCGTATGGGATCAGCCACGAATCCAGGAGGAGCAGAGTGAATTCCTGGGAGAGGTGTGTGTCTTGCGAGGGTCCTGTGTAGTCCGTGAGCTTTATGAGCAGCGTGCCCGTACCTCTGCAACTGTTGGCGCCCCCTCTGTGCATTTCACTGGAAGACTAAGTACAATTGGGCACTTCATCTGGCAGTGGTAGCCAGTGAGATGTATAATGTCTGTTCATGTTATGTTCTTGTAGTGTGGATGTGTACTTGGTGGGTATTTGTGCTGTGTGTTTGCAGTGTGCTGTGTGACAGATGTGTAGACGGCCTGTGTGTGTGTGAGCATTTGGCCTGACTCGCATGGTCACCCTCTTCCCCGGGTCAGATCCTGATCGAGCTGGAGACGGCCCTGTTGGACGACACGCCGCACTGGTACAAGCTGCAGACCCACGACGTGTCCTCGCTACCTCTGCCCCAGCCCTCGCCCTACCTGCCCCGGCGGCACGGGCACGGGCACGGGGACGGCCCCAGCAAGAAGCTGCAGAGTGAGTGTGGGACTCCCGCGGTCTTGGGGCATTGCGGGAGTCTGCTGAGCAGCGGGTCCCAGACCTCCGTTTGACCTCGCGCTCCTGCTGAGCGTAAAGGCTCCCCCGGGGGTTTGTAATGAGTTCAGGCTGAAAACGGTGGAAACGCCAGTTCATGGAGGCGGACCTGAGCCGTCCGACAGCTTCGGAAGCAGCTGAAGTGACGGGTTTTAAATTGTGTGGGTCTGTGTGATGGTAACATGCTGCTGGAACAGAGTGGTTTGCTGTTTTTACTCATCTGAGTGTCTCTGAACGTGTGTGTGTGTGGATTTGGTTTATATTACTTTGTGGGGACCAAATGACCCTCACAATGCAATAAAAACGTGTTATTTTGACATTTTGGGGACCATTTTTCAGGTATCTGTAAATGCAATCAAAAAAGTAAAAAAGCCAAAAGTCTTGTATTTTGTCTGGTTACTTAAGATTAAGGTTAGGACTGGGTAGGGGTTACGGTCGTCATGTTGGGATTAGGGTTTTTCTTATTGAAATGAATGGAGAGTCCCCACAAAGACATAATTACAAACCTGGGTGTGTGTGTGTGTGTGTGTGTGTGTGCGCGCGCGCGTTTGTCGTCTATAACAGGACGTCCCGATTGCCGCTAACCCTGCCCTTGTGTGTTTACCTGCCGGCCCGTGCGTCCGCGTGCTCACGACCCCGCTGCTGTGTGTGTGTCTGTCCACCACTGTGCAGGGTCGCAGCGCATCACTGACACAGAGTTTGATGATGGTAATGCCATAGTGGCCACAGGTGGGTGTGGGTGGGGGCTGGGGGGGCATGGACATCGTGTTGTGTTTGGTAGGCCTCCGGCACGGGGCGGGGGGAGGAGAGCCGATGCATCCCGGCCTCGATAAAACAGCCCGTTTTTATCAGCTCTGGAGACAGTGTGCTAGGCTCCAGCCCGACCCGTAACCAAAACGCAGGCAGCCCTTTCCGACACGCCCAACCCCCCCCCCCAACCCTCCCTTCAGCCACACGAGGGTCTTTTGTCCAGGAAGCGGGCGGCTGGAAGCAGCTCTCTGTCTCCAGAGCCCCTCTCCCTCCCCCTGCTGGACAGTAGGAGACTTGGTGCCATGAACAGGGCGTCTGGGGAGTGGGGTTTTAAACGTTCCTCGTAGACAATCTTTTATTTTTGTTCTTTTGCGCATGCCTGCAGTAGAAAAAGAGTCGCCTGCAGTGGTGGGAAAGAAAGGTAGGAAAGGATACTTGGCGTTTTAGGAGGACCCCTACTGTGCGTCTGCCCGGCCGCCCCGGAACGGCTCTGATTGGATGAACCGCCCCGTTCCCCCAAAACCCCCTTCGATTGGACGCAATCGGAAGGCTTTCCCCGGTCGACCCGGCAGACGTACAGGAAGTGGCTGCCGGCTGGTATCCTTTGACCTTTGACCTCTTTCCCTCGGCGTTTCTCCGGCTCGGCGCCGGCATGATGGGATCCGCGGCCTGGAGTCGCGCTGTAGCCCAGAAACGTCACCCAGCATGACGGCGGCGCGGGGAGGGCGGGGGCGTCCGCACGTGGACCGGTCTGTCCCCCCGCTGACCAGGCTCCCGTTCCCCCACCTCCCTCCCCAACGCCGGAGCAGCTGCTTCGGAGAGGAGCTCGCGAGAGAGGGAGCGCTCCACCACGTTGGTGGTGCCCGAGCAGCAGCGCCCCCAGCAGCATCGCTCACGCTCCGTGTCGCCGCACCGGGACGAGCAGGGCCGCGGCCGCTCCCGCCCCCCCAACGTGCCCATGCAGAGGTGAGTGGGGGTGGGGGCGGCCTCTTTGTGGGGAGCTTCACCTCCTGCACGTCGGAGCACATCTCGGCCGGCCTGCCAACGGCTTTCTCTCTCTCTGTCCCTCTTTCACTGTCTCCCACTGTCCCTTTCTCCCGTTCACCGTTGCCCGACCCACTGCAGGAGCCTCGATGAGATCCACCACAAGCGCCAGTCCTGGTCCCCGACCCGCTACCGTGACTCCCCCCGTGGCCGCGAAGAGCCAGAGCCCCAGGATTCGGAGCGGGAGTACTCAGAGGACAGGTAGAGTCCAACGGGCCCCAGCTCGGGGACACCCAGCAGGTGTTAGGGAGGAGCACGGCCCCAGCACCTGGGCTAATGCCGCTCAGCTGTGAATTTGCTGGGTTTGCTCCGCTTTTCCTTCCAGAGAGTCTCGTGCCAGGCTTGACGCGCAGACAGGCCTGCAGGGGGCGTCCTGAGCTGAAGTTGTATTGTGTGGCTGTAGAGGCGTGAGGCTTTGT
Source organism: Hippopotamyrus pictus (assembly GCA_026781145.1). Classification (NCBI taxonomy): domain Eukaryota; kingdom Metazoa; phylum Chordata; class Actinopteri; order Osteoglossiformes; family Mormyridae; genus Hippopotamyrus; species Hippopotamyrus pictus. The sequence goes on along the minus strand of JAODLC010000116.1, from coordinate 1,561,188 downwards.
GTGAATCCCCTGTAGGGTCTGTGAAGCGAGGGCCAGACCACTGCAGACCTGTACGGTGTGAGGAAGGGGGCCACAGTCTACCTCCTTCCTCTTCCTCAGCGGGTATCCGAGATAACCCCCACCCACAGCGTGTGGTGACGATAGACCCCTCTCTCAAAAACCACTGTTGACCGATGTGGGTTCTGGTCGATTCCGTAACCTCGTAAGCACCACTAGGAGGTGCTGTTGTTGTGCGGATGTCCCTGTAGAGCACACTGGACCCCGTGACCCAGAGAGCTCAGAGTCAAGGCCAGTTTACAGCGCGGGGAATCTGTGATACGTTCTTCCGTCTTTAGGAACTCAGGTTGTATTGTGGTTAGGAAGATCGATCATTTTCACTTTTGGTCAGACAAACAGAAACGTCTCAGACACCAATGCTAACAATAAGCCGCCAATATTATTATTATTATTATTATTATTATTATTATTATTATTATTATTATTATTGTTAGGAGTCCAAACTCCACCAGTGCTGGATCCCTACTGTTATTATTATTCTAATTACTATTATTATCATTTTTATTATTGGTATAATACTTACAGCCATAGCGAGTGTCGATCTTATGATTTCTTTTTGTTCCCGCATTGCACATCCGCTCACCCATCTGTCCATCTTCTTCTTCCTTCCTCTGTGTCCCGGTTCTGTTTTGTCGGGCCGTTGCTCGGCCCGGCTCGCTCATGTGTCACCCAACCATCCCGCTCCCACGGTAAACACAGCGAGGGCCACGTCACGCGCAGAGCGATCCGGGGCGGGAGCGCCGAGTGCCTGCACACCGACAGGTAAAGCCCGGTCCTCCCGCCATCGCCGCTGATAACTCCCATCCCCCCAACCCCCCCAAGGCACCAGGCTGAGGGAGACGGCCAGTGCCGTCTCCTCACCCCGTCCAATGCCACCCCCCCTTCACGGGTCAGGTGGGGGTCCGTGACCCACTGCTCCGACCTCCTGGTTCTGACACATCTGACGCCTTCATTCTCACCGCTCGTAATGACGCAGTGCTGAGAATACATTGTGAGCAGTGCATTGTGGGTATCATCACACTCTCATCACTCGTGCTTGTGGGATTCTGTCCAGCTGGAAGTGCCTTAATTCCGGTCAGCCTGAGTCAACCAATTTTTAACACTTAACAAACATATTGGGTTAATTAACTGATCATTCTTTGTGACAACTGCAGTTCCTGTATAACTAACCAGGGATGGTAATGGATGCCTGACTTCTTTAAGGGGCATTAAGGGGCACAGAAATGATGGAATGGTGTTTCTGTTCTTCTGCATGTCTGTTCTCTCTGTGTCTGTGTAATGGTGCTTCGCTTCTCCTTTGATTTCCTGTGCTGTGTCTCAGTAAGCATGAGCTCACTTAGTGCAGTAAGACAGTACTAACCTAAGATGCCCTTGTCAGTTTTGGGTTCCGTAAGGACATCTGCAGGTAAGCAGACGGATGGTCACCTCATAACGGTAAATAACACCCAGCAGGTCATGGGGTGTACCAGGGAGCGGAAGAGGAGCTGCCTCTTGTGGCCTCTGCTCTGCACGTGCCCAGCACCGGTTGTGGTGGAGCTTGGAGCCGTCTGAGAGGGGAGTCTGAATGGAGAGTCTGAGTGGGGAGTCTGATAAGGGAGTCTATGCGGAGAGTCTGAGTGGGGAGTCTGTAGTGAGTCTGACTAAGGAGTCTGGAGAGTCTGAATGGGGAATCTGAGAAGGGAGACTATGCGAAGAGTCTAAGTGGGGAGTCTGTAGTGAGTCTGAGTAAGGAGTCTGGAGAGTCTGAATGGGGAATCTGAGAAGGGAGTCTGTGCAGAGAGTCTAAGGGGGGAGTCTGTAAAGTGAGTCTGTGTGGGGAGTCTAAGTGGGGAGTCTATGGAGAATTGCATTTTGAGTCTGATTGAGGAGTCTGTATCGAGATTCTGAGTGAGGAGTGTTTAGGGAGTATGAGTGGAGAATCTGAGCGTGAAAGTCAATATGGGTAGTTTGATTGTAGAGTTTTTATGGGGAGTCTTAGTGGGGAGTCTGTGTGGAGCGTCTGAGTGGAGGGTTTGTATATGTTATGTGCATGGAAAGTGTGAGTGTCTGTACTAAGCATATACTGCGTGTCTGTGGGGAGTCTGTGGGGAGTCTGAGTGAGCAGTGCGTGTACGGAGTCTGTGTAGAGAGTCTGAGTGAGGAGTGTGTGTACGGAGTCTATGTCGAAAGTCTGAGTGAGGAGTGTGTGTATGGAGTCTGTGTGGAGAGTCTGAGTGATGAGTGTGTGTACGGAGTCTGTGTGGAGAGTCTGAGTGATGAGTGTGTGTACGGAGTCCATGTGGAGAATCTGAGTGATGAGTGTGTGTATGGAGTCCATGTGGAGAATCTGAGTGAGGAGTGTGTGTACAGAGTTTATTTACTGAGTCTGAATGTGAAAGTGTATATGTATAGTTTGACTATAGAGTCTGTATGGGGAGTTTCAGTGGGGAGTCTGTGGAGAGTCTATATGGAGAGTCTCAGTGGGGAGTCTGTGGAGAGTCATTTTCGAGTCTGAGTATGAGTGGAGAATCTTTGTGAAAATATATGTTGGTAGATTGTAGATTGTAGAGTCTGTATGGAGAGTCTCAGTGGGGAGTCTGTATGGAGAGTCTCAGTGGGGAGTCTGTGGAGAGTCTATGGAGAGTCTCAGTGGGGAGTCTGTATGGAGAGTCTCTGTGGGGAGTCTGATTTGGGAGTATGAGTGGAGAATCTTAGTGTGAAAATATATGTTGGTAGAGAATCTCAGTGGGGAGTCTGTGGAGAGTCTGTATGGCGAGTCTGTGGAGGGTCTGTATGGAGAGTCTCAGTGGGGAGTCTGTGGAGAGTCTAATTTTGGAGACTGTGTAGGGAGTATGAGTGGAGAATCTTAGTGTGAAAATATATATGGGTAGTTTGACTGTAGAATCTCTATAGAGAGTCTCAGTGGGGAGTCTGTGGAGAGTCTATACATTGTCTGGATGGGAAGTGAGTGTCTCTAGTGAGCATATGTTGGGTGTCTGGGGGAGTCCCTGCTGCTTCCTTTTTAAAGCTGCGTTCAGACAGAGCTGAATTTCAACAGACGATGATTTACATCATTATCTGTTAGCTCGTTATAAAAAAGACGGGAAGATCATTATGGCCGTGTGTACAGCTGGCTGCAGAAGCTCATCAGTCGCCAGCCTGCCTCCATCTAATTAACAGCAATACGTGGCTGTAATACAGCACAGATAATTTGGCAGTTATGCTGTTTATTCCTTTAAGAAACAGGAAACCATCTTTCTTAAAACAGCAGCCTCTCAGCTGATTATTACCTATAGACAGCTGTGTCTCTGTGTCTGTCTGAACACAGTCAAATGCAGATTAGAGATTCTCCACGTCTCCCATCCTCATCCATCCTGCTCTTCTGTTTCTCTGTGACGTCTGTCACTAACTGGATTGGCCAGACATCCCCTGTGTCAACTACAACTGCAAAAATTCAATCCCAAATAATGATCTGCAATGCGAGGGAGTTTTACTCACACAAAACTGTTCTGAGGGCACAATGAAAATTGATTGGTTCAGAGAGATAACCAATCAGATTGTAGAGGAGGTGGGTCCAGACAACTAGAGGAGGCAGAACCAAGATATCTGATTGGTTGGTCCTGCCTCCCCTTGTTGCTTGTACCCACCTCCTCTACAATCTGATTGGCTGTCTTTCTGAACCAATCGTTTTTTTATTCTGCCCTCAGCTCCTTTTTCAAAGACACATGCAAGATCTCACATCTCAGAGTAAAGGCTTATAGTAAGACCTTAATGTCCGATGCTGTTGCCATTATCCGTCACCTCAGTGACACACTAAAATGGCATGGTGGCTTTATGTACTTACATGACAGAGCATCGCCACATTAGGCTTGCATTAGAATATACATGCCAAAGTCACATTTTCCGGGGTGGGAAAAAAGCAGTGTAAATCTGAGGTAAAGTCACCGGATAGCCGCGTGAGAAAGCCAGAGGCTGTCGACAGAGATGTCCCTCGTCGGCGTATCCTTTCGGCTTTGATTAGGCTTTCTTTGGATGCTGCCAGACGGGCCGTCTGCTCCAGCTGGTGTACAGACTGGGAAACTGCGCAGGATTCGCACATTTATTCAGCATGGGTCGGCTGGGCCGGATGCAGTCATCCAGAGAACGGGCATGAGTTTTCCAGCTTGTCCACTTCTTGTTCACCTTTTGGATTAGGGTCGGCTGCTGTTTTTGCATGTTTCTATTCTGACTGTTCAGTGTGAGTGTCGCCGTGTGTGCGTGTGCTCGAAGCTCCACCCTCCCCGTGTGCCTGGTGTTGCACCAAAGTGGGGCAGTCCTGCGTCCTCTCAGAGCACGCCCCCTCCCCCACGCACTACCCGACTGACGAGGTCGCAAGTCGCTAAGAATCATCAGGAAGGTCTCATTCCTAGAGAGGACGCCTCTTTCAATTTCTAGCTCGAAGCTGGGACAGGGATATCCAAGGAAATGTTTGCAGGAAACTTGTTCCCACATCCCAGCGGACCCCTTTACATACTATTTATGGACATTTTTTATCAGTGCACCAGTCAGTGTTCATAAGCTGCTGACATTGACTCACAACACTGCTAGGATGATAGGAGATACCATTCTGACCCTCCTGGAGGGGGATCTATGCTTATTTGGGCTATACTCTGCACATGCCAATTGGGAAGACCCAGCAACAGAGCTCACAGGCTCTCCTGAATTTAGCTGCCCCCGAGACTGCCTGAATTTAGCTGTCCCCGAGACTGCCTGTCTGCTTATCGCTTGTTGAGATTAACATGCCCGTTTATGATTTGTTATCTAACATGTTTTTTTTCCTTTTTTTTCTTTTCTTTTTTTATTTTCCTCTTTCTCGACCTCCGTTGGATGCCGCGTTGTGGCCCTAGTGATCTGCAGCCGTCTCTTGACAGGTTTAGAAGTGCTAGTACCAACTGTTTGAGACCAGACACTAGTTTCCATTCACCTGAGCGAGAAAGGTACACAGACAAGACTCTCTGCTTGTTTCCTTTGATGCTCTGCTCTATGTGTGCTGGTTCTGGTCAGCCTTGTGCGTGTGCGTGTGTGTGTGATGCTTTCCTCGTCGCCCCTGCGTGTGCTTCAGCGTTTGTTGGTGTGCGTGCTGGCGAGCTTTCGCCCTGTGCGTACGTGTGTGTGTGTGTGTGTGTGTGTGTGTGTGTGTGCGTTTACCGTCCAGGTGCTTTGTTTGTGAGTTGGTGGTGTTGCTGGTGGAGTTTTAGACGTGTGGTCACCTCTTTAGATGTGGAGAACTTTCTCAGAACCCAACACCTTCTGAATAACTAAATAAATGTTCTCTGGTACATTTTTAAACGTTAGTTCTACGCTTACATCTTGTATCTCTTTTAAAATATAACACAGAGAAATACAGACAATAGGACAAACTGAAGGCGGATTTAACTTGTCCACCCTCCTACGCAGAAGATATTTCCAGTTTCAGTGTAGCACGTTACTGAGCTATTTGGAAGAACTGTTTTGCCTGATTTGCTGTTCACCTCATGGTTTGATACTTCCATTACTAAAGCTCTTTGCTTCCAGCAGTAAAAAGTGTAGCCAGACTTCATGACCTCTACATACTTCTGGATTAATAAGGATATTTATCAGAGGTGCGATGGCCGAGGGGCTTATTTACTGAACATGTTAGAGTCTCATCATATCCATTCTGCTCATGCATGCATGTGTTTGTGTATAAGTGTGTGTGTGTGTGTGTGTGTGTGTGTGTGTGTGTGGCAGCGCCCATCTATGTTGCCATGTGACAACAGTCAATTTTATTGTCAGTGATGGGTGTCGTTTGTGATACTCTGAGGCATTTTTATTGTACCCCTGGGGGGCCAAAGCACTTTTACCCATAAGTCAGCCAGCACACCTAGCTTGTGTTGTCTGCTTATGACCCCTCCCCCCCCCACCCAAATAGAAAGGGCA
>JAODLC010000116.1:1516325-1526364 GCA_026781145.1 Hippopotamyrus pictus | reverse complement strand
AGAGAGAGTGAAAGAGAGCAAGTGAGGGGTGGGGTGGGGTGGGGCAGTTAAGTCAGATTTAAAACATGCATAATAATATTAGCCTATAGAGCTTTGTGTCATTTGTGTACAAAACTACGGTTTTGTGCACAAACTGTGTGTGTATGAGAGAGAGAATTGCCTTTATAGCCTTCATTTTTAAATATTGCTAAGAGTAGATTTGGTGTCCAATTTAGTGGTATTTTAGCTTGCCATTAAGTTACAGTTTGCAGGTGTTTCAGCTTACAGTTATTATCATGTAATATTAGTAAAACTCTGATTTGCTGAAATGGATGATTTATCATTGATAGGTAACCAGAGAAATAACACTAGTGAAATTAACACTCCTGCCTCTCTCTCTCTCTCTCTCTGTGTGTGTTTAGTCAAGCCAGACTGTTGAAATAGGAGTGGAGGAGTCACAGGGCAAAATATATGGGGTATTGGAATTGTGACACTGTAGCCATATCTCCCAAGATGAATCCCTGAGTAGTGAAAGAGCATATAAATTTTTTAACATAGTTACTCTCTTTCTTGTAGGCTGCTGTGCTTTATTTTAAATTTTGAAATCACACAAGGTGCCCATATATCCTCTGGTATGTCATGTGCTTTCGCATATCGTATAAATAATCATGACCAAAAAACGCCATGGCCATTTTTTGGTCCCAGTCCAGCCCTGCCTGAAACTGAGCTTCTAATCTTCTTAAAACAAACTTGACTGATTTGAAAACCTGGATATGTATTAATGAGATGCTGGGAACTCCCTGCAGGTACAACATTTCCTGGATCAAGATTGTGTGCACTGATGGTCTGACAGTGAGTGATATGTTTCCCAAATCCTGTGATTTTTTTGTTTTTATCTTATTAGCCTGCTAAAAAAAAAACTGGAAAAAAGAAACACAAAACTGACACTTGAAATACACCGGACTGTCGAAAGATTCTGTTCTTCAACGACACCTAGTTACTTTGTTATACTTTACAATTACTTGTCACTGGGGCTGTACCCTTAGGGGTCTGCCAATTGTACCCAAGCTGTAGGTAAATGTACTTTTTAAAGTAGGGAAAGGGACTCTGAGGAACAGTTTTTCTGTACCTTGTAAATGTACCAGAGCTCTTCTTTCTGACAGTGTAGATCGGTATGTAATTATCACCCAAAAGTGGGTTGCCAGACCATTTCCACTGGGTCGCATATAGTGTGTGGTTTGAAAACAAAAATTGAGAACCACTGATTTAGATCATTTGTAGATTTAATCTGGTTATACAACAGGTTATCCCTGCTAAATAATCCTCAATGGGATTACACCATCCAAGCGTAGCAGGTACAAGTCTTGAACCATTACAGTACCAGTCAGACTGGCTGTTCTTTTACAGAGCAGTTTTTCACGTGGAGAAACATTTCTTACGCGGTTCCCAAGTTTGTTTATCTTAATTATTAAGATGGTATAATAGGATATTGATAATGATATATTATCATCAGGTAACAGTATTTAAAAAGGCTAATGTTTTTATGTGGGGAGAAAGCAAACCTTTTTACACCACTTGCTGATTCCAACCATTGTTTCACTTTTTATGCCTTTCGTGGTAAAAAAGAGATTTGTTTCATAATATTTTGAGCTATTCTAAGCTGAGTACAATCTGTCTGACCTGCGAAATCTGGAAAGCCATATTTATCCATTTGAACAAAAAAAAACCTTTAAACAGTACTCTTCAGAATACCGTAAGCTTCCATTTACAGCCGTCATTTTTGGTTCCATTCCCAGGCGGGTTGCCCGCGTGTGAGACCAAGTTGTGAAGAAACCAAGGAGCCGAAAGGGTAGCATAACTTTAATTTAGCGTGACTTTAATTCGGTTCTGATTGCTTATATGTTATAGGCCGTCTTACTATCTGTGCAAATGTGTCTGTCAGATGTCAACGCTGAAAATACAGTTCACTGTAAAAGTTTATAGTGTGATTTGGTTTAATAAGAGGCAGATTATCCAAAGGGACATGAAAACAGTCGATCGTCAAAATAACGCTTTAATGGTTTTATGTGGTTTTTAGAGTCATATAAGTCTAAATACTTAAATGCAATGTCAGCAATCTCAACAGAAATATGAATAGGTTACTTTATTCTGCGTTAAATTGTAAATAACGGCATTTCTAATTTTAGGTAAGCATAAATGTAATTAAACATTAATTTGTTTTTAGGAATAACATGTTCGGAATAACATCAGCCGAACACTAATCAATTAGGCCTATGTTAAACTATTTATTTAGTGTATTAATAATCGTTAGTTTGTAGCCTGTATTGATCTGTATTTGTGAACTGGTTTCTTGGAGGAGAATGCATTGCAATAGCCGGTAATATCAAAGTATGCCATGTAGCCTAAACTATTAAAATATATATATGGATTTTACAGTATAAAAAGATTTTAGTTCAATTTGCATGTTTAATTTTAAAATACGTACATGATATATAGACCTTATATTTTCTCTGGTTGTCGCGCTTATGCGTAAGTTAGCGATTAACAAGTAGGTACCTTTTCGCTCAGTCCGTGTTGGCATAGACTACTGATTAAACAGATGACGATCAAAAGGCAGCATCACCATTTAAAATATGGTAGCATGGGTTTTTCATGCCTGATAATTGACGGGATTTTTCAGAAAGGAAACCTTGTACGTTACCGAGCGCGGGGCACCAACACGTAGACACCAACGCACATTCTTTACACCGTCAATTTACATTATACAGACCACCGTTAACACGTCGAGCAGAAAAAAAATGTGACATGGAAATAGACGTAACTAAGACGCACGACTATATTTTCAGTTCTCTTACACGTAAGCATTTATGTCGCATAAAGGTTCATTTCTTGAGGACCGGTTTCCTATATATGAACATGTGACTTCATAAAAATGTGCAACAGAGTCGCCCGCAAAACAGCAAGCCGCCTCATATCAGAAGCAAACTGCAGAACTGAGAAAATCATTTCAGATATCGCTGTAGGAAGAAAGCACCTCAAACTTGCTCGTAAAACTGAGATCAGAGCAGCCGGGCTACGCGGCGTCAGCTGCCTTTTGAAACATTTCAGTTCTGAAGTTGTGCGCGGCGGCCAGAAGCGGCGGATCTGCGCGCAGACACCCTTTTCCGTAATCTCATCTCATCTCATTCTTCTTTAGCTTTACTACTGGCGTACATTGGGTTTTTTTTTAACCAGTTTCTCAAGTGTGCGGACACCAGCCACACTGACTGGCTGCCACTGTATTTTATTTCAGTGCCTATCACGTGGTCCAGTGACAGAAGCTCGCTGTCGGAATGGGGGAACTATAAGAAAGACTCTAAGTGAAAGCACTAAAAACATTATTTAACTGAAAGAAGGAAGGTGATTTCAGCCGAACAGGGAGAAATCAGAAAACTGAAAAAGCACTGGCTTCTTCGAAAATGGACGCGTCTCTGAGAGTTTAATGCGCATGGATGATTCATATTTCCATTTAAGTCTGCCTAAGATTGGTGCTTCTTCTGGATGTAAGTACAGCGTGATCGTAGAAAAATATTTGTGGCGGACAGACATTTGTTTCTTTGTTATACGTCACGAATATTCGGTCAACTCCAGAATGGAAACTTAATTTTTCTTACAATATTTTGCCTCACATTGAAAGGCGTGTATGGTATTTTGTACGAAGCTCGAGGTCGAAGATCGCGATGACCAAGTAAAGACAAACTGGCGTATTGTAATTCGCATTTATGATTAAAATAATGAAATAGCACGAACGTACAACTGGTGTGATGCTGTGGAGGTTTTAGAGCAACATCGGTGCCTTTGCCAATGACGGTTCTTAAATTCCGCTGAACAATTTACAAAACAAGGAAATGGAGCGCGCGAACATCTGCAGAAGACCAGTGTGACAGCGTTTGCATATTACTGCACTCGCACATTTTAAGATTTTTAAGATCCATCCTATGTTTTTACTTATTCATTTTTCCCGAGCCATTAATAAAAGGTGTAAGAGAAAGACTTAAAATCAGCAATGGGGTCGTTTGGATTGAAAGCAACAGCTTGCACTTAGCTCAAGTATTCAAGTTGATGTAGCAATTCTTCAGTAAGGCGTACCGGGAGTGAAGGAAGTAAGCTGTGTGGACAGAACCTCACAGGACTTGGCACACCCTCCCCTTACCAAATATCTACCCCGAAGATAGTGACACTGCCCCAAACCTCCATCTAAAACCCTGTGTCTCAGATGGCCACAACATAATCAACATTTATCTATGGCTTCCTGCAACCGTCGGAGCCATTCGGTGAACTGATGAGTCAAATCAGAGTGATCTCTGTGCTTAATTAGAAGCGAACGGTGCTTTATTTTTCTACAACCTATATGACTTTGTTTTATCTCGCGGCTGGAGGCTATAACTGATTAATAGTATTTTTGAATTATCTACACGATCCTATTCTGTTCAATCATAATTATATGTGCATGACCGGGGATCCCGCAGCGCACTCCCGGCCCCAGGTGGTGATGCCATGCCCCGCAACCACAGCGGAGATGAAGGCGGCTCTGGCCTCTGGATGAAGAATTCGCCGGGGCACCGCGCTGCTGGAGGCTATGCCTTGAAAGATGTGGAGTCCGGCCGAAGGATGAACAGGGCGAGGGACGGCCCGGTGTCGGCCGGACTTGCTTCGACGACAGGTGCGGAGAACCAGAGCGGAAAGCAGGGGGCCCGCCTGAGCCTGCTGGGGAAGCCGCTCATCTACAGCGCGCAGGGTGGCCGCAGAAACGTGCGCTACCGGAGGCTGCAGAACTACCTGTACAACGTGCTGGAGAGACCCCGCGGCTGGGCTTTCGTGTACCATGCCTTCGTGTGAGTACCTTGAATGATGATCATTGCGCAAATAAATGCAAGTAAATAAACAAATGATCGCCGAGTAAAGAAGTGTAAATGCTCGGGACTTGCACTGCATCAAATCAACTTGTTGCTACTGTATATATCGATAATCTGTCAGTATTAATCTCACAATTGCGTTTGATTTATTCGCGCTCAATACGTAGACGTAGTCTACTTTAATTCACGGATGTGGCTTCAGACTTTCAGCCCCGCTTTTCAGCCTCTAAACATACTTTGGCATGTTAAGTTATTTCCAGCTCTTGGTGCTGAGAAAAATCCTCCATCAAGCGTGAGAAACCGAGCCCTGTCATCACAGTAGACTTTCACTATAAGATTGTTTGTTTCTTGCAGCTTTTGGGTGATGCATCACAGAGGAACTCAATAAAATTAAAGCCCATTTTAGTGGAATTGTAGTCATTTTGTAACCGCTAAGAATAACAAGTGTTGAAATGAATACGAAATAAATCAGTTTATTGCAAAGATATATAGTTATATTGGAAACGCTATATGTTGGAGTCGGCGAATGTGTGTCTGAACGGCGGTCTTGACACCGCTATTTGACTTGCAGACCGATCACTTCCACCACACATGAGCAAAGCTATCCGGTTAATCATTAGCTTTTTATACTCAAAACGTGATTTAACTTAATTTATTGGATGATTTTCTTCCTGTAGTGAGCGCGGTCTTTGTGAAAGAAAATTACATAGAGGTTCAAATGCCTGGTTAATACTAAATAATTGGAAAAAGGTTGCATTTATTTATTACCAACGAATTAAGTTATTAAGTTGGTTATTAGCTCTATTCTGAATGCAACAGTTGTTAACCGCAGTTAATTACGCTTGGTACGGTCACAGTGGGTGGTTAAGGTCACGTGGCTGTGTTTCTTGTTTTATTGGAACACATCAGAAAGGCAGTGTGAAGTAATTTTGTTTTCAGACATAAACATTTATTTGATGAGTATAAAAATCATGTTATAGACCAGTTTATACCAGCTCGAGCAGTTGTTCCTAATTATAGATTGCATGATGTGGTGAGACTTTGGTATTTTAAATTTTGTATTTAGTTTTTTTGACATCTTGACTTGTGAGTATGTAACGGTGTGGTTGATCTCCTATGATGTAACAAGGTGTTTGTTTCTATGACAACTGGGCAGTATGTAACAGTCTTGCTACACTGTGATGGCTATGGTAGTACCACAATTCTCGTCTCCTTGCAACCAGTCGTCGTCATGCCACCTCAAGGTTTAGAGAACTTCGCTGATATTTCGGATAACCCTGCTCAATGAGGGCCGCGTGTTCTTAAAACTGACCGAAGAGTGCCCTCTTGGAAATCACTCCTAAACCATGGTTGTGGTCAGGGGTGCCTTAAGGGGTGGGAGGGAGTTAGGACTATTCCAAAGGCCCCAGAGTGACAGGGACCCTAAAAAATTTGGAAATTTACTGTATTGGTCTGGAATGGGGGGCCCAATATGATATGCTTTCATGGGGCCCAAATCTTTAGCAATGCCCTTGGTTGTGGTGTGCAAACTCAAGGAATGTGTACTTGGCCTCTCTTAGCTTCAGGCACGGTGTGATAACAGAAGTATAAACAGAAGCGGAAGCAGTAGCCTTCGATTATGAAGTGTGAAAACAAGGCGGTTTTCCCGCACATTGTCCTCAAGCTTGCCTGTGTGCCTTGGTGTGGCCTAACGGATGTGGAGCAATTTGAAGCCACGTGGGGTCTAAGGGCTGGGCTGTGTTGATCACCTCGGTCTCAGTGTCTCAGCCTTTCTGATGGCACAGTCATATTGAATGGCCGGAAAATGCTGATGTGACCATGTGACTGATAGAATGTAACATCCAACAGATGGATTGATACCGGATCAGTTTAATGTGAACATCTGGTCCCATTCAGAAGCACACTAGCCTATTCATTTCAGTTGTTAAAGGTCACCAGCATCATCATCCGGTTCAAACTTGATGATGGGCCACAAATTTGACATGCGTCTTCAGAACATGATTGCGACACTTCAGGCTTTCGCAAAACTCCTTGTGGTTACAGAAAACGAGCAGTTGCTTCCTCAAATGTCACAGAATTAGCAGTAAAGATTCTAGACAACACACATCTCGTTATAAAAAAAACCAAACCAGTACTGCCACCTGTTGAGAAAAAAATTAGTCCTGGGACTTCACTGACAATTTGTATTTGATTTGTTCAGTGAGGGATTTTTTTTTTTTATTGAAGGCTTATCTGTTGACAAGATTGGTAATTTCTATTTAAGGTCCATAGCAATGAATTTTCATTTAGAGATTTCTGAGTCTATTTCAGATAAATATTAATGCAAATTTAATAAATGCCCTATACGTGCAAAAAGCCTTCAGACTTCAGCTATAAATGAGATGGGGAAATAAAATGAGGAATATTGAAATAACACATAATATATCAGGGTGTTTTTAAAATCCTTTCATTTTTTGTGAATGATTTAAGAGACAAAAATGTAGTATCAACATAAAATACAGTTTTGCATGTTTCAATAATACTATAAAGGCTGAATTTTGAAGATTGGTGTGAGTTAGTTTGGGAGATAAAATATTCCCATAATGCACCTGTGTTTCTACAGGTGTTTATGTCATGCTGTTCTTCCCATTGAATGTTTTTAGTAATATTGGTAATATGTACTGTATAAAATAGAGTTAGCATTTTTTTCGTGTCTGTATTTCTTTGGTTGTGTGTTGCCAGTTAATAGATTTTTTTATCCCTTCAGAACATCCATGTTTTTGATGAGCTCTACTGTTGGCTATGACCATTGGAAGCATCTCATTGCTAATTTTATACAGGCTACTGATATTTTAAATCTGTTTATTTAACTGCTATTTATTTGTGTGGTTATTTATTTTCCCCACCAGCGCACAGAGACTTATCACAACTGTGTATAGGGTAAGCAGTTAGAGAAAGTGTGGATAGATACGTCTCTTACTAAGCTAACTCTTAATTGTTTGTTCATGCCAGAACAATAATTCTATTTGTGTGAGTTGCATTTCAGCAGATGGCTCTGGGTAATGGCCGCAGCTATGGTTTGATGATTTGCATGTTTTTGAACATTGGTTCTGTGCAGGGAAGACTATAGCCAAGGGCCCCTGTGTTACCCATGTTGCGGGGGAAGTGAAACGATCATCTGTTTTCTTGGTAGGGGGGCCTCCCAAGTAAAGCTTTGCCTGGGGCCCCTGAAAATGTAGAGCCGGCCCTGGCTGTGAGTGATGTGTTTTTTGTTTTTTTTTTTTACCAGCATTGTGTTTTAAACCCCTCGCCTGTTTTTCAACTTACTAAAACCGATTTCATGTCATATAAAGTGCAATTTTATCATGTTATTTTATAGTATACTATTGTTATGTAAGATTTTATAAAATTGCACTGTACAAGAAATGGATAGCTCAGGTTCAGAAAGTAAAAATCCAGACCAAGATTTTGTTTCAACCAACCCGTTGAGTACTCTGTCACTGTGCCTCTTTATAACTCAGCTGCTTGGTTGAAATAAAATCTTGGTCTGGATTTCTACTTTCTGGACCTGAACTATCCATCTCTGCACTGTACAAATAGTTAGGTATTATCGACAGACAGCCACAACATCGTCATGATATTCTTTAATAATTGGTGCAGCCAGATGACACAGCAGGAGATGGTGTTTGATAATCTGGATATATTAACATATAGAAATGGGAAGGGAAACGCTGAAGATTAAGGTTATGTACGTTTGTGAGGTCGAAGAACAGAGTATGAGATCTAGCGGAGTGTGAGACGTTAGCAGAGCACTGAATCAGTCTACCATAGCGAAACATTTTTATAATGGTCAGTCAGTGCAAGGCTTCAGGTCCAGAATGTCTGCTAACGATGGGAATGGGAAGCATTTGTACAGTGTAACAGCCAGCAGCAGGAGCTGCGCTCTGACTGACGTAATGGGTCTGTGGGCTGGGCTTCGCAGTGGGGCAGTGCGTGGCCCAGCTGGGTAGGATGCAATGTCTGCAACTGGAAGGTTACTAACTCAAACCCCTGGATCGCTGGTGTGACTCCACCATTGGGCCCTTGAGCAGGGCCGTTAATCACCAGTTGCTCCTAAAGAAAAAATCCTGATTGCTCCCCCCACCCCCTTCCCCCGGCCCAAAAAAGTATGTTGCTTTGGATAGAAGCCTCTGCTAATTTACAGATCATAACTATGGAGATTTAGGGGTTAAAAGAAACTGTGGAGAAATAATGATGTAAAGAAACTTTGCTAAAATACAAAATAAATCCCCAGATGAGGCCTTGATGCGACCTGGACTGAAATAACCTTTAAAAATCAAAACTTTTCTGCAGGAGAATTTCCTGTGGGCCCCAACTTTCTGACCCCTTCACCACCACCCTGTGCCCTCCTCTGCAGAGTAAGCTTAGGCACTAATGATGTCGGCGCCGATGTGGCGCCCCCAGGCTTTCGTGTCTGAACCCGCAGGGTAGCCAAAACGACACAGTGGAAGACACTGCTGGGATAGGGAGGGATGCTAACCCTAGTACCTGACTATGAAGGGAAAATGAAAGTCTGTCTAAATGTGTGTGGGGGGTGCCACCCATACGTCGGGATTCAAACCCACAACCTACTGAGTGACTTGATTATTTAACTTAAGAAAGACAGTGTAGTGCTGTTTATTATCATTTAGCATTAGTTTATTTATTACACAATAAGTAGTCTTTCACATTACATACTAATTCATCTATCCATCCATTCTCCAACGGCCTCCTTGAGGTTCCTGTTGCGGCCGCCCTGACTTTGCCATTTCAGGGCACCATCCAGTAACTTGTAACACTTCCTTAGCCACTGACCCCTTTACCACAGAGCATGGCACAGAGGCGGCGCTAACGAGGAACGTCAGATCGACGCACGGCCGCTTTGGCTTTTTGGTGCAGAGGCGGAAGATGCGAGCTGACCTTTAGCGAGCCTTTGGAGTCTGCCATCGCAGGAACGGGCCATTTTTATCAAAGGCAGCGGGCGCAGAAGGATCTTCAGCATCCGCTATTTCTCAAGACAGCCAGAGGGAAAGTCGTGCCTGTTTAATTACATGTTTTTTGTCTGCTCTGAGAAGTTTCTTGTGGAGGAGAACAGATCAGAGTGGGGGGGGGGGGGGGGCAGTCGTCCAAAATGAAAGGCTCGCCTC
>JAODLC010000116.1:1491066-1504047 GCA_026781145.1 Hippopotamyrus pictus | reverse complement strand
CCCCGGCTGCGTCACGCGCCTCTCCAGAGCTGCTCCCCGGCTGCGTCACGCGCCTCTCCAGAGCTGCTACCCGGCTGCGTCACGCGCCTCTCCAGAGCTGCTCCCCGGCTGCGTGCCGGCTGGGTGATCGTTCCTTTCAGGCGAGGTGTGATGAAGTTTCCAAAGTCACCAATTAAACGGTTCGGGGGTTTCATTGTCATTCTGCTTTCTATTATTAACCAAAAAAAAAGAAGCATATAAAGCAGAGGTGGGAGCCCGACACGCTAAAGCTGTCATAGTTAAGTGAGGAAAACTTTCATTCCGGCGCCTTTTACTGGGATGTCGTAAAACCCCAACATGGCTTCGTGGAACTTTGCAATTAAACGGGGCGTCCAAACGCAGAGGGTGTGGCCTCGCCGGCGGAGCCCCGTCTGCGTTTAACTGCCGTCATGTGACCAGCGCTGGTTTCTGTCACCCGGGCAAATCGCCCTCGCACGACTCCTGCAGCACTGCTTTCAGAAAGGTTATCACAGCACTCAGCCCCTCAGGACCATCAGCCTTTCTCTGGCAGGCTTTCTGTGACGGACCTGCTGTCTTCTCCCTGACTCAGCTGTACCTTTTCTCCTAAATTTCCCCTTTTTTGTCATAACAAGAATCATCTCTGGGACATTCTAAAACGCTTAACGTGGCATAATGTTCTGAATTTCTCTAGGACATCTCTCATCAAAAACATTTCCCCCCCCGTGGAAGTGTTTATGTTGAGATATGTCCGACGGAAATTTTGTGATCATTGCTTTTCATTTCGGAATGTTAAGCCACGTTCACGCTTTTTCACGCTAAGCGCTTTAGAGTGTCCTGCCGTTGCTACTTTCACTACAAATGGGCCTCAAGCCAGGGAGGAGAAGATTCCCAGCCTGTTCACAGCACGTTTATAGGGACTCTGTTAGACGCCCCCCACAGGTCTCGCTAAGAGATGCCGCTCCTCCCTTTTGCCTGAGTGTCTACATCAGACACGGTTATTTTGGAGTGCTCTAGGCATGGGTGTCGTGGTCCCTGCCACCCCCGTGGTTTTGATTGCACCCCCAGTGATGGCTGACCTCTCTCTTGTTGGGGGGGGAGGCAGAGGGTCTGACAGGAGAGGCGGAGGATGATTGGGGAGGGTGGCCCCTCACCTGGGCAAGTATTCAGATGTCAGTGAGGAAATCCGCAATGTGTCTCACTGCCATCTATTAAGGGAAGCGCCCCCCGTCGCCCCCTGCTGGTCATTTCCTCCTCGCCCTTCTCACAGTACTAGCGGAATCTCACTTCCTGGGTGTCATTCCCTTTCACAGGAATGGCGTTCAGCATGCAGAATATGGCACCGCTGCCTGGTGGCCCCCGGTACACTATCGCGCCATGTTGCACCTGTCAGCGCCGATTCTCATCATGGCCTGGGATGGCCAGTGGAAAGGGGGGGGGGGGTTGTCTGAACAGTGAGCCTGAAATTCTGGGATATCCAATTGGAGGCAGCTGAAGAATAAGCTTCCCCTGAGTTAGTGTGCTGTTAATTTAGGTTATCACTGGTTATTTTGTACAAAGTAATCAATCTCTGTCTGTCTGTCACCAGCTGTCAGCGATTCCATCGTTACTGGAGCACTGCAATCCAGACCCCCGCCCTCTTTAGGGAATGCTTTTCTGTATTCTGGTAGCTTTAATCAAGGCAATTTAATAGCTTGATTTAATAGTGGGGGCACTATTAGCTTCACAACAAAGGGTATGTCAGTACAGGGCCTGACGATTAGGTAGACCTGGGCACCCGCCTGATAGACAGCTGTCGTGGTTTGGCTCCTCCCAGCTTTCCACCAGCCAATCCGGAGCAAGTTCCCTCCCAAGTCCCTAGCAATGGTCCTTTTGTTGATGAAAGAGGCTCGGTGCGACTTTCAGAAGCTTGTACACTCAGTTACATATGTCAGTCGCCAGGGTATCCACGGCAACTGATAAAGCCCCCCCTCGGCACCCGCCCCGGCCCCCGCCACCCTCTCTCCCTGATGAGGGACCGAATGTTCAGCACTATGCGGTAGCAGGTGCTGGGCTCCTGCTTGGCTTCCACTTTGCTGCAGAATTACAGCCCTAATTAGATGCATAATTACACTGAGAGGAGGACTGGGGGGGGGTGGGGTGCTAGGGAAACGTGAGGACAGAATGGCGGCTGGCGGGTCCCCCCCGGCCCCCCGTGCCTCCAGGCTCCACAGCGTGCTCCCGCTGTGCCTTGGATCGCAGCCTCAGCTGGAATCATCATAATCGCTGCCGTCAGTGCTGCTTAAAGTCAAGAGAAGCCTTAATAATTGACAAGGCAGATATAATGCAGCCTGAGGAGTCATGTCCGCCCCCCCCCCCGTAATGCGATCTCCAGAGCACAGCATCGCTCCTGCCCACCGCAGACAGGGCCGTGCCGCCGCTTGAATTCCGTCACCGCAGCCACTCGCGACAGGAATGCGACGAGTCACCCCGGCCGGCGTCTCGAGCAGCTGGCGGTGTGCCCATTTTAATCCAGAGTGCGTGTGTCAGGGGGCAGAACCCTGACCCCCCCCCCCCAGTCACTATCAGGGTAGGAGCGTCACAACAAAACCAAGTTACGCCCCACGCCCAGTAATGCAATCGCCAGAGTACAGTGCCGCTTCAGCCCGCCACAGTAGCTCATGGCGTCAGTAACCCGCTGTTTGAATTCTGTCACTGTGCCCGGTCGTGACAGGAATGCGCCAAGTCACCCCGGTCGGCGTCTCAGGTCCCGGTGTAAGGTGTGGTGAAGGGCAGCTGGCGGTGTGCCCATTTTAATCCGGAGCGCGTGTGTCACAGGGTGGGACCCTCCCACGAGATGGGAATAACACATATGCTGGTGTGAGAAGTGGCAGTAACCATGGCTGCGGAGCCCCGCCCTTCTCGCCCCACAGCTTTGAAGCCCCGCCCTTCTCGCCGCCACCTCTGTCGAGTTTCCTGTGTCTGCCTTCACATACTCCTTGGTGTCTCTCTGAAACACACATGCACACACGCACATGCACAAACACACATGCACACACGCACATGCACACACACATGCACACACGCACATGCACACACACACACATGCGCACATGCACACACACACACACACACATGCACACACACACACACACACACACACATGCACACACGCCCTGGCCCTTCCCTGTATTCTGTGTTTCTCAGGCAGCAATAAAGATAACATACATTCCGGAGGATATCAACTATAAGGAAGAATATTCAAGGAAAACATGTACATATGTCTGGCGGGAAAGGAATCAAAATGGCAGCAGTTCCTGATTTGGGGTGACTGGTCTATAGGGGATGTTCTCTCTACCCACCCTTCCCCCACCATGGGATTCTTAACCCAAACAGCAAGGAAAAACTACATCTGTCACTTTGGCCCGGCTTCCATGGGGGAGGAGAGGAGCAGGAATGCGGAGGCTGCAGGAAGAGCTGCCCCCATGCAAAAACACCTGTTACTGAAACGAGGGGAAGTGAAGTCAGGCACTCTGACGGACAGGCCCCGTTTCTTAAAGGGCCGGCACGATAAAATAGCACATGGGGTCGGAGATGCCAGCGTGTACCAAACATGCGGGGGGTGGGGGGCGCACGGCCTGATCGCTGACCTCCCCCCATCCTGCATCCTCACAAATATTTGGGATTATGGGATTAAGGGTGGTTCTGTGCTAGGAACGTGAGCTTGGAAAAATGATGCAGATGGCTGTGAGTAGATGGACTTTACACTAGAAATGTAAGCAAACGGCACAGGCCAACTTATCCATCACCTCCGGTTTATGTGAACGAGGTGGGGGAGCGAAACAGAGAGTTTTCGTCAGAAAAGATACGCGTGTTTTTTCCCAAAGATGGGAGGAGAAGGAAAGCATGACTGCATCCTGTCAAATAAAAAGCCGTTCATTACACACCCACAAATGGTCAAACTCAGGTCAAATTATGACATCTGGCTTAATGAAGGAATCTCTATGTGATTAAAATTATCAAACCACAGAGTAAATGCATGATCTTGAGTAAATCAGCCCTTGCACTGTTGGGGGGGGGGGGAGAGGTCGCTTTCTGTGTTATGCAAGACGGGCGATTCGCCGGCGTCTGTAACGCGGCTGCGGCAGTAAAGGAGCAGCCTCCAGCTTCGCTGAATCGAAGGCCCTCGCTCTTTTAGGGGCCTTTCCTTCCGAAGTTTCCAGATGTCTGCTGTCTGTTACTGCTTAGCGTCATTTCTTCAGTTCTGATTCTTTAATCGGGTCGGCACGGTGACTCAGTGTATTTCACTATTACTTCATACCTCCGGGTTGGGGGGTTTGAGTCTCTCCTGTCCACCTTTGTGTCGGGGGAGGGGAGGGTTGTCTGTTCTCAACGTGTCATGTGATATCCTCCAGTTTCCTCCCACAGTCCTAAGACATGCAGTTAGATATTCTGGTATCTCTAAATTACTCACTGTTTTTGTGTGTGTGTGTGTGCGCGCCTTCCTGTGAACTGGCATCCAGTCCAGGGCGTTCCTTTGCCTTGTGTCTTACACTGGATAAGGGATTAGAATAGGATTGGATTTATCCCTCATAGCTCCTTACAGACCACCTCAGCCACGTGTCAGGCGAAGACCTTAATCTGCGGTCTTCTGCTACGTTTCTCGTGGTGTGGTCCTGCTTGCCGGAACAATCTGACGCAACTCTGCGGCTCTCTGAGCTGTTCGGAGAAAGGAGACATGTGCTGACGGCGCCCCCCGGAGTTATCGCCGTCACACCGCTGGTGAAATTTGAATAGGAGTCAGCCATTAGTCACGGCGGCGCCTATAGCGGCTGACGAGAGCGCTGGCATTAGGTGCGAGACGGCGACACGACAGGCTTCCGTTTGACCGCCGAGAAACACTTAACCTATGTGGCTAACTACCATTTTCACTTCCTCACGTTAGATATGACTGTCTGTGTTAGGTGTTTGGATTAATCGTGCTGGGGAGGGCGCTATATACCGGCGAACTTAACAGAATTATGGGCGAGTGAGTCACAGCCACCAAAAGGGTCGGCATTTATGAGCGAAAGCTGAGGTGCTTCGAAATCAACAGTGCTGGGACGCGGTATGTGACCCAGCCACGGTGTTACGGACATCGTCATGGTGATAAGAGCCGCGGGAACCGCAGGCCGCGTTTCCCACATGACACGGCACACGGTCACGCTTGGGAGAGTTATTATAATGCGCCGCGTTACGCCTTGCTCGTGAGCCACAGGTCTTAACCAGATAACAGATATCCCCCGGTGGACGGTCCTGTCCTGTCGGTGCCCTTATTGGCCTGACGTACTTTTGTTTACTGCCACCTTAATTTTGGAAGTTCGGTGTCGGGTAGTACCAGTTGACCACCGCTCTGCCGGTCTCCAGTAAACGCCGGGCATTTTTCCGGGGAAGCTGGCCGAGCGCTGGTCAGGAATTCTACATTAAGCAATCATTTCTGAGCTGTTATTGTTCGATTCTGCGTAATAGTTTCCTGACATTTGTTTGCACCGGTCCTGTTTATTGTTGTCTTATTTATTGTCTAAATATGTCTTTACTGTATAAACCTGTGAATTGAGCTGCTGTAAACCTGCAGTAATCTTTGAGATTAATAAAATATCTATCTATCTATCTATCTATCTATCTATCTATCTATCTATCTATCTATCTATCTATCTATCTATCTATCTATCTAGTTATTTAACAGTTCTAAAAGTCTAGGATCAGTAGTAGAACAGGAGAAATCTGAAGGCGAATGATTAGAAGACTCACTCAGGGTGATAAATTAACAATTCCAGGTCTGCTGTCCAGTATGCGCCCCCAGGGTTGTGAGCAGAGCTCGGTGCTAAGCGGGGAACCCGGTTCTGTAAATGCCGAGGAAGGATGAGGAATGAATGGATGGTCTGTCTGTCTGTGAGACCTTTGGGTCAGAACCAAGCCTGAAGTACAGCCAGTAGGGCTCTGAAGGGATTATGAAAAACTTTTTGAGATAATCACACTCTGCACTTTGGATCTCACTAAAGTCCTTCGTAATACAGTGGGGACATACAGGTTTAAGTACTGTTTAAATCTCCTGCTAAATAATATGTGATAACATGCACTATAACATCTAGATTGTGTTTAAAAAGCCTGTTCCTGTAGGCCCTACACATACATAATATATCGCAAGCAACATATACTCTGGTTTTATTCAGTTTCGAGTTCCACTGTGGTTCCGTTAATATGTGTTTCTTAAGTCCTGACTGAATATTTTTGAATATAAAACCTGGAGGCATGGCTAACTATTTTCTCTGGGCAATACTCTTAATGGAAGCCGCATTTTCTTGTTTGGTGAAAGAATTGGTCTTTGCATCATTGCCTGGAAAGATGTGGAAAGTCTGATTGACTGGACTGGCCTTATTTGTGCGGAAGTTTGTGTCTGAGAGGGCCGGGAAAATATTGCATGCTTTTATAAGCCTGTAAAAACTCTTATTTTCGGTGATGAAAGGTTATCGGGGACTCAGTAGTGCTGGGTGGGGTTCAAACACAAAATGCCCTTGTTAATGAAGGAGATTCTTGTCATGATTATAGGAGATCTGTCTTTTCCCAGCTCCAGCCCAGCTCAGCAGCGACTTGGCTGTCTGATCAGCGTGGATTTCAGAGGTGTCTCTGCGGCTGCGCATTGTCGGTCATGGGGCTGTCCGTCTCCAAGCTGCGGCCTTCCCAGAATCCACTGAGTGCCCCACTGATTTGGCTGGCAGATTAATCTTGCCATAGGTATTTGATTGCAGGTTTGTTAGGGAGGGGTGGGGGGTTGTTTCATCCTGGAAGGGAGGTCACCTTTAAAAGCACTCTTCCCATAAACAAAAATAGCCATCCTTCTACAAACTTCTCCTCTCCGGGGCTGGGTACACGAACAGCCAAAGAGGCAGGATTTGAAGTGGCCCTCACCCCAAACAGCTTGGGCTATGCTGTAAAAAGGTCTAGTTGCACAGCTGGGTACAGGGCAGTGCTGTAAGTTGCCCTGAATAGCACCACCTACTGGACTGGTGTGGAGTGTAACGGAGCGGTGCAGATTGCTGAGTGATTTATTGCAGCACCTCCTGGTTCACTGCCTCTAATGGGTCTCCTTCGCCAGTCTCTCCCAGCACTGCTCCCCTCCTTCCGGTTCTCTCCTTACCTCGCAGGCTGCACCCTCACCTTCACCGCTCTTTTACTCCATTATTCTTTTGTCCCTTCCTCCTCTTCCTCCCTCACCGGCATCCCTATCAGCAGGATAGTGACAGGCCCTGCTCCCCCCCTCCCCTTCACACCCCGGGTGGTGTCACTTCCGCTTGACTTGTCCTCCTTCTGTTTCTCCCAAAGTTCGTTTCTGTCTCTTCAAAGCTCAGTTATTTTGGAGATGTTCAGGCCCCGATTTCAGACAGTCCTGTTTTTTTCTAGCGCATTAAGGCGTCAGACTTCCTGGCCTGTGTGAACCCAGGCGATCTTGTTTGTGCGAGACAGAGTTTGGTCTGAATGTGCGGAAAAAATCCTACAATTCTGAAGAACAGAATTTATTATAATTTTTTTATTGTTGGATGTGTTATTCTTCTCTTGTCAGCAGCGCAGAACACAAAGAATGTTTGAAAACCACAAGTTGGCTGCTCACACTCGTCGGGGGTGACAGCTGTAAACAGCTGGAGCCGAATTAGCAGAACGTGACGGGCCTTGGGAACAGGATGTGACGGAAGGTCGAGTGAGTTTCCCTGGTCTCTCGAAGCTCTCCTGCCGCCTGCACCCCTTTGTCTGAAGGGTCCGTCCTTGGGGGGG
Source organism: Hippopotamyrus pictus (assembly GCA_026781145.1). Taxonomy (NCBI): domain Eukaryota; kingdom Metazoa; phylum Chordata; class Actinopteri; order Osteoglossiformes; family Mormyridae; genus Hippopotamyrus; species Hippopotamyrus pictus. The sequence goes on along the minus strand of JAODLC010000116.1, from coordinate 1,496,262 downwards.
GTGGGGGGATTGCCGTCCTCCTGTGAGTGCTTGTTACCTGCATGCAGAGATTTTTGCCGCAATTACTGGCCTCTTAAAAGTGAGAGTCTGCGATGGAGCAGTGAGTAACCGGCGATGTGCTTTCCTGGAAAAGGGGGCTTACAGCCACTACGAAATATGCAGCGCCTCACTCCACTGCTTCACTTCCTGTGCCCTCAGCAAGGAGTTTGGACATCTGGTCACCATGGTGACTCATGCTGGTGGGGGGGGGGGTCGCTCACCCCCCCCATTGCTCGCTTTCTGGGTCTATGGGACCTCATTAGGCAAAATTAGCCATCACGGCATTCGCTGTCTGATCTGAGGGGAGGACTCTGCACTGACAGCCCCACTGTCAGCTGTAAGCCGGAGTGTCTCCATGGTGACCAGTCAAAATGTTGTGTCTCTGTCCTTCCCAAAGGGAAGTGGATCTGAAGTTGTGCTTCACCTTGAGGAGGATTGCAGGTATAGTGCGATGTGGATGAGCATCTGGGTGGTTACGGTGCGAAGGATTCGACCGTAAGGTGGTAGAACTCAGAAACACAGTCTGTTATACCCCTAATAATAAATAATTATCTGGATAGCATCTGCTATTGGGATGATGGAAAAAGTGACCAGAAGGTTGTGAGTTCACATCCCAAAGCAGTCACTGATTTCAATTAAGATGTTTACAGTGAGCCAAGTGCAAAAGCCTCCAGACCAAAGCCTCGTCATAGGTGTCCCTGCTTCTGGATGGTCATAACCCTTGCAGGTTTGCTTCCTTTTCCAGTATTAAACCCCCGATTATTCCCCATCTGAGCACATTTAGGGGTTCCTCTTGGCACCCAGCTTGTCCATTCACATTGCAACTCACTAAGATTTCCTGTCATTCAGCAGCTAAAATGTCTTTGGTGCCATATAAACCATAGATTCCCCTCCAGGTTCAGAATATATACCCCTGTCACATGTCTGGCGACACTGAAAAGTAATTTTTCCTGAAAGGAAGATGTTATTCTCCATTACAGCTGCAGACAACCTGGGACATTCCGCGCAGACCAGTAGCCATTCAACTCAACTGCGCTGCATTTTTTATACTGTAACAATATCCGAAACAGCCCATAGGGGGAACATAAAGACTATCTGCTCTTGAGCGCCTCACAATTCCAGGTTATTTATGGCGTTTCCTGGAATGGCCAACTCTCAGCAGAAATAAAAATCACTTAGCTAAATATGCACGGCAAAACAGTTTTCGCTAAATCCATTTGGATGCACCACACAGGCTGTGCTCAGCAGAACGAGCTGCTTCTGATTCGATTTAGTTTATTCATATTTTTGCCTTTATTACAATGAGCACCTTTTAGTAGCTTTAGGGGGTTTTAATCATGCCGTGCCCTCTTTCTGTTTTTGCCTCCTTGGTCCCCGTTCCAGGTGGTGTCAGGTGTCCCGAAAGCCTGAGAGGCCAACACTGCGGGATGAAATAACTGCAGGGTCTCTGTTATAATGACCCCCACCCCTGTCTGCTCGGGGCAGGTTTTTTTTTCCCTGTAACCACCACTCAGAAAGGCACTTCAGGACCCCTCACCCCTACCCCCTCTAGGGTACTAACTCTGTGGCCAAAATATATTCATGGCCACCATGCATTTGTACCCCCCAAGGTTTTTGGCCCCCGGGGAACTAAAGCCTGTTTTGTCCTATGCTCCTTAAAGGGGTGGGGCCTTGTGAGCACCAATGGAAGGGGCCTCTTGAATGATGGACTGTGATTGGGTGAGGGTATAGCTAATCCCTCTGAGAACGTACAGCTGGGATGTGTCATGGCATCTTATTGGCTCGTTGTTGGGGGCACCCCGTTGGATGTTTATCACAGATTCGCTACTGCCTCGTTATGTGTGTATCCTGGGAATTTATACCAAACTGAAAGTGACATGAAGCCTGGGGATGCTGTGTGGAGGTTTCATTCTCGCTCTCTTTGTCTCCCCATAAATTTAAAGACCATCGCTGGCCAAAAGCGCCCCTTCCTCTCACTGGTGGGGCGTCGAGGGCTGTTAAAGCAGCAGCTGTCGCTGGCTCCGCTGGCCACTTTCCCGCAATGGGTATTTTTAGCGTGGTGGAAGCGCTCTCCCCCGCTCGCCGTGCACCCCCGCGCGGTCGGCAGTTACGCCCGGATGGGCCCTGGGGCCCTGGCCGGCACAGGGGGCCTCACCTGGGGGGCTGTTTTAGCTTTCGGCACTCATGTTGGCATAGGGAACCACAGCGAAGGCAACAAATAAACAAACAAATGAAAAAGCCAGAATCAAGCCTTTCAACCAGGAAGTAGAAACGACTTCTAAATGTAATGCATCCTCAGAGCATTGGGAGGTTCCTACATGTGCCTCCCAGTGGGTAGGGGTGGGGCCTCCCAGTGGGTAGGGGCGGGGCCTCCCAGTGGGTAGGGGCGGGGCCTTGGGGCGAGGGCCAGTGACTGTATGGGGCCAGTGACTGTGACCCATCCTGGGCTGGCATTGCTGTATCACTGTGGGGATGTAGCTCATCAGCCTGGGACAGTTTTGAAGAGCAGCCGGATTAAACTGTTCACTTGGCAAGCCTTATAGGGGAGCAGGGTGCTGTGTGTTGGTCTTCCGGTCAGCAGGGGGAGTTATTCTGAAACGCCACAGCCTTGTTCTGACCTGACAGTCTATCACATCCGGTATCACTCGCGTTAAAGACCCCGGGCGTCATCCCGAGAACGGCTGAGAGAACTGAACCCTGAGCATTCCCATGTGCTCCTGACATCATGTCACCTCGCAAAATGAAGCGTGGCTGCCTGTGTGCTGCAGATAACCCAAACTGTTAGAAGATAAACACCCACCTTCTCTCTAATACAACTATATGGCCACTCTGACCTTTCAAGGCGGTATAGCTAAAGTATAAATTAGCTTCACCAAATGAAAGGGGGGGGGGGGCAGGTTTAAAACCACCCAGTTTCATGGTTTTATGGGCCCTGTTTTGTTTGCCTGTATTTTTTTTTGGAGGGGGGAGCTCTGCCGTATTTCAGCCAGGATAGAGATGTCACTGCCTCCCAGTGCTCAAGCTGCCTTAATTAAGGATTTAGAAAACAATTTGAACTTATCTGGGGGGTGCCTATTGTAATTACTTTTTAATGACGTGGAACTGGAAAGCCATTAAGTAGACGGGCAAGGAGGAAACAAACACGTCTGCGCAAATGAACAGACGGCGGTCTTGGCGTGAACCTCCACAATTTTATTTTATTTCATTTTTTGAACCCTTTTTTCCCCTCGGAAAACGGCACAGCTGTGACCTCATGGAAGCTCCATGCGGGGGGCCTGCCGACAGTCTGCGGAAGCTGCGAGTTATGAGCCGGGGGGGTGCTCCCCCGGGGGTGCAAAACACCGTAATTGTGATGTGATCTGTCCGTGCACGAGGTGACGCTGCAGCAGTTTACGCGAGAATACTGCAGGACGCAAATGAAATGCTTCTTTTATTATCAATTATACGGATCCCTTTTATATCCATTTAACGAGTTTGCAATTGGCCGCGTGTGCCGTGAGCTGGGCCGGCCTATTGGTGCTTGGAGGGGGTTGAAATACTGGAGAGTTTAGTCAGAGCCAGGGCCTGCGGGCCTGTGTCCCGTTCACCATCCGGCGCCGGGACAGGCAGGCTGATCTCAGGTTGAGTCAGCAGTAACTCAGGGTTCCACATGCAGAGCTACTCACCAGATCAGAGAAAGTCCACTACTGACCCAGCCAGTAGCTCTGTGATGGTCATAGTCTGTATGAACTGATCCTGGCAGTCGATCTTTGATGATCTGTCACATCAGTATGATGTAGTCAAGTCAGTGGCTCTGTGATGGTCTGTCACCGCTGTATGATGTAATCCAGTCAGTGGCTCTGTGATTGTCTGTCACATCAGTATGATGTAATATGGTCAGTGGCTCTGTGATTGTCTGTCACATCAGTATGATGTAATCCAGTCAGTGGTTCCATGATGGTCTGTCACCTCTGTATGATGTAATCAAGTCAGTGGCTCTCTGATGGTCTGTCACCTCTGTATGATGTAATCAAGTCAGTGGCTCTGTGATGGTCTGTCACCTCTGTATGATGTAATCCGGTCAGTGGCTCTGTGATGGGCTGTCAAAATTGTATGCAGTGACTTGGTCAGTTGCTCTGAAGCGGTCTGGAGCTCACCAGCGTTCCACTGTGTTGGGTCCAGCAGGCCGCACCCCAGAGAGGCAAATGGATCTGTTGCATCGTCTGACTGCTAATCATGTTTCCTGCAGCTGAACCTCTTATTAGTGAGCAGAGAGAGGCACACTTGACCTTGCAGACTGTGATCACTGTCCCGTTTAGCACTGAGCTTGGACGAGAACATTATGTTCTATAATTTCAGGGGAAGGTATACCTGTAGTCATCGTGGATATGAAACGGCCTTTAGAAAGCCAAGGCAGGAAAACATCGTAAACAGCTTTTAAATGGCAAATATATATTACGGAATTAGGTGTGGGAATCGTGTAATATTCTTGCTCACACGCTGAGTATTGAATTAGACTATAAATCTATTTAAGCTGTAGTTAAAGGTTATCCCATTCATATATCATAGGTATGAGAGACATATAATACAGCCAGTCTTTTCTGGAAAGACTCCGTTTCAGATTGTGAACACTCCGCATGCAGCCTGTGTGCAGCCAGGGCGAGAGTCACAGTGCACCGTGCTTTAGCGTAACCTAGACAACTGATGCCATCGCAGACACCCCACAGGAACATCTGGGAACAGTGTGACTCCAGCACACTCCACCCCCCCGAATCAGCCATGCCTGCACCAATAAAAATCACTTTCTCTCGCTTCAATCTCTTCTTCCTCTTCATTGGTGGAGGGGGCGGGGGGGCAGTTAATGCTGTAGTCCCTTTAAGCACCGGGGGGTGGGGTGGGGTGGGGGAGTATGAAACATACAGAGCAGGCAAGCAGATCTCATGCCGACAGCAGTCGGGCGGTGGGGGGTCACCCATCAAGGTCAAAGGTTTACAGCCCCCACATGTGAGACTGAGCAGGGCTGTGGGATGGGGGGGAGTGCATTCTTAGCAGGATTGAGGAACCATGACTCCTGCTGGCCAAACGCTGTGTGATGCCATCCAGCACCCCCCCCCTCGTCTTCAGGCATGTGGGACAGATTCCCCATCTGATGCCTCATTTCCTCTACCCCCCCCCCCC
>JAODLC010000116.1:1471474-1487063 GCA_026781145.1 Hippopotamyrus pictus | reverse complement strand
GGGGGGGGGGGGGGGGGGGGGGCACTAGGGAACACCCTCAAACACCTGGGAGGCCCAGTATATTGATTGCTGAGCTGATGTGAAGGCTTTTTTTTAGGTGTGGCCCCCCCCAGTGTGGCGGAGAGCCTTCTGTTGTCCTGGGTCTCCGCGGGGGTTGCACTGGGGGTGCAGACCTGGGCTGAGTGATGGTGGCGCATCTCACACTGGTGTCCATCCCAGGGCGTCTGTGCAGTGTGCTGCACGAGCGAGCTTCACTCTGAAATAGCTCCCTGTCTCTTTAAATCCGCAGTCACCCATAGACACAGCACACGCTCTGTTTTCACAGCCGCCCCGCTGCTGGGCTCTCGCGGCTCCCTGGCGCCATGGGACAGACACACAGGAGCTCTTTGATGGTTCGTCAGCCGCAGTGTGCCATGACGGCCTGAGGGGCGCGCCGTCCACCAGACCTGGCCTCCCTTCCTGGGGTCGGTCACACACGAATGTTGACCCTGTATACTCCTACCCTCAACTTCCCCCCCCCAATTCAGTACAGAGCATCACCTTATCGCCTTATGCTCCTGATTGATTAGTTACCGTCCTGCCCTGGGCATCAGGAAAAGACGTGTGGCTTGGGGGGGCACACTCTATAGTAATGTCCCACCCCCCTGGAGCGGATGGGCAACTCCTCTTTAGACATGGGCAGCTTACTGCGAACAGTAAGTCCTGATTGGATGCCGTTAGTCCAGCAGAAGGGGCGCCGCAGCTGGCCTGTAGGACAAGGGAAGCCCCCCCCAGAACGGCTGGGGCTCCCCGCCGACGCATCTCTACTGTGTGGGACGTCCCATCGGGGTTTGGGAGGCCTCAGGACGGAGCCCAGTGGGGGAGAACAAGAGAATTTATTGCGAAGTGTGAACAGAGATACAGCCCTGTTAGCAACACCCCCCCCACACACCTGGGGAAGGCTATCCCGCTCTATAAATACACAGGGATGAGATTCCAGGCCCAGCAGGGCGATTCATTAGCCAATGATTAATTGGCATGTGTGGGGGGGTGGTGGTGCTGGGGTTGGGCTTTATTTACCCATTTTATAGTGCTGCTGATGTACGGTTTAATATCGTGGTGATTATGTAGCTGTGTTACTTTAAGGCCCACAGGAGATTAATTGGTATTTTAGTTTTCTTTTAAATCCGAGGCCTGTTGATATAATGAATGAGGTTCCCAGACAGACCAGGTCATGAGTTTGCCGGATCTCTGCAGCACGGGACACATGATTATTGGGGGGGTGGGACTCTTGTCTTGTCTTGCTTGTGATTGTTGCCTGTTGTCCATGGGGGTGCCATGCTACGTGACACTGGCCGCTTCGAGGAGAGCGGGGACGTTCCCGTAACCGGACGGAGAGCTACGTTTCCTCTTTGGGGTCACATACCAGGGGGCGCCGTGGTCAGCAGTGCGGTCACATGTCCCAGCGGAGCAGGAGCGGCTGAACACGCTCGTAAAGACGCCCGATTTCTTTTCCCTCCGCTCATTCCGACGTGAGGAGCTTTATTAATGGAAAATGTGGGGAGCTGGTGTTTCCAGCCGTCACGGCGCACGCTCGCCGGGACTCGCCGCGGTCAGCATCTGCGAGGTGCCCCCACTCTGCATGGTTACTGAGAATGCAGAGGTCCAGGACGTCGCCACAGGGCCTAACGGCGCCCCTGTGTGATTTGATCGGACAGTCGCAAGGTAGTGCCTGGGAGCAGAAACTGCCCGTTGGATCACGACCCCACTGGACTAGACCCTATTTGTCTCAGCCCCGCTAAAAAATAATTTTCCTAAAACCACCGCTATTTATCCTGTATTTTCCTATACATTTTGTACCTTTTGCTCGGCAGAATTCTTGTGGGGGGACCCAGGAGGGGGCGCAAACATTTTTTCAGCAGGCTGAGGCCCCCCTAAGGGTCAAATCCTAGAATTTTCCCTGCTGACTGTTAAGGGACGGGGGAACTTATCATGTGATCTGTCCTTGCTGTTTTCCTGTATTCGTTACCTGTGGCTGTAAATTAAGCACCGGGCACCAGGTGCAGAATAACAGCAGCCCCCGCTGCCCCGCTCTGTGGACGCGGCACATAACCTGCCGTAACTTTCTTGCCAAATAAACAATATTGTTTGTCACCATTCCCAGTCGTCTTACATAATTTAATATCTTTTGTTTCCATTAGTGCTGTCGGACTCCTAGAGTCACAGCGATGAGAGAGAATGTCCACAGCTGTGTTTCTGAATATATTTGGGGTGTTGTGTGTTTGTGCGTAGTTTTCAGAGTGTGTGGATGTCTGTGTTTGTGATTGGCTGGGTGCCAATGTGTGTGCGTGTGTGTGTGCATGACTGTGTGTGCCTGGGTGTGTGTGGATGTGTTTGTCTGTGTTTGTATACTGCTGCCAGTGTTTTTCTGTCAGTGCATGTGCGTGGGCGCTTTTCTGGCAGAGTGCGCTCGCATTCGTGTGTGTTTACGGACTGGTCAGCACCGCTAGCCCTGCAGTAGGGCCACCCCCAGCTGCCCTGAGTCGGTATGGACCGCATCTCTCCGGAACGCAGGAAGCCGTGTGTTGCTGGAAGCTGTCGCCACGGTGGAGCTTGGTGCGCCAGCGTCGCAAGAAAAGCCGCACTATAAATCGCTAACTGCCGTTAGCATTCCTGGCAGCTGGGCGTAACGGGTGTGATTTACTATGCGGGTTCCTTTCCTTTTCAGCAGCGATTCTCTCGCCTTCTGTCACCCAAAAGAGTGACGGCCTCTAGTCAGGCGCAGCCTCTCCATTCCTCTGAGAGTCAAAGGAGGCCGTCACTATCCCCTTCTTGCTTCCCGTTAAACGGAACGGTTTGTACGCAAGTGCCTTTCCGCTGGTTCCTCCTCATCCTCCAGGGACCCACTGAGACTGCCCGAGACGGCGTCGGCGATTTTCCGAAGTTCCTCTCCCGGGTTCGCTGGCCAAGGTCGTCCCGGGACTCGACAGAAGCTGGTCCGCCTCCACTGGAGCGGTATGCACACGGGGTCAGGTTGCGTTAGTAAATCGCAAGCGCTGTTTGGTGGCGGCCCAGGTACTGAGCACATGGTGTGCTGTAAAAGAGGTGGCATTTCAGACCGCACGTCGACTCGCAAACACGTTCCGCACGCTGCCCCCATCACTGTAAAGCCCATTTAACAGAAGGTGTACTGGCATGTTGCTGACAGGATTCCTCAGGGATCCAAATGACTAAGGCCAAGGAAAGAACCCTGCAGTCCAGTCGGAGGGCACAAGGACGAGAACGGTGCACATTCCTCTCCAATAAAGACCAGTGGATCAGTTGGTGTTTGTCTTTCCCAACCTTTGGGTCTGTCAGGTGTTCTTTCCTGAACAGTAAGGCACCAGTGAAAGTAAGCTAAAGAGAGCTCTGAGTATGTCCGTCTCAGGGTTGTCGACTTTGCTCAGCTGCCTGGCATGAGATTTTCAATTTGTTTACATGTATGTAACAGTTCAGTCACCTTGTAGATCGTCTGTAGCTTTTGGTGTAGCTAATTTGAGGTTTGTAATGGAATAATATAGATTTGCCATGAGACTTTTTTTTTGCGAGCGTGAGAGTCTGAAAGCGTGAGCGTCACGCCAGATGCATGAGAACTGGCAACCCTGGCTTCTCAAGCGGGACATTAGTGGGTGAAGCAGGGTGACAGGATCTCCAGCTTGCTTCTCTGTTCTTAAGGATGCTCTTTGGTCATCTAGTCACCTTCTGTCCATCTCTCAAAAGTGCTTCTGCAGCAGTGTCGCAGTGAGCCGGGAGTGAGTGGTGGACTCTCTGGATGTCAGGCGACTGCAGTAGCTTGGTTTTTATTTTTTGATGTAGTTTGTTGTTGTCACTGCTTAGGTTGTTGTTTCTTATTGTTATTTGTTGCTGCTGTTAGAATGTTGGTTTGATGTAGTTCATTGTTGTCTCTTTGACTTTTGTTGTTGCTTTTTTGTATGGTTTGCTTGCTGTTAGCATTTTTTTGTTCCATGTGGTTCTCTGACTTATATTTGGTTTGTTGTTGCTTTTCGTTATGGTTTGGCTGCTGTTTGGATGTTACCATTTGATGTGGCTCATTCTTGTCTCAGTTTATTGTTTAGTTTGGTCACTTTTTGCTATTGCATGGTTGTTGCTGTTAGGAGGTTACTGTTTGTTTGATGTCGTTCATTGTCGTCACCGTTTGAATGGTGTCTAGTTTGTTGTCATTTTTTGTTACAGTTCTGCCGTCACTGTTCGGCAGTGGTCGCGCATTTGTCGCCGTTGTCATTGTTGGTTGGCTGTTCGGTGGCATTCCTGTGGCACCTGCCCCTGGGACTCGCACGACAGCCAGAGAAGGAGAGGGAGACGGGAGCTTGGAGACGAGGGGAGAAGTGAAAAAATGAAGTGGAAAATTAAACAAATAAGTGGAGGACTTCCTGCCATCAGCAAGTAGCGAAATGGGGAACAGATGTCTCTGTCCTGCTCCAGCGGAGCCACAATGCACAAGGATTTATTCTTCAGTGATGTCAGCGAGATTTAGATCAGACCAAGAGTCAAGCCAGGATTTGGACCTCTTGGTGCTCTTTCTTCCGTTTCGCGATTCACACCTACATCAGTGCCGGTGCCTGCACTGTCCAAATTTAGTCATTACGGTGCGGCGGACAAACTTAAGAACACTCAGCCTTAAGTGTTTTGTCGTGTCCAGAGCGTGAGATCTGGGTCGAGCAATTAGAAAGGAGTCATGCTGGAATTGGTACAGAATCCGAGCTCCTCCAAAGAGCCGTGGCTCAGCTGCTGACGTTGCTGCGGCAAACTCGTAACTAACCGTCACTAACTAACTAACTAACTAACTAACTGTGCTAACAAAGTCTGCCTTTTAACTCTCAGCTGATGTTTATAGTGGTTTTAACCTGTGAACATATATGCGTCGGCTGTGAACAAGCTACGGAATTAATAACAATCTCCAAGGATGGGCAACTATGTATAACAGGCTTTAAAAGGGCCATTCATTGAAATCTCTTTAATTACCTGCTAATTGCTTTTTACTAATTACTATATAAATCACCTTAGGACACTTGTTTAGAGCCTTTAAACATGTGCCAAGGGTCCATAGGAGCTGTGCAACGGCCGTTTGTTAAAATAAATAAAATCAATAAAATCAAATGACATTTTAAAAGCCGATGTGTTTATAATTATGACACGTCATCTCTGACCCACTAAGCAAAGTTATGGACACACGGCTGGACTCTGTAGCGGACCGGGGATCGGCCGATTGTCCGAGAACGCGCCGGCATGAGCTGTCTGTTCCATGAGCCTAACAAGCAGCCACCCAGAGAAATGCGGCTGCTTTTATCTGCGGGCTGAAGTGTAAGCAGGGAGACGTGCTAATCCCGGCCGCCGCTCTCTGACAAATGCAAGCACGTCTTTTTCTGATGCATCGATGCGACGCCGCCGCCGCTGCTCCCGCGCATGAATGTGCGCAGGTCTCTTGCGCCGCGTGGAAAAAGAGAGGCCTGTTACGTACATGCCTGTGACAAAAGCCAGTCCGCCCAGGAGCCACGAGTGGAGACGCGTCACAATGGAGGGCTCTGTCCCCAGTGCGTCTGCACAGCCGGGATGCCAAGCTGCCGGCCACCCGCCCTGCTTCCTCCGTCTCCGTCTTCCTCCGTCTCCGGGCCGGCCTAATGACAGAGCCGCACCCAGGGCAGTTAGCGGGAGGGTCGCCCAACTGGAACTGTGATCTGCAGATGACATGGCTCGCTCCTGGGCCCGGTTAGTAGAACCGGCATTACCGCTAATTGAATCGACTTAGCGGTGGCCGGAACCCAGTAGGGGAGAGTTGGAGCAGAACATGTATAACGTGAGGAATTAATATGAGCAAGAGGTGCAGGGAGATGCTGAAACACGCTGCGCTGCGACTCCTGCTGAGCCGAGCTCAGCTACATCAGCGACGGGCTGACTGTGCTGTTAGGCGCGCTGTGTCCGGTCCCCGCGGGTGCCGAGTGCCCAGCCTCGTACCCTCGCTGATGTCTCGGCGGTCCGAGAGGCGTCCGGATCTGCTCCCGGTGGCGCGAAGAGGTCAGCGGGAGCGAAAGGCGGAGGCGGAGTGTCAGGGGAAACATGGATGAGTTATTAGCTTGGAGCAGCAGAGCCGTTAGGTGGAAATGTAAGCTTCGGAGAGTGGTGAACTGGAGGGTGTGCAATCCAGAAGATTCCTGTTGATATCTATCTGCGTCATCCTCCCACATCGAAAAACAGTGAGACGACTTTGGAATTGTCATAATACTCAGTTCAATTCAATTCAGTTAATTTTCATATAGTGCCTTTCACAGCAGTTGCCTCAAAGCCCTTTTTAAGTGACTTTTTAAGCATCGTTTATTCGGAGTAATTCAAAAACAGAGAAAAGGGAAGATTGACAGACACACAGACAGAGAGGAGAGATACAGAGAGGGATAGAAAAGGAGAAAGAAAAAGAAAGCTAGATGACAGAGGAGGAGATTAAGAGGCAATGTTCCCAGGAGCTCTTTAGGACCATGGGCCACAGCAGGAGGAGAAAAAAAACCTCTGGGGGGGGGGGGGGGGGGCCAAGATGAACTGGCTGCCCAACCGTCCCTGGACATGCTAACATTATAGGGAAATGAAAAGTGGGCTTGCATGCTAAAAGCAAGGTGCAAACTGTGCTCAAGGTCAAAGTCCGTCACTGAGTCAGTTCTCCACGCCGGCTCGTGTAGGGTGTCAGACTGAAGGCTGCACCCACGATGCTACAGCTTGTAAGTCACATCCACAATGTCACATTTCCATGGGACTGAGCCAGGACTCCGGCTCAGATGAACAAGGGGGGAGGAAAGCAGAGAACATGGGTGGTCAGAAGACTCATTAATGGACAAGCGCAGTAGATCACAATGTCATGTGCTGCAGCACCAGCAGCCACAGTTACGGTTATGTTGAATAAGGACACGGGGCATTAATGCAGTTTCTTAGCTATGCTTCTGAGCACCAGTCTGACTGGGGGTCTTTACCATAAAGAATTGGCCGTAACGGATTCTATCGTATTGCTGCATCGTTGCGCGGGTGAGATCACTCAGCGCGGGGCCGCGGCAGACCGTAAGAGGGCTCGGACGGGACACGAGGGAATTGGCTGTTGGCGACATTCCAGCTACGTTTGTCCCTGAGCGGCTGAGAACCGACGGGAAGGACAGGAGGGATTGGCGGAAGATAAATGAGGGAAGGAATGAGTGAGTGAGCTGGTGTCATGTGTCACTTTGCTATAGAGCCCCGTATAAAACAGTCACGTGACCGGAATAGCCGGCCCACTCGGTCACTGGGGCGGCGAGCAGAAGACGCACCTGGAGGTTGACCGACCTCGAGTTCATGATGCCCTTTTGAGATGATCTAAGCCCCAGGTGAGAGGAATTAGATCTGCATTCATCATGTAAAATTTGGGGAGGTTTTTGGAGCAGTTATTATAACACCCTGCTGTGGCCCATGGTCCTACAGAGCTCCGGGGAACATTGCCTCTTAATCTCCAGAGCTTCCCAACGTCTAACACCCACACTCCCATTGTTCCCAGTCCTGGTGATTTATCTATATACTGCACAAACCCCCCCCCCCAAAATTGATTGTCCTTGAGCAATACAAGACCCCGAGAATGAAATTAAACATATACGTCTCGGAAACTTTCTTGTCTCGAGTCTGTGAATGCACACCCCCCCCCCCCACCAAAAGCTCTCGTTTGTTACACAGGATGGATGGAAAAAAAAAAAAAACGTTTTAATGGCCTTTGCTTGTTTTATGAGAATGAGGTGACGTGCTTGTGAGAACGCCGTGGTCCCTCAGGGCCCAGCGGGTGGTACGGGAGCGAGGACTCGCTGGGGCTTCTGCGTCTGAGTAAACAAACGGAAAAGCTCCCCGAAAGCCCGTTTGATCTTCCATTTCTGCGCTTCATGTTCACACAGGCAATATTATCCAGACAGCCAGATGTGTGGTAGGACATGAGGGCACAGCCCCCAGGCATTGAGGCGGGGGGGGGGGGGCACAGGTATCGTTAGGCCGCACCCCAGCTAAGCGCCGATTTAGCTTCCAGTCAGCCGAGTGCATTTCTGTCACATGTCCAAGTCGCCGCCGTGCAACGAGTCACTCGCCGTGCGGTACGGGCGTCACGATAAAGGTGACAGACGAAGACAGAGCCGCTTTCGTCACGTAAAAAAAAAATCGGTATTGGAGATATATTGGTGCTTGCGTAAAAGCGCATAGCATTTGCATGAAGTCAATTCTTCCTTTAATTTTAGTCTAATAAAAGACTGGCTATGATGGACCAGGCCGTGGTGACTCCAGTCCCTTCTGGCGTGATCCCAGTGTACGCTTTGTTTAAAAGCCACAAGGATGGTTTGGCTTTACCCCCCTCCCCCGCCCCCCGGTTTGACACGCAGCTTCAGGATGAGTTATGACAAGAGCAATTTTGATTATGATGCGATTAGTTAATTAAATGAAGATGTGGGAAGTAAATTATGTGTGTATCTCAGGAAAGACCGCTAATGGACAGAACATGTCTCCTCGCCCCTCTTCTAGAACAGAGGGTCCCTCAGAAGACGCATCTGCTTCATAATGACCGTGGCATGTAGATTTCTTTTTCCACTGGCTGTCCGCAGCAGTCCAGAGGCATGGGATTGGCCGACAGGTTAAGTCCCGCCCCTCATCTACCCAAACTAACTTCTGGCCCCCGCCACAGGTAGGGGGTTTGGTGATTGTCTACGTTTGGACACATCTCTCTTGTCTAGGCCTGGTGACAGGGAGCAGAAAAACGTATTCCATGTTTATCGTTAGAGCCATTTTATTTATTTAGCAGCCACTTTTATCCAAGGTGACGTGCAGTTGAGGAAGCAGGGTCAGACAGTCCTTTGGGTAGTTTGGGGTTACAGGCCTTACCCTGGGGATCAATGGCAAGATCACTCTGCTGATCATGGGATTAGAACCAACAACCCTCTAATGATAGCAATAGCTTCCTGACCCACTGAGCCACGCACTAAGAGATAGACGCTGCTTAGAACAGTGGGATTAGGGTTCGTGTCTTGCCTCCTGCATATTTTAAACACCTCAGCGTGTAACATTTCAGGTTCAAATCCCAGGCAAGACATGCTGAGAAGGATGTAACACTAATGTGCATGGGCTGTGATCTGAAAAACATCTGCAGGGGCTGACTGCCCTGGATCATTTTCAGTCCGTCGCGGTCTCCTGTCGCAGTTTCTCTTTGGCCGCGTGGTACGGTGTGGGAGTGGTAAAGGGTCCCGGGAGGCGGCCAGGTGGGAGCCGCCATAGGGAGTGGCTCTGCTGAAGCCTGCGCCGTTTGCCATAAATAGTTGGGCCCGCGTGTCGACCAACTGACACCAGCGATGGTACAGCCTTAGCGTTTGTGTCCCACATGTGCGACGCTTGGAAACAAAGACACCGTCAGCACTTTGCTTCTTAGTGGGACAGAAATAGTGTCCCTGATATGAACCAGCACGTGGGGAGGGGGGCATCTCGGCCTCAGAGGGACGGCGGGCTGGGTTAATCACATTCTCCCAAGCTGGGTCATCGCTTTTCTCGCGCGCGCATCTGTCACGTGCAAACTTCGGCGGCTAGCTGCCGTCGGCGCCCTTGATCGCCTGACACAGCTGTGTGGCCCCAGATGCCGATGAGAGGAACTGCCATCGTCTCTGAGTGCAGCCTTCTTCCTCACCGACTGCGAGTCCGTTTGGGGCTCAGGCTGTATTCTTACACTCCCACAGAGAGGTTCATTCTAATTAAACACTGGCTTAAATATATAAAACTGATGAATAAAGAGGTGTAAAACAGTCAAATCTTCACAATGTGTGTAAATGTCAAGTGCTAAATTCTATTTATTTTGGTGATGCTTTTTTTCAGCAAGTAGTGTCAGACAGTATTTAGAGCAACTGGGGGTTAAAGGCCTTGCTCAGAGGCCTGAATTAACTCTGTCAATGCTGGGATTTGACCCAGCACCCTTCCACTTACAGACATGGTGTCTTTACCCATTGAGCCACCCCCGCAGAAGACATTGCCTAAACATACATGTCATTATGCTGTGATGTCTTTCATTAAACATATTCTCTTACCCTGCTGGTACACAAATGTTAATAACTGTTAGCTGGGCTGACATGCTTTGCAAGCAAATGCACCCACTTACAGTATCTTGAGTAACTTTCAGAGTGGTAAGGAGTTCCTGGGATGCCAACTGTGTGCCCTGGATGACAGAGACATTTCCACCACACAGACATGAGAAGTTGTTCCTTGCAAGAAGCTCACACACTGTTAAGGTGAACCCAAGAACACACACGCCCGTAGGGTCTGCGAGAAGTTCCACTGTAATGCAGTTCCAGCCTCTGATCACAGGGTTAGTAGATTAGTGCTGGACTTCAAGTCTTCCTTCTCCTGACCTCCATCAGGTCCAGAATCTCACTTTTTTGTCTTCTGAGTGCCTATTTTCACATTTTTTTATCGTATTATGCTGCCTCCCTTGTAGCGGTTTTTAGAAAAGAGAAATGATCCTCTACTGAGGAAGATGTATTTTAGTAGGTAAAAAAGAAAGATTTATGAAAAATCTCAGACACAATAAGCTTCACGAAGTGACCCATTTCTTACGGGTGAAGTGATGAGTACAGAGGTGGGAGGTACGTACATCATCACGGTCCCTCCTGTGCTGTACTTGGGGGGTCCGTGCACCTCACACTCGCTGGCAATTCTGACCCAGACTGGAATCGGACTCCCTACTGGGTTTCGTCAAGCAGGACGAAAAGCGGACAAAGCAGGGATGTTGCAGGGGTATGGACACTCTGGGGGGCTAGAATTTCTAGCTATGCCCCTGGGCAACCAGGGCTAAAAACTACCCTCCATGTTCCCCAAGGTAGGGGGGTTTGCGGCCTTTTTCCTGAATAGCAGGTTGAAATCTGGGAAAAATGTTTTTCCACAGTGTGGGTGGGCTATGCTTGGAGACGTCGTCTGCCTCATCCATGCATTGAATTCAGGTGGAGGATCCTCATCTGGGGCTGAGATGATTGAGCTTGGATGGTGACCCCATATGAGAGCGCCCCCTGGTGTGGGGGATGCCTTTTTTATTCTCATCCAGTTTATTTTATGGATAATTAGTATGCCTGGGGGCTTTTGCTGTTTATTGTAGCCCGGACCTGGAAGAGGTGGCAGCCTTATCCCCACAGATCTGCCGGCACCGCGTGGTGTATGCGTCCCGGTCAGTGTTTGGTGGGATGGAGGCGGATGGGAGCCAGACCAGCGCCTTAAGTGACGGCACACGACTGCTAAGTGGTCAGCCATTTATTACGGGGATGTTCGTAATTTGGCTGAAATACAGTTTGGTGCTTATTGTGTGTTTATTACCTCGACATGCAGATATAGAGCTGCCATTTCCGACAGCAGCCATAAAGCTTGCTTTTGATTATCTTTAATGATTTCATTTTTTGCTGAATCTTTTTTTTGTTATTAGAATTAGAATTTGATGAACAGTGGTCATTGTTGACACACCGCAGCACACAGTGCACAACAACGAAATGCGTCCTCTGCATTTAACTCATATGTGACATAGCAGGGGGGGCAGCTAATTCAGCGTCCAGGGAGCAGTGCTTGGGGGCAGTACCTTGCTGGTCAGGGATTCGAACCAGCAATCTTTCAATTACAAGTGCGCTTCCTAACCATTAAGCCACCACTGCGCAAAAACTTGGGGGTCCCACCAGGGACAGCTTATTTACAAAGTCACACAAATAAAATCAGTTTATATTATTGTTCTTTGCTTTTTGGAGTCGGCCTTTTAAGTTACGGTGTGCAATCAGCCTGATGTCATATGGAAGGATGATTAGCTTAGCATTAGCATCAGTGTTGCTGTATTAACGCGGTAAAGGGTGTCATGTAAACGCTGCCCCCGGCAGAGTACCTTTGGTCCCCAGCCCTTCGAAAAACCCCCGCTCTCCTTTAACGTGTCAGCGGATGGCAAAACGAGAACACGATCGTCTCCGAATCTGTCAGTCGCTGACGCTGCGCTACGCTTCGGCGTGTGGTGAAGTCGCTCTCGATCCTGCCAGCCCCGGGTGCCATGCGTCAGGGATGCCGATTCCCCACCGTCACGCTGGTTTGCTGTCACTGCCGCTACGCCCATCCTTCTGCGGCCGATTAACGGGTCCCACCCCAGTGCTGCTCTCAGTGCAACTCACCTTCTTACCGGGTCAGTGGTCCGAACCACACCAAGTTCTTCATCACGCCACATGGGCACTTAATCACGGCCGGGAGGTGATCTATCATTACCCTCAATTTAATTTGCCTCGGGGGGGGCTGGGCTTGAGCCTGAGTAATTCACTTGAAGTTTCCCCTTCTGATAACCCTCCATGATCCAACCTGAGGAGTCCTTCTGGAATGATCCGGGGCCTCGGAGAAGCCTCGTGCGGGCACGCCGTTCACGCCATCTAACGTCGCTTGGGGCATCGTCATCCCACTCGGTTCTGGGCCCAGCAAGGCCGGCCTGGCGTGTCACGGCGCGACGTTTACCAGACGTTGCGGGTCGGCGTTCCTGCTATGGGAATCGCAGCGGCAATGACGTTAATGTAAACATTTTAAGTCTCTGTAGCGTTGTGACTGCTAATTACTGCACCATGACTGATATTTATGGAAATCACCTGAAATAATGTTTTCTTTTGGATAAGTCTGTTCATTTGCGTTTAAAGAGCTTCAGCAGAAACAAAAGAAGGATGTTTCTGTACGTGTCGCGGCCTCGGGGAGTGTTTCTCTGTACGCCAGACACCGCATTAGCATGATGACCGCGTCGAGTTCAGTCAGGCCCTCGCTGGTTTTTCGCCATGGCAACCAGAGATGACAACTGTTTCATCACCTGAGATGGTTGCCGCTGTTTTTTTCACACTTAATAAGACGAAACGCCAGAGTGAACCTGTCGGGCCTCGGCCGTGTGGGGGTGTGACGCCACTCCCCCCACTGCAGATCGCTGGTGCCGTGTCTGTGAAGCATCAGTGCAGTGTGTGGTGGCCCAGGTGCGTGGTGAGATCTCTCTCTAGCCTGAAGGTTGGGGTTAGGCTCAGTGTCAGGGCTGCTCAAGGTGACTCAGGTTCACAGCCAGACTGAGGTTGGGCAGAATCTGCCTGGCTGTTTCTCCAGACAAATCCCCCGGGGCTTCAACAAAGCGCCGGCACACACAGTCACTGCGTGTCCTCGTTTTTTGTATTTTTTTGTGTCCCGACTCATTAGAGTCTCCGTGGCGACTGTCACATAACGACAATATGAACGGGACCTGCCGGCGGGCATTAGTCTTCCGGAATGCTGGGCCAGCGAAAAAGCAGCCTGCGGCATCACCTGAGTCGGGACGGGTGGCGGCGGAGCCACCGTGGGCCAGGTCGTCATGCCGCCGGGGGGACGTGACCCCATGCCCACCTGGTGGCCCAGGTTTGCCTGAACATCACTCTGCCACGTGCCCTGGCAGATTCTGCCCCTGAATCCATTTGAGCTCCAAGGATTCCGTCTGTTTTTATTAATCCATCCATCTGTGACAATCTGGTACTGGGTCGTGGGGTATTTCTGCTAATATGTGTAAGAATTATAAGAGCAGGAAATAGGGTTACCTGGTTGAATATGTGCTGCAAACTTTGACCTGTTTGTTTTGGTGTAATGACTGTCTCCCCCCAGTGGGAAGTCGCGCCAGAGGTACTCTGTGATCGTACCACCTGGGTCCTCGCTATCATTCCCGTCCTGATGTTCCTGCAGTGACAGTGTTTCTCAAACCAGTCCTCATGGTCTCACAGACTGGTTTGCTCTTTCCCAGTTCCCTAGTAATTCTGGAAAAATCCTTGGCTAAGGGTTTTAAAGTGTGGAAGACACATGAAGCCTCATAGAAATCCCCGAGTCCCCTCTGTTTGCACTTTGGCTGTTTTTCAGCAGATTGGGACGCAGCTCCTGTGATCAGAAGGTGGCTAGTTTGAATCCCAGGGTTGACAGAGTGGTTGTACCTCTTTAGATAAACGCATCAGCTAAATGAAGACATGAACGTAAATAGGTTGCAATCCCTGAGGTTGCAACTTCAGAGAAGCGGATGTCATCATGGTGAGACGACTATCACCTGTCATGATGGAGCAGTGCTGGGATTCGCCACCATGAATAACGAGTATGTGTCTTAAAGAGCACCCACCGTGCCCCCCTCTGAAAAGCCCCCGCGCCCCCCTGACAGCTGTCCGTCAGCCGGACGGGCGAAGGTGAGAGCCAGGGAGCTGTTCATTTGAGGTGCCATCGCCGTCTGCCTCCCACCTTTTGATTAATTGGCTCCCCGGCACGGGACCCCCTTATGTAACAGCCGGGTGTGAGCCTCATCGTTCATTATCCTCCAAATTTAGACGGAAGGGGCCGATGGAGATGGATGCAGCGCATCACGCCGTCGGCCGGGGGCCCTGATTTATGGCTCTCTCACTATTTCGGGGGGCTGGGGTATCACCTGTGAGGGGCGCGGAGCAGAAAAGCGCCACTCAGCACTATTTTGACATCTCGTTTTACCATCGTGCCAGTAACCTGTGCAGCAGAGAGTCGGCTGCAGCGAGGAAGAAGCCGCCGCGTCTCCCAAACCCCTTGCTGTACCCCCGCCCCCCGTTCCCTTCTAATTTATGGACTGAGCAGTCCGCAACCTCACAAAACCCTTGTTTATTTCCAGCCGTCTCGTTATTTGGCTCTGCGCGGCTCTCGCCGTCGCCTGCCGCTCCTTACAGTTGCCTTTTCACCATCTGGAAAAGCACAAGTCCCCTGCAGCCCTGAACTGAAGCCCTTTGCGAAAATTTTCCATCGCAATTCGAAGTCGTCTTCGCATTTCAGGAATCACAAGATATCGCCATCATGCGCAGTCACCTAAAATGCTTCTGCTTTAAATATAGATTATTTATAAATGCTTTGAAATCGATAAGGTATGAAAGGTAGCTTCCTAGTTAAAGGTGCCTGTTCTAGCTCTTGGACAGCAGATGGCGTAGTGCTTAAGGATGTGTGATAGTTGATGGTTCGTTTCTCCCAGAAGCTTCTGCTATTTCTCACTGAAGCTTCTGTATTTTAACTAAATAGGTACAATAAAATGTCAAACTTCATAAAGATGCTGTGAACTGACCTGCCAGCTAAACAACAGATCTGTGATTACCTGTGATTTGTCCATCGTCAGACCGCTTGCCAAGTACAGGGTCACTGGAGGGAAGGTTTGTAGCCCATCCCAGCTGGCACTGGACCAGAGCACCTCCTGAATGTCTTCTCAGGGCAGTAACTAAATAAAAAAAAACAGTTGAATTTGGACTGCTGACACCTTCCACTTGGGAACAAACTTCCTGGAAGTTGCTGTTACGTAGAATGTAGATTGCAGGTGTGGGAACAACTCCGTTTCAGTCTGGACAAGCTCACTTGTAGTGACAGGAGCTTTCTATCCATTAAAGTAACTGTCACATGACTACAGGCTGTATCGATTCAGTCAATGAGATGGCAGGTGGAGTTCATGTGGGGAGGTGGCAAGTGACCCACAGCAAGGTGGCGGAGGAGTTTATTGATGACAAGAGCATTGTGTCCCCGAGCTGAGACTTTCCTGCGCCGG
>JAODLC010000116.1:1434155-1447682 GCA_026781145.1 Hippopotamyrus pictus | reverse complement strand
CCACTGTCCTCCCTCCACTGTCCTCCCTCCCGCTGTCCTCCCTTATGCTGTACTGCTCCCCTTCGTTCACTCGCTTGCCTGCCAAGCCAAAGTTTGCTCTGGGTGGTGCGGTGGGTCTTGTGGTGGAACACAAGAGAAGGTATCCTGTTTCAGCTGGGGCCCTTCACCCCCTTCCCCCCCCCGTCCTCAGATCACCCTCACCACAATCGGCTACGGGGACAAGACGCCCAAGACGTGGACGGGCCGCCTGCTGTCCGCCTTCTTCGCCCTGCTGGGAATCTCCTTCTTCGCCCTCCCCGCGGTGAGCAAGTCTCCCCCTGCTGTTCACTCACCTTCACTGTTCTGTTTTGTTTACCATACATCACATAAAGCCTCTTTTTAGCCACCTTTTTAAAATTCCAACTCTTTACTGCCTTGTAGCATTAAGTTAACATTAATTAAACTGGAGATATATATTAGGGTGACACTGTGGCCTATGAACTCCATAGCGGGACATTCAATCTAAATGGCATCTCTGAGTTACCTGTGGTGTTCATGTGTGCCCTACGATGGGCTGGTCAGGGTGGCAGAAGCTCCAGGCCCCCCGTCACCCAAACTGGATAAGCATTTGTAGGATGGATGGATGGATGGATGGATGGATAATTATATAAAACTAAATTGTACCCCACAAAAAAGAGTAGAGGGAGGAGGTTTCTGGGGCTGTCCAGACCGAGCCTCAGGCAGCGGAGGGTCACCCTGTGAGATCCGAGCAATAACCCGGGGGGGGGCCATCCTCCCCGAGACACTGACACGCTGTTTCATTGAGGGAGCCTTTTCCCCTCCAAACTGCTGTGCAAGCCGTTCGCAGAAGATCCATCACTGCAGATTATTATCTCTGCCGCTCCCTCCAACCCGTCAGAGTTGGGTCCCAGAGAATGCCGGCGGTGAACCACGCCGCCCCCTAATGCCTGTAATAAGTATGGCGATGCGGCGCTGCGGGCGACAGCGGGCGTGGAAACGACAGGCTTTCATTTTGAAGAGGAAATCAGATCATCTCTCATATCCATCAAGGAGAGCGCGGATCGGAGCCGAGCGTCCGGGGCCCCTCAAGGGGGGGCGGGTACCCCAGGGCTGTCGCTAACGTGTTGCTTCGGCGACTCCACAGGGCATCTTGGGCTCCGGCTTTGCCCTGAAGGTCCAGGAGCAGCACAGGCAGAAGCACTTCGAGAAGCGGCGGAACCCGGCAGCCAGCCTCATCCAGGTACCCGCACGCCTCCCTGCCCCCCCGACCCCCGCACCACCAGGGCAGCCATGTTGGCTTCTCGTGAAGAGGAGGTGCAGGATCTCCTCTCTCGTCTAGCTGTCAGATCCCTGTCCATATGCTCACGGTTCTTCAACAGTCAATATGGTCACACACAGTCACACGCAGTCACACATCGTACACATTCACACACAGTCACACACAGTCACACATGGTCAGACAGTCACACACATCACACACATTCACACACAGTCACACACAGTCACACGCAGTCACACATCACACACATTCACACACAGTCACACATGGTCAGACAGTCACACACATCACACACATTCACACACAGTCACACAGTCACACAAAGTCACACACAGTCACACACGGTCACACACGGTCACACAGTCACACGCAGTCACACATGGTCAGACAGTCACACACATCACACACATTCACACACAGTCACACATCACACACAGTCACACACATTCACACACAGTCACACATGGTCAGACAGTCACACACATTCACACACAGTCACACATCACACACAGTTACACACATTCACACACAGTCACACATGGTCAGACAGTCACACACATCACACACATTCACACACAGTCACACATCACACACAGTCACACACATTCACACACAGTCACACATGGTCAGACAGTCACACACATTCACACACAGTCACACATCACACACAGTTACACACATTCACACACAGTCACACATGGTCAGACAGTCACACACATCACACACATTCACACACAGTCACACATCACACACAGTCACATAGTCTCACATGGTCACCCAGTCTCACATGGTCACCCAGTCTCACACAGTCACACAGTCATACAGTCACACATCACACACATTCACACATACTCACACAGTCACACACAGTCACGCATCACACACATTCACACAGTCACACACAGTCAAACATCACACACAGTCACACATCACACACATTCACACACAGTCACACATCACACACAGTCACACACATTCACATACAGTCTCACATGATCACCCAGTCTCACACGGTCACACAGTCATACACAGTCACACATCACACACATTCACACATACTCACACATAGTCACACACAGTCACGCATCACACACATTCACACACAGTCACACACAGTCAAACATCACACACAGTCACACATCACACACATTCACACAGTTACACACAGTCACACGCACCCACACAGTGACACTCGCAGAGCCAGACATATACAAACACCCACACAGATAGTCACACATTTATTCAAACACACACCCAAACCTGATTTTAAACACACGCATGCAAGCGCACACCCAGAAAGTCACACTCACAAAGACAGACACACACACACTTGCACAAACACTCCTGCAGACAGCTCTGCTCTCCTCACTTAACCTAACCCAAAGCAGAGTTAAACTCCTCCCCCTCCAGGCCGTTTTTTAATTGGACAAGGGGGTTCACAGACACATGATATCACAGCCCGCTACGGATGGCTCCTACACTTAAGAAATTTCTGTGGCTCTTCCAGTTAAAACTTCCTCCCTCACAGAAACATCCCAGGGCCTGGAACACCTTCTTGTACGTAGCATGTAGCGTGAATCAGTCGGGGTTTGTTCTCGAGCGTGAAGCCCCACGTAACGCCCCGCCCCGCCGGCTTCAGGCCACGCCCGCCACTGCCTTTGGCGCCCCTTACTGGAGAGCCGCGGCGGTGCGGTAAGGTCAGCCGACTCCTCATCATGCTGTGGCCCCTCTGTCTCCTCCCCCTCCACACCAGGCCGCGTGGCGGTATTACTCCACTGACGATAGCCGGCTCTACCTGAGGGCCACCTGGCGTCACTATGAAACTGTCCTCCCCAGGCATGTATCCGTACCCCCACCTGACATGAGCCTAGCCGCAATCGTTTTTACTAATCTTCTTTTCAATTGTTTTGTTTTTTTCCTCCTCCTCCTCCTCCTCCTCCTCCTCCTCCTCTTCTTCTTTTACCCCTTCTTCCTCCGGCCTTGTTCTTCTTTTTTTTTTTCGTTCCCCTCTTTCTCCCCCCCCATTTTGTATATTCTGCATGCAGTGTGTTTGGCGTAGTTATTCGGCTGATGAGAACTCGGTTTCCATTGCTACCTGGAAGCCTCATTTGAAGGCCTTGCATACCTGCAGCCCTATGAAGTAGGTACAACTATGGCAGCTGGTGTTAAACGTGGCGTCTGTGCCCTCCGCTGTTTCTCTTCCTCTTTCTCCCATTAATTGGTATTTTCGTTAAGTCTCCCGGCCTGTATATCACTTTACTGTAAGTTTTTATACCTCTTTCTTTTCTTTTAAATATGTGTTTATGTTTATTTTTTTTTCCAAATTTTTAAATGTTGCTTTTAATTATTCCCTGCCATTGAACTGCCCATTATGATCCAGGCTCCCGAACGTATTGGTCTGTAGCTACACTCAAACATATCTCCTACCCCCCACCCCCAGCCCCCCAGATCCACCACTTGGCCGCAACCCACTTACAGCCCGGATCTGCTCTCAGGTGCCCCATGTTTCTGTCTGTGGCCCAAAATTTTCTCGCTCGCGTCCTCTGGGTGGCGCCAATTAGCCAGTTTTATGGTGTCAACACGTTGACTCTCCACCTCTGCTGGGTATGATATATGATAAGAGCGATCTAAGCGGGCCCTTCAAACTCTATTGCCCCTGCATCATTATCCCACATTAGCACATCCCCCGTCAAAACTGGCATGAGATACTTTGCGTCGTGGTTTTGCACAAAGGTTGGAGCCTGGAAATACTGGGCCAGCCATCTGCTGAGCTCCCACAGGGTCCAATCGCGGGCCCAGCTGCCCTTTGACATCTCTGTGGGCGCCGGGTTTGACCGGGACTCACAAGCCAGTCCACGAAGGGCTATCTTCCCGCCAGGAGGGGGCGCTCTCTCAGCAACGCATTAGCACAGGGCACACCCCACCCTTAACGCCAAGGAAAAACAAACACATGTTCAAGCAGGTGTGAGCCGCCAGGCCCTACTAGCCGTGCTAGCTGCACTCCCTGCCCCGCTGCCGCGCCTGCCTAGTCTGCCTGGTGTGTACCGTGTGAGGCCTGCATGTGCCTGGCTTTTGACGTCTTGCCGCATGGGCCTGCATCCTGCTCTCTCCTGCTGAGTTTTTGTCACTTTTCTCTTTCTCCTTCATGATCGTTCGTGTCGTGTGGGTCGTATGCACAGTATCAGTTTTGGGTCTTTAATTGTGTGTGCCGCTACGCCTGGAGACATGAACGATTAACCTTTGACCTTTGTGCCCCTCTCCCCGTCTGCTTCGACACATGAAGGAAGGACCAGCTCGAGTCATCCACAAGGTTTGTAGCCCTTAAACTCTTAAAACTGTACACCGTGACGTGTGACGTTTCTCGTAATACTCCGATTAATTATTTTTCGAGGATTATGAACTGTACTGATTTCCCTTCAGGAGCAACAGAAAACTATGAAAACTGTGAGGGATCTTAACAGGATTGGATAATGTTCCTAATTCAATGAATTGCACGTGTGTTTTTTGTGGAATTAATGCGATGCTTTTATCGGATTCCGGAAATTCTGTAAAGGCTATTCCGTAATTTTCATCCCAGGCTACATCCTCATGGGCAAGCATACAGTAACGGGGGGGTACCCCTCACTGTTAGCTCTGTGTCCAGCGAGTCAGATGTGCCCGGGAAACGTTCTTTTTCCATTCTCGGATATTTATGTTAGTCATTATTCCCTGTCGGGCTGCTCCAGAGACCATTGCCATCTCTCTGGTGCATCAGGAAGAGCAGGAGCTGTGAAGCAGCCTGACAGGACTGCACAGAGGTTAGCTGTTCATGCTTCTCAGGGGGTGTAAAATGTGTGTTATATTAACAACGCAGCACATCACCAAACTGTGGCCTGATGATACATGTGGGACATACACAGTGGGGGGGGGGGGATTTTGATTTCTTTAAATGCGCCTTGACTCAAAAACTGAGTGAATATGTGTGTGCGTGTACTGTATTTTGTGTGTGTGTGTGTGTGTGTGTGTGTGTGTGTGTGAGTGTTGTGAGCTGTCTACCTCACAGCCCGATCTTCAGTAGCAGTCCCAGAGCATTATGGGTCATTAATCCTACTATCAGCAGGTTATGCATTAAGCTTAAAATATACATGATTTTATTTAATGGCAGCCTAAGTACTCTTTGATTAGAAGATGCTGGTCCTGATGAGTACAAGGTGGACCTGCAGAAATTTATACATTCACCTGTAGTCTCAGTCCATTTTGCATGATGACTCATATGTGGGTTGGCCTAATTATGCTGTCCATCATCCCTTTAATTTTTTTTGTACAATAAAAATCAGTGAATCAGAGCGGTAGGTATATATCTGAAGGGGCCACAGGGGCGGCGCTCATAACAACAAGAATCCATCTGGGAAGGAGATGGGGCAGATGTGTCTACAGCAGTTCCCCAGCAGTCCATGCTTCCCCACACCCTATACAATCAACCCTCCCCCCATTATCCCCCCCCCCCCCCAAAAAAAAAAATCTTAGCAATTCCTCTTTTAATGCACCTCTACTAACGCTACATTTACTCCCTCGCGCCGGTTAATCCCCCCCAATTTGAGGGGGGCCGTCAGATGATAAACTGTAACAGTGTTTTCTGTCTCTTACGGTCCAGTTCCGGACCGTCAGGCTTTGGAAATGCGTGTGTATAAAGAGCTGGGTAATGACTGTCCTTTAACGTTCGGATGACCAACCTTCTCTGTTACACATGATGGCCTACCTTCTCTGTTACACATGATGGCCTACCTTCTCTGTTACACATGATGGCCTACCTTCTCTGTTACACATGACGGCTGTTTACTGTTTCAGCTACATGACCGGAGACTGTCTTCTTCTGGCTGGAATAACACATGACCGTCTATCTCCCCTAGTAAGCTCTTTAGTAGTAGAGAGAGACTCTGCTGGAGGTTAACCTCGTGGAGACATAGGTATTCGGCACCCCCCCTCCTGGGCACGTGGCCTGTGGGAATGCTGACTAACCGTAGGTGCATGGACAGCGATGGTCCCGCCTGACACCCCCCGGTCCCGGTCCCTTGTTCCTGTATAATTATCTTCACGTTTTCTGGTGGTTTCATTTTGGAAGTTGCCTGTCAGAATCCCTGACTGCCTGTTGCCTGCTGGTTTTCGAACAAATCTGCCCCACGTGAGTGATTTCTCAACCCTTACCCCCCCCCCACCCCCCAGAGGCAATCCTTAGAGCTGTGTAACCACACACTACTGGACTGTAAAGAAGCACAGGTGAACTGCAATGTTGTTGCGGAAGTTCAAACTAATTGTTGAATTGTCACCCCTTTTTCTAGATCGCAAACCAAGGCCGCAGCCCTTAAAGACATCCACACCAGCAGGGGGTGCTGTTATGTGTAGCTCAGATGTTAAGTGTATGAGTACACTGTGATTGCTTTTTTAACTGTCCAAGAAATACATATAGAATTAAATATAGATAGTCACCATTGTACATTTTTCATATTTAAATTTTATGCATTTAATTGACATTCTTTTCCGGGGTACTGTATTATATGCACAAGAGAAGGGGCTGAAATGCCTGGTGAGCCTCATTAAATCATTAGTGACTGTTCCTTAGGTTAGTAAGCACAGAGTATAATTGCTTTTGGGTTAGAGAAGAGTGCACGGGCAGGTGCAGGTCACTTCCTGTTGGTGCAATACATTTTAGTGTCCAGGCAGAAATACGGTTACCTTTTATTGTATGTTGATAAGCTGTATTTATGGCCTGTAATAGACATGTCAGTCTTTAAAATGATGCTTTATGACCCTCTGCTCACCAAATGCTACATCAGTAGAGTAATGTGTCACAGTTCAGAGTCTTTAAGGGCCATCGGAGAGTGGTTAGGCCCTGTCCCTCCCTCTGCCTGCTGCCTGTGTCCATTCTGACCCACCCACCCTGCATGACTCTGACTTGAAACCCCCCCCCCTCAGAAACTGAGCAACCTGCATACAAGCCGCTCCAGGGCTGCATTTGGTTTTGATCCTGCTGTTGCGTAGTAGCCCCTGAACCAATAGCCCATCCCACAGGGGCGGAGTCAGTTTACAGATGGGAGGCGGGGTTATCCCCTCAGCGCCCATTGTCTGTGTCAGACGCTCCACTGACCGGAGGCCATGGCCATGGCGTGGGCCTGCAGGCTCGTCATCGTGCATGCTGGCTTTTCCCAGGACAGCGTGCGTCTGCATGCGTGTGTGCGTGTCCCAGGGTCTGAACTGCCATGTGTGCGTGTCCCAGGGTCTGCACTGCCATGTGTGCGTGTCCCAGGGTCTGCACTGCCATGTGTGCGTGTCCCAGGGTCTGCACTGCCCTGTACCTGGCATTCCAGTGAGACCCCCATCAATAAGTGACTCACAGTGAAGTCAATATGTACGGTCTAGCCACCCTCCCCCCCAGTTAATCACAGTCTGGGATGGGGTCTCGCCTGGGCCCCGCTGATTGTGAGCAGTGTAACAGATAGAAACACTCAGCTTGTGTGCCTGTGTGGATTGGGGCCCCAGCTCAGTGCTTTTTCCATAGACAAGGCCCCTCATGCCCCCCCCCCATTTTAGTATTATAAATAAAACAAATACTTGTCTATTTCCGTTCGAGTTTCAACATTAGGCAGCTGATCATACCTGTGATTGTACCCCCCGCAGCCAGAAGCTGAGCTTCAAGGAGCGCGTGCGTCTGGCCAGCCCCCGGGGGCAGAGCATCAAGGGCCGCCATACGTCCAGCGGAGACCGGCGCTCCCCCAGCACGGACGTCGGCACCGAGGGCACCAGCCCAGCCAAGGTGCAGAAGAGCTGGAGCTTCAACGATCGCACCCGCTTCCGGCCCTCCCTACGGCTCAAGAGCCAATCACGTGCCACCCCAGAAGGTGAGCCCCTCCCCACTTCAGTTACCATGGCAATGGAACAGAAACTACCGTAAATATACAAGTAAAAACACCTGCTTTCTAGGCAGTTCTGATGAATATTCTCTGAAATATGGGGTGCCCCTATCTACAAGTGGCAGCTAGTGGCTTATTTGGAGTTTGGAGTTGACTGAACTCAGTTGACTCTCAGAGGTCACCCTTGAGGCCCTTACTGTGTCTTTAACCTGATAAACAGTCTGAGCACAGAGGGTGGGTTAGCTCGTTAGCCCAGTGTTTCTCAATGTGGTCCTCGGGGATCCACAGTCGGTCCACATTTTTGCTCCCTACCAGGAGCTGGGAGGGAGCAGAAACATGGACTGTCTGTGGGTCCTCAAGGATCATACTGGGAAACACTGATTTAGGGGCATTAGCCTCGTGGACTTGGTGAGCTGGCACACTGAACACCAGTTCTGAGCTGACAGGCATCCATCCACACCTTTGGTAGATTTGGGTTTGAGGTACAGGTTGTCTAACTGCGTGTGAAGTCACAGGACTGGATCCAACTAGTTCTCCGTGAGCAATTTTAACATCTGGGATGGGGGTACTTTGGTGTGGTTAGTCAAGGTCCCCTGACTGAGAGGGGCCCTAAAACTTTGGAACATAACCAGATTGGTCTGGGTGGGGGCCCCAAAATCTCTTAGCTGCGCCCCTGAGGGTCTGCTCTGCAAAGCCAGCTAGGCCGGCTCCACCAGGCCCGACACGTTTCGGTTTGAGCTCTCTCAGATCCACTCAAATCCCCGCCGCCCCCCTCCCCACTGAGAGAGCGCTTTCTCAATGAGCAGCGGTGCTGAGCAGAGGAGTGATTCCTCTTTGAAAGCATTTCGCTTGTGACTTCTAGAACAAAAAAACAATAAAACTCCCTAAAAAGACCCCCTAGGGAAATGGGGGGGGGGGGCTCACCCGCGGTCCTCTGGCGCGATTTCCCCGGCTACCATCCATGCTGATGCCGTCCTGTCAGCTTTGCCAGCGGCACAATTTCAGCCAGATCAGAGATCCAGGTGCCATCCTCCCCCATCCCCTCCCCACTGCTGACAGACTCCCCATCCGTGCGAGTTTCCCCCCTTCAAGGGGCGGATAAAGAACAGCCCCTGACCGCAGGGTGCCCCCCCCACCCCATCCCACCCCAGAGCCCTCCATGCGCTTCCTGCCCACAAATGCATGTGTTTTGCTGAAGTGAGATCCTTCCCTTTTCCTCATGAACGATGTGAAACGTGACCCATACTGGCTGACCACAACCCGCCACCGCCTGCCAGTCCCGGCAGCGGCCTCACCTCGCCAAGCGAGCCGGCAGCCCCGGTCTCACCCCCTCTCCCCAAATTCTCACCAATAGCACATTTACTTCGAGCTGCCCGCACACCTGATATCCACACATGGATATCGTGACTGCTGTGAAGATGGACACCCTCGCTACCCATGATTCCCTGCTTCAGGTCCATGTGCAAATTAGTATAGTTAGATATGGCCTGTCAGACCCATAATGGGGGGGTATTTGCAGCAGTAAACACAATGGTGGTGATGTATTTAGCACTTTCCACATTTAAGATTAATTATGGTAGCTCTTGGTGGGAGTTGGTGGAGACATTAAGGACCCCAAACAGAGGGCCAGTGGAGTGCTGTTAATACAGGCCTCACCCAGGCCTAGCAGAAGGAGGAGCGCATCGGACCTCCATCCGACCCAGCGCTGCTCCTCTATAGGAGGCACTGTGGATGATGCGGAAGGGCAGCTTGGTAACTACGGCAACAACATCTATAATAATAATCATGGTAATACGAAGGTGAATAAGGCCTGCCTGAGGCAACCTGATAGGGCTGGGGGCTGTGCAGGGGTGGGGGGCAGGTCATGGTCATTGGACACTCTGAGAAGCAATCAGTTTGGGTCCATCTCCGCTGCTGTGCCCCACTAGCTGGTCGGACTCTGCTCTCCTCTCCCTGCATCTCTGTCACGTTTGCCATACGTTTACTCTTATCGGCCTCATTAGCGCAGCCTCAAGCCCCCATCTTGGGCCCCCATCTCCCTCAGGTCATGTTGCCTTTTGTCGCATCTCTCTCGCTGCTCATTCACCACCCCTCCCCCCACCCCAGCAGCAGACACCAGCGTGGGCCCCGACGACGGCTTCGACGACAAGGGCTGCCACTGCGAGATCTCCGTGGACGACCTGACGCCGGCGCTCAAGTCAGTGATCAGGGCGGTGAGGTGAGAGAGCAGATGCCCCACACCTCCCCCTAGTGGTCAGGGCCGTGAGGTGAGAGCGCAGATGCCCCACAGCTCCCCCTAGTGGTCAGGGCGGTGAGGTGAGAGAGCAGATGCCCCACACCTCCCCCTAGTGGTCAGGGCCGTGAGGTGAGAGAGCAGATGCCCCACAGCTCCCCCTAGTGGTCAGGAGGCTGTGTTTCCTTGGCAGCAGGTCACCGTAATGTGTAGGACTGAGCACTTCACAGCGGTATCCTAACATATCCCGTTACCTCAGAAGGACCTGCCAGACTTCCGCAGGAACATGTGCCGGATGAACCGTTATATCTGGAACATGGTTGTTAGGTCAGGCATGTTGATATAGTTACACAGTTTGACTTCAGTCGCCCTCCCTGAGCCCACGGTCTCTTTGCTTGGACCCGGGATTGGTTACTGCTGCCCCTTGCTGCTCAGGGGGGACGGTCAAGCCCCTCAGGAAGATACTGATCTCAACAGCCCTCCCTGTGCCCAGTCGGTGGTCTCCGTGACGACGCCAGACTTGTTTGCCCCACCTGTCTATCTCAGGGAGGCTGATTTCCAATCGTGATGGTGCAAAGGGAAAGAACGACTCTTCTTGGCTTTTTTTTGGTTTTGTTTTCTTTAGTAATTGCAGATGTTTTACTGACATGAGGACCCATTGAAAAGTACACAAGGCAATAAATGACCTAAAATGTCATTACTGTTATCTTTGAAATACCCAGGGTGTAGAGTTCCATGCTTTGTATTGTATTTCTTAAGCTTATTATTATTAAAGCTTATTATTACAGTTATATAAAAACAAACTATTTTTTATGTGACCTATATACGCAAATAATTTTTGTTTGGTTTTTGTCGCCCCCTTGTGGCGCATATTGCTCAGTGCAACTTGAACAGCAAAGCGCTAACAATGCGTCAGGCTGCCGTTGTGCGCTAAGCCCTGTTTATCCCCCACAAGACCCTTGAGTAGATCGCGCTGAAGCCCAGAGAGACCTGGAGTTACCGGACAGGGCTCAGGGTTTTCTGCGGAGCCGTTAGTGTGAACTAGCTCAGCAGATCCTGAGCATTTGGCCAGGTGGCTGAACT
Source organism: Hippopotamyrus pictus (assembly GCA_026781145.1). NCBI lineage: Eukaryota > Metazoa > Chordata > Actinopteri > Osteoglossiformes > Mormyridae > Hippopotamyrus > Hippopotamyrus pictus. The sequence continues at coordinate 1,436,200 of JAODLC010000116.1, read as the reverse complement.
CCGGCAAGAAGCGAGAGCAGAAACACGATGAAGGGCTGAGGTCACAAGGCTGGCTGGTGATCGGCAGCCTCTCTGGGTCCCTGTTAGCATTGACTTAGCATCTTCCAGAACACCGTACATCCTATTAACCATGGCTGCAGCCCCCCTCCCTTGCAGCATCAGGCCCCAGAATTGTTAAGGTTAAAGATAAGGTTACTTTATTGTTATCAACAGCTTTATACAAGTACAAAGTGTGATGAGACGTTTCCCCATGGCTCCGGTGCAACATTGAGTAACACTGAACATCACATACAACAGGGCAAAAAGGTGCAAACAGGCAACACAATAAAGTGCAATGGGTGCGATCACATTACAGTACACAACAATTTACAATGAATATACAGAACAATCAAAGGACAGAACAGCACACAACACTACACAACACTCCAGTGTTTTTGAGTGGGAAGCCTTAGTGACTGAAATTGCACATGGTAATTATATTATATTGCACGGTACTATTGCACATGGTAATTATATTATATTGCACACGGTACTATTGCACATGGTTACTAAATTGTACAGAGTAACCATGAAAGTGCAGATATGAGGTATTTCAGAAGAGTTATGATCTATGATCTGTTGTCGACAGGTAGTAAAATAATGAGTCTGAATCCCCCCTTGAAATTTGCTTCAGCCCCCTCCCCGCCAGTCGGCAAATTCTCCTCTGCAGGGGTGACCCCCGCAGTCAGCCAAATGTACAGAGAGTTGCTAGACGCTGAATAAATTTATTTCTGCCCCGTACCTAATTGTATTCCCTCCTCCTGCAGGATAATGAAGTTCCACGTGGCGAAGAAGAAGTTCAAGGAGACTCTGCGTCCGTACGACGTGAAGGATGTGATCGAGCAGTACTCTGCTGGCCACCTGGACATGCTGTGCAGAATCAAGAGCCTGCAGAGCCGGTGAGCCCCCCTCCCCCCCCCCCCATCTACATAAGGCCAGACACAGCTGTAGGTGCCTGACACACACTGGCCTTCAAAGCCACTGGCACCTCTGAACGAGTTTTAGCCCGAAGAGCCGTGGGACGAAGCTCGTTCCTCTGGACACTGTGTTTGATGCTCATTCACGGGTCCATTTCATGAGGCCCCTCCTTCCGACAGTCAGCTCCAAGCCCCCATCCTCTCACTCTCTAATCTCCTGGCATATCTCTCAGACATGGGGGCCTCGTATTTTAATGACCTGAGGGCCACTGGCTAGGAGAGCTTCTCCCAAGCCGGACACAAGCTATTTTTTGAGGCAAAATTGAAACAAGAGGATTAAAATGATTTAGCTTCAATAATCGCTAATCAGGGCCTGCAGCGGGGATTAGTGGGTGTGGGGGTTTGGGGATGGGGAAGGGGAAGCAAAATATAGATGATCTGCGGGCCAGATTTAATAATGGATTAAAAACATGGCCGGCCGTATAAAACCATCTCTGGTAGTTTGAGACCTTGGCAGTAAGGCAAACACCTGTGACCTCCTCCTGACGACTCGTGCCTGGGGGGTAACTTACTGAACGCCTTTTCGTTCTATGTCTTAACATAGTTAGTAGCTTAGACACATTGGGCACATAAATTTTTTTGTAAAAATTAATGATTTAACAGTTGATGTGTATCTGGAAAGATGACGGTACATTCCGTTGCATTACATTACGTTACGTCGCGTTGCGTTACGTTATGTTACAGTACGTTACATAGCAGCGGTTTATGTGTGCTCGGTTTTGACAGTCGTGCTGTTTAGAATCTGGGTTATAAACCAGATTCTTCAAAAAGGCACAACAGCACAGCTTTCCCTGGGCACTGATCCCGGCAGGCCTGAGTCACCTGGGAGTCCATCGCGGGGATACAGTGTGGTTAACACTAGAAGCGTCGCGCTGGTTTCACCTACTTATAGCGCGGCTGGGCGGTCAAATGACCGCTAAGTCTTTAGACGGGGACACTGTTACTGACACACAATGATCGCTAGATGGCGCTTCTTGCACTAAGAAAATAATTTGGTTATAAGATCAGGGTGCGTTCGGGCAGTGAGTC
>JAODLC010000116.1:1413736-1423891 GCA_026781145.1 Hippopotamyrus pictus | reverse complement strand
AAAGTTGAGGTTATCCACTATCTTACCCTTAAACTTACCCGGGTATGTCACATAACCTGCTTTCTGGAATACCCCCCAGGATTCCATTGTTCTAAACATCTGTAATACGGCAATAATACATCCTGAATGTGCTAAATATCTTCACTGCCCCCGTGAGACTGTCAAGATGCACCCCAAGGCGTCAGCACCGCATTCTTTTGCTCCTTAGACCCCCATCTCCCCGGCTTAAAAACTCCCCTCTAAACTCCAACTAGTGAAAACAGTCACACGCATTATGGCAGCGAACTGGCAATAGTTTAACAACAATTAATGAGTTCGTCCCTGATCCATCACAACATTTTATTGTAAAATCTAAAGTCTGAAAATACATATAAGTAAGCCGAAAGAAACGTATTATATATAAAATCATATTCAGCATAACACAATCGGACCTTGCTGTCATACCTGTCACGCTCCATTCTCAGATTGTTCGATTGTACTTTCCGGCCATGCCCGAAAGCTTCACGAAGCTTCACCGGCCCATCACTGGCTTTTTATAACATAACCGCATTAAAAGTGTGTTTCCTGTGTTGCCGATGGACATGTGTTTTTGTTCCAGTGGGTACTAGGCGGGTAAAAACATGAAATCATCAAATATTTGAGAGAGATTTGCTCACCTCAACACAATACAGAGACAGGGTCCTCTGTGTGATATCGCACACTGCTACATGATTAGCATAATGTGTTATGTTTTAAATGGCTTTTTACCTATACTGAATGACACGTACAGATGAACGGTAAGAGTTAGGACAAAATTTACTTAAGTTTTAAAATGTTTTTAGATACAAATTGATGCCCATTATTTTCTATATTGTTGCAATCGCTAACACATTTATGCCGTGGGTGTTCATTTATGTTTTTAGTAAGATTTTTTACATTTGAAAAACACTTCTGACATTCAAAATTCAATCGGGACAGTTACACCGAAGGACATTTTGACACTTTAGAGCTTAATAATTATTTAATGTGATAGTTTTCAAGACAAATATGTGTGGATTAAAAAAGGTTATGAGTTGAGTGATTCGATGCAGCTAATTTTAGGCTCATAATGGAATAATATAGATTTGATGTGACTCAGAACGCGTGTGTGACGCCAGATGCGTGAGAGTTGGCAGCCGTGACTATATCTGCGACGCCAGTGACTGATACGGTCATGAACGATCGGAACAATTAAAAAGTTAAACAATATGGAAAGTAGATCTTTGTTAAAATTTTGTTTGTTCATTTCACTGTCTTGTAAAATTAAATCGCTTGTTCTGTCACTAGTGTCATAGTTCAGTTATGACAAAGAGTTCATTTATAATATATAAAATATAATATATAATCGATTTATTTATTATTTAGGTGTTTTATGTCTTATGCTTCAGATTGTTTGCTGTTATAAAGTGAAAATTATTTTGGTACGCAACTTTTTTTAATAAGCCCCAAGGTTAAGGTTTTGTTAATAAGCCCCAAGAGCTGCATTAGAAATAACAATCTGAATGGCATTTTAATAGTTCTGCTAGCCTACCAGCAGCGCAGAATAGCTGATCGAGGTGAAAAAGATGTTTATCAGACAGGCACCTTGCTATCAGAACTTGCTGTCACACCAGCCACACTTTATTCTCCGATTGTTCGAAGCCCTGCCGAAACTCACTATAGGGGTCTCTCTATGTTTGGGAAAAAAGTTCGAATACTCAGAACATATGTTTCGGTACTTCATGGGGATTATGAAGCTTCATCGTCCCATTACCACCGTACCAAGCAAGGTTTCTAACAAATGTTTTAACATTGACAAGATACAGTATTCTGCTGTCAACATCCCAGAGTGCACCTTTTCCATAGATCTTAATGGGAAAAATACCAATTTCAGAGGGCATTATATTTAAAAACTCTACCACCGTATAATGTCTTTATTTTACAGCGGGATCTCAACAGTATTGGCCTGTTATTTTTAAATACAACAATTTGCTGGAAAAAAAATAGAATCTATTAAATAGCCTACCACTCAATTGATTGTTTTTTTCACGTAACTATAATGTAGTACATCAGAGTCGTTAGTTCCGATCACTCGATCAGGACGATAGCCCCGAGTATTTTAAGCCTATAGCCACGAGTATTTTAGCCCCTATGCCCATTATCGTCCTTCAGAAACAAAAGTCAAGCCCCAGGTAAACTTCACTTAGCCGCTGATCTTTTAACATCTACAAACTCCCCCGATGTCATCCTAAAAAATATATAGCACCTTATTTATAATCAACCCTTCTTAGCATTGGGGCGTTCGGCACTGATCCACCGAGGCAGTGACGGCGAAAGGCGAAAATAAACACTGTTTTGCGCTAAGTTGTTCTTTATATAATCCTGAAAAAGACGCGCACACAGCAACAGTACACAAAGGCACAGAATGGTGCAGAAACACGGGGAAGTTACATTAAGGACAGCAAGGCACTCAGCCAACCGTTCTGTTTGGCATCCATGGTTCGGCGCACGTAGCCGAACCGGGCTCATGGTCTATGAATTCTAGTCCTTGCGATCTCCACTTTAAAAAAGTTTTTCAAGCCAGCTCACTTAGACACAGAAACGGGCATAAAAGCATTTTCCGTGTGGGCGTCACCAACGTGGGAGTTACAGCCAATAAACAGCTAACTCACGCACGTTATTTCCCGGTTGATGACGTAAAGCCACGTTTCGCCGTCTTATGGGTAGGTTGTGTAGGAGCGTTTTGGTTTCCCGACAATTTCTGACAGCGACGTGCCGTATATAAAAAGGCAGCTGTCGGTAGATGTTCTTTTGAGTTTAACTATGATGTGGTGTGACACTTGATCCTGTAGTCAAGAGGAGAGCCGATGCACGAAAACAGCCGATTTTGAACTTGTGAGGTGAGCAGATAATCTATGTCATCCCGGAATACCTCTCATTTTTTCTCACTCTCCGTCTCCCGCTCTCCCGTTTAGAGCGAAAAGTCTGAAACCCTGTTCCGTTCTCTCGCTTTGATATTGTTTTTTACTCTCGGTATCATTCTTTTTCTCATGACATCGATTATTCTCACACTGTGTATTCTTTCTGTTAGTCTTTGTGTTACTGTTTTTTTTTTCCAGAAACTACACATACTGTACAACAGTTTGAAGGTTCCAGGCTGGGATGTGTTGTCTGGCTGAGGGTTTGATTCAGGTCTTGTGATTGTGTATGTCACATGTATGCAAGTCGCAACGGAAGGTATCCTGGAACTAACTCTCTCTCTCTCTCACTCACTCACTCACACACACACACACACACACACACACACACACACACACACACACACACACACACACACACACACACACACAGTCAGAGGGCTATCAAAGCTGGATTTAGAGAACTGGTTCTAGTGGGCCAGAAATCAGTCACCAACTCATGCTCCTGCTATCATCCAGTGCTTGGACTTCAGCATTTAACCATGTGTCTTGTTAGAACCTGAACATTCAGTTCATATTTAGACAGCAAGTTGTTTCCAACTTCATTTTAAATGAATTTGTAAAGTGCAATAAGAAGCTCTGGATTTTTTTCTCTCTCAAACCCAGGTCGAGAGCTTTACCCAGATACCTGGGGCCCATGGATCGATGACTATGAACCTTCACCTGTGCTGGTACTGTAAAGGAATTGTGTCAGAAAGTAAAAGAAGGACCCGCCCGTATCTTTCATGAGTCTCTTGATTTTTTAAAGTAAGGGTTAGTGGTAGTGTGTCAACAACGGCAAGGAGCTCTTACAACATATATGGAAATTGCAGCGATTTAGTATGGCTCCTGTGCAGGGCTGGGCCGGTATTAAATATCGGCTCTGGTGTTTCAGTCAGACAGCCACACCATACATGCATAACTACAATCATTTTTGCCGATTGACAGGCCTTGTCTATGCCAGAATCAACACGGAAGTAATTCAAAAGCAGTCTCTGAACAGTGCTGTGAAAACATGTCATTCTTAAACAATTTGCATGGTAAAAAAATCACAGCCGCATTAAATGCTCACATATTGTAGAATATTACAACATTCTGAAACTTTTTCATTACATAGGCCCATGCGTAGGCGCCACCGCTAGTGTAAAAGTAGTACAGTCAATCCCGCCATAATGAGTGATATCACAGTGCAAATCTGTTCTAATGCAACTGATACAATAGGACCCAAGACCAAAACAGCGTGGAATCGCATTTGTATTTGCAGGATTTTTAGTCTGAGAGAAAAGCATCACGCAAACTGTAACGTGATATGGTCTTGGCAAGAAACATTACTTGGATGCAAAAACAGCTATACCAAGTGAATGATAATAATGTCCAATTTGTGAATTGATCAAACTGGTTTTCAAATCTAAAAAAATGTAACTTTTTGCACATACACTGCACAGGTTCTAGAGTACAAAGGAGTTCAGGTCTTGTGTATGTAAGGAACTAAATAGCACAGCACCATGAGTGTCAGTACATCCATCACCATGACAGCCTAATCCCAACTGGGGTCATGGGTGGGACTGGAACCAATCCTGGGAACAACGGGTGCAGGCAGAAACCAACCCTGGGCAGTCACCAACACACCACAGGGCACACACACTCACAGGGCAAGCTTAGAGTCACCGGTTAACCTACCGTGCACACTTTTGGACTGGACTGGTGGAGGAAACCAGAGCCCCCAGTGGAAACCCAGGGAGAGCATACGAATGCCACACAGAAAGGTCCTATGCCTGACCCAGGGCCTGGACCCAGGACATTCTTGCTGTAAGGCAGCAGCACTAACCACTGCACCAACCACACCACCCAGTTTCAGTATAATTAACTGAAATTCTGCATGGTGCAATAACTGAAACTAATTAGGTGAGAATAATAAAACTTATCGTGCAAGTATAATTTAAATTCATCATGTTAGAATAGCTAAAACTTATGTCAGAATAACTGAAACCTGTCGTGTTAGGATAACTTAAGCTCATTTTAGAATAACGGAAACCAGAGTCCTGCACGGGTCCACTTTTGCAGACCCGCACAGTACAGCACCACACCCACCCGTGCACTCGTGATTATTTCAAAGTTAAATCCGCACCCGCCTGGGTCCGTTAACATTTCGCCTGCTACCCGCCCATACCCGTGATAAATTACAAAAATTATACAAAAAAAATATTATTTTTTCTATGAACCTCTCAACGTGACAAGCGCTAGGCCTACATGAATTTTGAATTGAAACGTAAAAGTCCGTTTAACACAAAATCAAATCAGATAGATCTAAGCTATCCATACTGTGACGAGAAGAGAGAACACGACGACACGCTTCAGCAAGGATTCAGACGTGTACGTGAATGTTTGTCGAGGCGGTTATCTTTATAGTGCGTTCGTTTTTCTCTCGGAAGTCAGAAATTCCGAGTTGAGTGACGTCACATCCGACGAACTCCCGTTTGAGCTACCACATATATGGCACAAACATGGCTGCCTCCATGAACACGCTGCTGTGTGTTGTTGCTTTATATTTCAGCAGATTTGGAGTGAGATTATTTTTTCCGAGAGACAAACAAACAAGAAACACGAACTAGTCAAAACACATTAAAAGCTTTATAAAATATTTTAGCACATTCATAGCAATATTCTTTTTTCGAGAGGCAAACAAACTACAAACAAACCAAAGACACTAACAAGTCCAGTAAAAATCTGATATTGCATGATAGGATACTGTTTACGGTTATGATATGGTATTCTTTAAATTGAACATGTGCAGTTAGATTTATAACAGTTAATACATTTAACAAAATAAACATTTTTAAAGATTTATAAAATTGCATTACTGTTGAGTGTGTAAGCAGCCATGTTGAAATTACATCACAGGGGCAACTCGGACAACAAACGTCATAAAAGAGGCGTGTTTCCGACGGGAAGTAACGTTTTTTTGTGACGTTTCGTGACGTTTTCCTCCGAGTTCCGACTTGGAGAGAAATGACCGAAAGCACCATAAGGTACTCCCGACATACTGAACACACTGTGATGATGACAATTTGTACATGATAGTCTAATACATAGATATTTTCGCTTACATGTTATTTTTGCAGGCTACAATACTGTTTTGATTGACCTGCTACCCGCCCGTAAAATTCCAGAACATTAAAATCCACCCGTTTCAGCAACTATCTGCGGGTACCCGACTCAGTGCAGTTTCCAGTGACGGAAACTTGTGTGTCATGCCGTGCGAGGAAAATCTGACTCAAATGTAGCTTGGTTCAGGAAAAACCCCTTTAGTGGAATTTATGTAGAGAGAAGGACAGGTTTTGGGGGTGGTGACACGAATGACTGAACCGGGGAATAAAACACTCATTACGCTAGAATAACTGAAACCTATCATTCTCATTTCAGAATAATGGACTCGCGTGTTTCATGCTGAGTGGGAAGGCATGACCCAAATGTAGCTTGGTTCAGGAAAAACCCCTTTAGTGGAATTTATGTAGAGAGGAGGACAGGTTTTGGGGGTGGTGACACGAATGACTGAACCGGGGAATAAAACACTCATTACGCTAGAATAACTGAAACCTATCATTCTCATTTCAGAATAATGGACTCGCGTGTTTCATGCTGAGTGGGAAGGCATGACCCAAATGTAGCTTGGTTCAGGAAAAACCCCTTTAGTGGAATTTATGTAGAGAGGAGGACAGGTTTTGGGGGTGGTGACACGAATGACTGAACCGGGGAATAAAACACTCATTATGCTAGAATAACTGAAACCTATCATTCTCATTTCAGAATCATCATGATCATGGAATCATGTTTCATGCTGAGTGGGAAGGCATAACCCAAATGCAGCTGGGTTCAGAGAAAACCTCTATAGGGGAAGTTTTGGGGGCAGCGTGTGGCTCAGTGGGCTAAGCCGTGTGCCTGTAATCAGAAGGTCGCCGGTTCAGGCCCAGCCTCAGCACGTCTGCGGGTCCTTGAGCAAGGCCCTTAACCCCCAGTTCCCTGGGCGCCCCAACAGGTGGCTGCCCTTCGCGGACAACTTACTCTACAAAGAGCAAGTTGAGGGAGGCGTAAAAAGAATTTCCCCACGGGGATTAATAAAGTATTAATTATTTAGAAAAGAGAGGAGGTTTTGGGGGCAATGACAAGTAACAATGACTGGACTGGGTCAGGGTGAGGAGCATGCACTGGTGCAGCTGTTGCTGCACATACAACACAACCAAACACCCGGATCCCGGCTGGCAAGCCCCCACACAGATACACAGTCTAGTCCCACCCTCCAGAAATGGCCATCCATCTGCCGCAGCCAGGTGTTACGTGGGCGTCCTCTTGGCCTCGTTCAGGTCCTCAGCAGTGAGGATCCTGTGAGCCGGATCACCTTTGGGGAATCGCACCACATGGCCATAGTGCTGTAACTGATGCTCCCTCACAATGCAGGTAATGTGTCTCATTCAGGACTCCCTGAGCAACTGCTTTTTTGACACAAAGTTAAACCAGTGGTATCCAAGGATCCTCTGAATAGACCCAGTACTGAAGGAGTCCAGTCTTTGTCTCAGCTCACTGGATAGCGTCCATGTCTCACAGCCATAGAGCAAGACAGGGAGCACCAGGACTCTAAAGACTTGGACCTTCATCCTCTTACAAAGATGTCGAAAGTGATGACTAGAGGTAGACCGATATATCGGCTGGCCGATATATCGGGCCGATATTTAGCATTTTTTAAGGTATCAGCATCGTCTGCGGGCAGCCCAGTTATTGTTGCTGTGGAACAAGTAACCCATGCTGCCTTGTGCAGGACCCCAGCCAGAAGTTTTGGAAGAGTCCGGGGAGAAAACAGTAAGGCTTAAATTCTGATCTTTCAATGACCTATTTATTTAACTGGTTTGCTATGAAACGTTGCTTTAAAAGAAAACGCGAGCGCTTTTGAAAGAGAATGCGAATTATGCTGTCGGGAACTAGGGTAATGATTATGAGCCTTCAACCAACTGTAGCTTACAGGTAACGTTAAGAATCATTGATTCTGACAGAGTTAGTTTCGTGCACTTGATGGTGGGCTCAGACATTTTTTTTTTAATCGTTAATCATTTTAATCGTTAACATTTTAATTATTACCATATTAGTCTGATGTTATCAGTTCTTTTTTTTTCTCTTGTGTGTGGGGTGGAGCAGACAGCTCTCAAACACTGCAGTGTGTGTGAGAGTTGCGTTACTCTGCCCCGATCACAGACAGCGCCGTCCTCGGTGACACAGAGCTGCTAAGAACAATGTATGGCGGAGAAAACTGTTTGTTCGAAAGCGTGGTTACCATTCACCTGAGCTGATGCTGACAATGGTCCTTCAGTGCAGCTTTTTTGGATTTGAAAGCGGAGATTCGAACAATTTGTCAGACATCTAGATAAAAAGTGCACGACTTTGTGCAGTTAGTTTCCTCATTAAACATGTCTATCCTTTATACTGGCTTATACGTCGACAACGTCACAATCACTAGGGGCTTATGTTGTCCTTGCATACAAGGCTGTGTATTACGACAAAGTTATTTTGTTTTATTTTCTGCGATCACTAGATTCTGATTGTGAATTTGGCTTGTAAGCTATCTGCTAACAACATAACATGTTAGTGAAAGGTTTTGGGCCTTGTACACTACTCATCATACCATGATGCACTTAGTTAATAGTGTTTTTTTTCTTTCAAAATGTATTAGAGTGTAATTGTTTTAATGTGCATGGAATACTGGAATTGTAGAATGAATTGAAGATGAAGGCACTATAATAAAAATGCTAACCTTGCATTTTTTCTTCTGTTTTAGTAATTGCTGTCTGATGGCTGAACAAAAATCTAATCCTGTATGGCAGCATTTCACCAATCCAACACCACGAACTGTCAGGTGCAATATCTGCAGCAGGCTGGTGAGCTTGAGAGCTGAAGAAGGAGTTTGCTGCTAAAGAGATTCTGATGCTGCTATTTTTATTGTTTATAAGCTTAAGTTGTTTACAAGTTGTATCGTGTTTTTGTTGTGTACATTTAAATATAAACTTAAATAAGTCAGTATTCAATAAATGCTAAGTTGAGAAATGTTGTGTATCGTTTTTTATTATTAATGTGATATTTTATTATGCAAATGGAGGGGAAAACATCCAATATTCAGCCAAAAAATATCGGCAGCATATATCAGCCATCGGCTGACCCTGAGTCCTAAATATCGGCATTGGCTATTGAAAAACCCATATCGGTCGACCTCCAGTGATGACCCCCCATGCTCTTCCAATCCATTTGCTGACTTCATATGAGGAGTCACCAGACATGAAAGTCGCTGCCAATGTATGTGAACCTCTCAATGAGGTCAAAATTCTCTTGGCAAACAGATACACTACTGATCGCTGTGCCCAAGAGGCCATTAACAGCCAGAATCTTGGTTCTTATCCAGGCCACTCGCAAGATCAGACACTTAGACACCTTGCTCAGTCTGTCGAGAGCCCCGATCAGGGCCTCTATTGACTACGCGAAGATCATAACATTGTTAGCAAAGTCAAGAATAAGATCAATGAATCTTTCTTCACCAACAGATACCCCGAAGTTGCTGGACCCCATGACCCTTCCCTACACCCAGTCCCTGCAAGCATTGAACAGAATAGGAGCAAGAACTAACCCTTGATGAACCCCAGAATCAACTGGTAAGAACGCAGAGGTTCTGCCTCCACTTTGCATAGCACTCACAGTACCAGTGCCCAGGCCAACCGTGGCATAGAACAACTTCAGGGGGTCCCCACAAAGTCTCAGGATCTTTCACAGGGCAGCTCAATCAACTGAGTAAAATGTTTTATGAAGACTGGCAAAGCCTGCAAAGAAACTCTGCTGATATTTGTGTTTGTGCTCAATGACAACCCTCAGTGCCATGATGTGGTTGAGAGTTAGCCATAAAAACCAGAGCTGGGGCCTCATGTATAAACGGTGCGTACGCACGAAGTTGCGTACGGCCGTTTCCACGCTCACCTCGAGATGTAGGCCCTATAAAAACGAAACTTGGCGTACCGATATGCACATTCTCACGGCAGCTCCAGACCTAGCGTACGCACATTTCTGCTCGGTTTTGTAAACGGACGGCACTAAGTGGCAAGTCATTGCTACTGTGGTTTCCCTTTTTAAACTCACAATCATGACGCTGACTTTATCAAATACACCGACA
>JAODLC010000116.1:1374676-1393388 GCA_026781145.1 Hippopotamyrus pictus | reverse complement strand
CAAATAAAGCAACTATGGGTAAAAAAATGCACTTATCTTCATCAAAGTAATGATAATATTACTGCCTTAACAAAGACCTCCATGGGTCTGCAATGTCCAAGGGCGCCCCCTGAAGGCAGAGTGATTGGGGTGAGAATGGCACCTCAGTGTCTTCACTCTCAGTGGACGTGGGTGTCTGGAACTGCCCAGGGCTGGATCTTGCCCTTTCCAAAGATGGTGAAAAAAGCTGCCCCAAACACGTTGATGGCAGCAGAGATGTAGAACACCACCCTCCACTGAGGTATCGTGTTCTGGAAACAGACCACACAGAAAGGTCTCTTCTAAGCTTAGAAGTAGCTGGAGGTAAATCCTACATTGATTGAATTAACTTTTCTTTTGCAATTAAATAAGAGTACCACAGTACTTACAGATGTTGTCAGAGCCTTAGCTATCACAGGTCCTACCATTCCTGGTATGGTGGCAAAAGTGTTTGAGATTCCAAGTAAAATCCCAGCGTACCTGAAGAAATGTTGAAAACAGGTTAGTTTATCACTCAGGGTACCATTGTATCAATCGTTACAAGACATCTGACAAAAGTGTTTGTTAAACTAGATTGTATATAATAAACATACCTCAAGAATCTCAGATAACAGAAAAAAATTAAAAAGGTAATGCTTTACATTGACAGCACCTTCATAGTGCCTTTCTAATGCATTCACGGATCATTCAGTGTAGAGGTGGGCGATAAATCGATTTTATCGATTAATTCGAATTTACAGTTCAGGATGATGTATTTTTTATGAAAATCGATTTTACTTATTTTACACGCGAGCGCCAAAAGCGGAACTAATGCGACGCACCGTTCTTCACGGGTAAATTAGCGCGGCGCACCCAAACACTGAACCGGATTCACAAACAACTTCGCAATGGTTCGGTTTTGTGCTGTCGGACACAGACTAAACAAGTCCTCGTTGCAAAGTCTGTTTAAAAACTGTTGCAACCAAAGGAAGCTGCACGACAAATTTATTCCAGCACCTAAAGCAGAGGCACGCAGCGGAATGAAAATAGCCGCAGCACCAGCACAACATCCAAAGTTAAGCAAGCAACCGTCCCTGACACGTTTTCGGGCTGTGTGCCATATGATTAGAATGGGGCACGGTGGAAAGCGATAACAAACGCTGTCGTGATATGTATTGCAAAAGACATGGTGGCCATACATGATTTTGGAAAAAACGGGATTCATTAACATGCTGAAAGTTTTTACAAGTTTCTAAAAGTGTTTACAATGGCGTGGTCTGCCATCTCACTTACAAGCATCTTTTTTGGCTTGTCAGATTTTACTTTAGAGTTAAAGTGCATAAAATAAAGTTGTTTTGAACCATTTATTTGTCATCTGTAATTTGATTTTGAGTAGGGGAGGGGAAAATCGATTAAAATCGAATTTACTGTGAAAAAAAATTGGAGATTTTATTTTTAGGCCATATCGCCCAGCTCTATTTCAGTGCACCTTTGTGATGTATTCAGAGAACATTCATAAGCAGCATGTAAGTATACCATAACATCGTAACATACAGTACCGTGCACAAGTCTTAGGCGAGCAAAGAAAATGATGTTGATCTTCATGAAATTGTAGAGGTATAACATTATGTGTGCAGACGCGTGAGAGCTTACCCATTTCAAAACTTCACCCAAAGTCACCTCAGTACTTGCAGCAACCATCCAACACACCCAAGGATTTTTTTAACTCGACCACTAGCGCACCTCGTATGGCTAATCAATACCTCATTGGCTTTTTAAAACTAATTTAATTGATTAATTAAGTGAGCTGGTGGTAAAATTTAATAAATACATGGAATGGCTGAGGTGCCCCCGAGGAGAGGTTTGGGAGTTGAAGCGGTGTTCATCTAGTCATCCAGCCATGTCAGCAACTTTTTGTAGAACAGAAGAAATTTTTACTAGTTTTTATTGTGTTACTATTAATCTGCATATGTTTTAATGTTAAAATAGATTTTTTTTTTGAGCAAAATTAAACTTACTATCCAGACAAACAGCTTTAAACACTTACTTTGACTGCTTAAGAGTTTTGCACAGTACTGTACCTTAACAGCTTTAATATACATTAATAACAAACATTATATGACAACAAATATTACAACTGTGTAATCGTATAATGTTTGTTATCAAAATATATTAAAAGCAGTTAAATTCTATTAGGTATTACCAGTATTACCATCTTCAGTTATCTGCACCGATGTTCTATACCCTGACTAACAGGCTAACAAAACTAATAACCAAATATTTTACTGTAATACTCTCCCATACATGTCTCCAGTTGTTGCAAACATAGTCCTTCAAAATAGAATAGCCACCACATAATTATAGGTGGGACAGATACAGGCAAATCCATTCAGACTCCAGTAGCAGGATTTCTCAGTTAGCTGGGTTAACATAAGCTAGAAGTCATGACTGTTCAATAGGTATGCTCCTTACCTGAACTCTTATTGTATGATCATGACTTCTAGCTTAAGTTAACCCAGCTAACTGAGAAATCCAGCTTTGTGGAGCACCCCCCAGAGATTGCAATTAACGAAAGGCTGGACTAGATAGGTGATGAACACCCAAAGCCACATATATCACTATGAAAAATTCTCAGATATTTCACAATAAAAGACAGGAAGACTAGGGTGGCACTGAAGAAGAGGAGTCTTACGAAGGGGCGATGTCAAGCTGGTTGATGCTAAAGCCGGAGGTGCAGAGGCCACCCAGGGTGGAGGACACGGTGAGGAAAGCCACTGCCATCACATAGTTGCAGCCGGTGTAACCCGCTGCCACCAGGAACACCGCTGGCCCAATCATTCCTGGAAGGTCACAGAGACAAAAAACAACAGGAGACTCAATATACACCCATTTGGTGCACTCAGACCACCCTAACACCAAATATAGGCTGGTCAGTGTCAATACAGCACACAGAAAGGAACAAGGTTGTGTCTTTGTCAGACATCATGTCAAATCACTCCAAGATATTTCCAGCAAACTTTGGGCTGCCTCGCTTGCACTTAGCTGGGCCCTACCTATGAGGGTGAAGATTTTACGCACAGCCACAGTGGGGACGAGCCATCGTTCCCGCAGCAGGTCCGCTAGATGACTCCCCAGCAGTGCCAGGACCCAGCAGCCCAGGTACGGCAGCGCTGACATCAGCCCGTTCTACTCAAGAAGGAGGGAGGGGGATGAAGACAGTGCCAACCAGTTCCACACTTCTATAAGATTTTAGTTCCTAAAACTGTCACTGTAAGCACATCACAATACTGGAAGGGTATTGAGGTTCAATGGCTAGGACCACAAGACCAAGAAGTTCACCACTGCACCTGCTGGATGCTGAAACCCAGGATGGTCTTCATGTAGGTGGGCAGCAGAGCCAGAAGGGTGTAGAAGGTCCAGTTGTAGCAGAAGTGTGCTACGATAATTGCCCACACAGGCAAGGAAGTGAAGATGGACACCCAAGGAATGTGACCCGAAGTGGTGGAAAGCTGGAAAAGAAGGAAACACGCTGAAGACCCGTATCTGCTCAACCGCCCACTTAACGGAGGGTAAAACAGCACAGAACTTAAGGTAAAAGCAGCTAAACATCTGACAGAGTATACAGCTAGAGGTGGCCCAATTTCATCTTTACGGGTCCCACCTCAGTATTAAAACTCTGAGGATCTGACGATGCCAATGGGATATTTCTTCCACTTTATTAGCTACTAAGCATTAAATAGGGTATTTGTCTCAATACATTTCAACTAACTACTGCTACAACACTAAATGCAGATATTGTTGGAGTTTGCTAAAAACAGTAAAATATAATGGTCATGTTGATTAAACAAAAGCTACGCCACTACACTACAGGAAAGAAATCCCAGGCCAAGGAGATGTACACAAGTCTGCTTCTTAGCTTAATTCAGTACCAGCGATCACACAAATTAGCAGAGACGTTTCTTAAAGTGCAAACTGTGCAATCCGTTGCCAAACAAAATCTAACAAAGAAATCAATCATGAAATATCACTGTATACCCCAACTAACCATTAATAGTCAAAAACTACACAGAATTCTCCTGTACAAAAAACACAATGGAGCACAGATTAAACTTTTATGTAGTAATTAACCAAATTTTAGAAAGAAAACAAGTCTGAAGACATACACGCAGCAAGTATTCAATAAACAGCCTTGAGCAATGGGGGGGGGGTGCTTTTTTCTGTCTAGTAACGCACCTTGCTTGGCGGTTAAAGGAGTCTGACGTGTAAGAAGCAGTAAAGTAATTCATTAACTTTCATATTTGAGCATTACACGATTTAAGGTTTCGGTTGGTCATTAACCACACAGGAAAATATTGGAGGATGACAGAAAAACAACCTAAACAACACTGAAAACGATCTGGATCAAAAGGGTCGTTTAAAGTATTGGTTTCAATAGACTAATCTTGTTAAATTATTCATAATCCCACACAGGCAATGAAATTAAAGCCTTGCTGTAAAAATTAAATACAAAAAGAACTGTTACAACTGTTACATTTTGATCATCTTAACCGCTGTTACATTTTGGTATGAGCAGTCATACTGTTTCGAAAACATATAAAGTGACAGGCAATGATTTCTCAAATTAATTTTATATTTAGGTGGGAAAATGCATGCCTAGTCCTGATGTAAATGGCTATGAAATTAACAGCATAGTTAAAGTCACTGGGACATGCTTGACTTTCATTGCGAATGCGGTTCAGTCTGTGTTCTTTTTCCTCTCTGGGGCACAGTCTGGATCCCTCTTTACCTCGTTCTTCAGGGACGTCGTGATGTAGAGCCTCTCCTTCTCTGAGATCGTCCGGTGTGTGTCCGGGGTGTCGCTCACTAGGCACGACCACAGCAAGAACCACAGCAGCCCGACGGCACCTGCGGATGCCGGGACAGGGGCCCTGAAAACCCGGATCGGCCCTCCCACCGTCAAAAACACCCCGGCAACCCCCACCTCCAGCACCGACCAAAAACCCTCGAAAAAGCGGAATTCAGGGGTAGAAACTTACCAAAGAGGTAAAAAACATATGTCCAGTCCAGGTAAAAGCAAATCAGACCGGATAAGGGAAGGGCCAACACTGTACCTAACTGGGAACCTGGAGAGAAGAGAAATTGAAAATATTGGTCATAAAAGGCAAACTGATTTAGTAAAACAATAGATATACATATCCTACATTACAGTGTGTTTTTTTAGCAAAGCACGGAGAACTCAGTATATACAAGAGTCACATTTTTAAATGTGTACCTATTTCAAATTTCACATATCTGAAAAAATAAATCACAAGACACAGCCATATGATTTGTATTACATTGACTGATACTGCAGAATTTTATAAAAAAATATTCTCGTGGATTTGTGGCATTATTTTAATGCTGTGTACAGTCAAAATAGCGCCAAAGAGCACTGAGATGACAAGGCAGGCATTGCCCCCCACACACGCACACACACAGACACACACACGCGCGAGCGCGCGCACACACAGGCACCTGTATAGCAGATAGTTAACAGGCGGCTCCTCTCCAGGGGTGGGGCCCAAGACGCCCACATTGCGTGCATGGCGGGAAACGTGACCCCCTGAAGGTCACCAGAAAACAAATCAATCAGTACTTCTGAGATCGCTGAACGGCCATATAAGGATCCGGGCACACTCACTTTTTGTTCATGTGCTATTCGACTTACAAATATTACAGCTGTTTAACTTCTTCTGAAGTCAGAGCCACAAAAAGAAATATCAGAGCTGGTCCAAAGTTCGTTAAGTGATCAGGTATTACGGGGTCCTTACCCTGGTATTTTCATTTGGGTGTTGAAATGCTTGACTTAAGAATTTCAGGTTACGGAGACATTTCCTTAAATGCTTGCAAATCTTCCCTGTCCAGTTCATTTAGGGACATTCTGAAGGGGGCTGACGCACAGGTCAGGAACTGGCGAGGGAACGGATAGATGGACAGACAGGAGCAGGCCGGCGCGGTGAGCGTACCTCTCCGACGCCCTCCAGAACTCGCACGGCGATGAGATACGCGGCTCCCAGGCTGGCGGCCAGCGGAGTGAGCAGTGTGAATAAGACAGTGCACAGGATGCCCAGGCCCAGAAGCCACTTCGAGCCATACTTTCGCGCCAGGTATCCGCCAGGTAACTGGGTCACGATGTAGCCATAGAAGAAGGAGCCCAGGATCCACCCTTGCGTTTCCGAGTTCCAGTCATACACGGGTGCCTGAGGGCCACAGAACCACCACTGTGCTGTTACTATCTCACTGGAGCCTCCCCTTAAACCTCTGGAGCTTTGAATATGCGTGTCGAACTGCAGAGTTCTTTGTTACGGTTACTAGGTGTGTGGTTCAGTGGGCTAAGACTCTGTGTCTGTGACTGGAAGGTCACCAGTTCGGGGCCTAGCCTCTGCAAAACAGTCCGGGGGCCCTTGAGTAAGGGCTTTAAGCTGCAGCTCCAGGGGTCACTGCACGCTGGCTGATCCTGCACTGTGCCCCCCCCCCCCCCCAGCTTACTTTCACCTGTACAATAGTCTGTGTGTCTCATGGAGAGCAAGATGGGGTAGGTGAAGAGACACAACCCAATGTACCTGTACTTGTGTTTGTGCAAATGGGCATAAATCAAGGATAATTTCATAGCTGCAATTTTCACTCTGAGCACTAGGGGAGTAAATTGTAGGTCTGCGCTTCCTCAAGGATGGAGCATGAAAGAGCAAATGGGAGATGACAAGGAAAAGAGAGAGTAAAAACTGAAAGGTGATGTGGTTTACTCTGTCCACACAAAACATCCGTACTGTCCAAACCAAAATGTACACCATTGAGGGCTGGGAATGTTTCACGTTCAGATTTATAAGTGTAATGTAAAAAAGATACTGCAACTCTTCTGTCTGATAGTAACTAAGGCTGCATTGGATTCACAGGTTCATCTAAAAATATAGTACCAGCCAAAAATCTGATCAGGCCAATCTGCCTACAAAAGAAACTGATAGTGTGTCACATCACATGACCTAGTCACCTGACCTAAAAACAGTGGAAATGGTTTTGGAAGAGTCTAACCAGAGAGTGAAGGAAAAGCGACCAATGAGTGCTCAGTACATATGGGACCTCCTTTAGGACAGCTGGAAGAGCATTCTAGTCGACCTCCTCGTGAAACTGGTGAGGGGAGGAGACAGTAAGGTCAGCCAGTTCCTGTAGCGTTTGGGGTTAAGGGCCTTGCTCACGTTACCTAATTGTGGTACCACTCTGCCAACCCAGAGATTTTAATCGGCAACCTTCTGAATCCCAGCTCACACAGCTGCAGGTCCAACAAATATTTTTTTTGGTTTAATACTTTTTTGTTCAGTGCATAATTCCATTTTTGTTATTTTATATTTCTGACGTCTTTATAATTATTCAAAAATGTAAATGCAGAGAACAGTACAAATAAACCTTTCTACAGTATGGTTGGGTGTGTCCAAACTTTTGACTATGTGTCTCAACACCAGTGAAGTTCTGGGCTTGGGACACGAGCCGTAATAAAACATTCACCAACCGTGTGGTTGCGTTTGGACTCGGCCTGTCCCTCCTGCACGGGGCACACGGAGGAGCTGGCGTTGCCGTTCGTTTTGACGTCCAGCATGTCCACCATGGCGACACTGAGGTTGACGCGCAGAGCATAGGCCACGATGAAGCCATAGCAGGAGAGCAGGGCCAGGTTGTAGCGTGAGGAACAGCAGGCAGGAGCTGGAGGATTATGGGAAAAGCAGCCCACAATTAAAATCACTCCATAAATCAAGCCATAAACTATACTCAGCAAAAAAAGAAACGTCTCTTTTTCAGGACTGTGTATTTCAACAATAATGTTGTAAAAATCCAAATAACTTTACAGATCTTCATTGTAAAGGGTTTAAACAATGTTTTTCATGCATGTTTCATTCAGGGTGGAACAGAGATGTTGCCACCCATCAATAAACATGACTAGATGTGAAATTCCAGTGACTCATCAAGCACCCATAGATGTTTTCTAAAAACAAAAGCCTATAGCTTTAGACGCCTAAGCAACTTTCAAATCATGGAATGAAACTGTCAAAAGTACCTGAGTTTTTGAATCGAATATATAAAATTTTGTTTGTGTGAAACATGGCAACCGGGAGGTAGATTACTGATGATTTCAAGTTCGTCGACTTTTTGACGGCTGTATAAAGTAACGTTATTTTCAGTGTGCGAAATACAGGGGGGGGGGGTACAACACTCCTGATTAACCCATGAGACCCCCTGAAAGCCTCAAAAGCAAAATTTTAAGGGGGCCTCAAGATCGGTATTGTGCAACAATAGGGAGATGGGGACCCCCCGAATATTGATGGGTATTTTGCACACTGGTTGTTTTTATTACACATCAACTCAGGTTAAAGACTTTAAACATGTTGCCAGCTCTCACCCATCTGGGGTGACACTTCACTTCCAGACTCTAACGCTCACGTACTGTAAGATATCTTACGGCAAATCTTATATTATTATTACTTTCCACAAACACTTGTAATGCTTATAAATAGTTTAGATCTCTTGACAAATAGGACTATATACAAAAATAAGGCAATATTAATTTTATTGCGTTTATTCCCACTAAAGCATTGTGTGAACTGTACTGAAGATGACGGTGTTTTGGCAGAATGTTTCACATTATTAATATAGTTTTACGGAAAATTATGCTATGAAAATTAAAACGGTTAAGCATTTAGATTTTGGAAGCTCTGTAGTCAGGAAATAAATTTAATCAGGTTGGGCGAATTACAGTAGGATTACATTGAATAAGCAGTACTGTACAACAAATATGGAAAAAAACAGGCTGTGTAGGATAGTGTTAATTTTCATTATTTTGATATACTGAGTAATATGTGTGCCGTTCTGTCCTTTTACTACTTTTCACAAATGTCTTATAAACCTACTGTAGAGGGAGTGGTGGATCTGAGGCTAGGGATCTGTACCGGCAACTGGAAGGGCACTGGTTCAAATCCCGTGAATGCCCAGAGTGATTCTACTCTGTTGGGCCCTTGAGCAAGGCCCTTAACCTGCAATTGCTTCATCCTGGGTATGATGTTAATCTACATCCAGCTCTGCAAGGAGGTCCTGCAACTTACAGGGAATAACTTGGGGGTTGAGGGCAGGATTGGCACTCTTGCCACCAGAAAAAAATCTCACACTGGTCCATTTGGACTGGTGTGGTGCTGAGGTATCACCCACCACATGGCTGCACTCAGGTTCTCATCCCTGAGGTGGTTTGTCGTGTGGTGGGTGCGGCAACGCGCTGTAATCAGTGCATGCTCCTTACCTCTCTCTACAGGTCCCCCACCCTGTTCTGGATGTGAGGCTGGAAAATGTATGGACCGTTTATTGCAGGGGTACCCAATCTTATCTGCAAAGGGCCGGTGTGTATGCAGGTTTTTGGGATAACCTGTAGGTCAGCTGCTCAAACCCAGGTGTGAGGACTCTTTCAGCCAATCAGTAATCTAATTAGGGAGTTGCAGCGAAAACCCGCATACACACCGGCCCTTTGCGGATAAGATTGGGTACCCCTGGTTTATTGTATAGTTCCTACAGACTTTATGATCTGTCGTGTTAGAAACAGGGGCAGAGTAAAGGGAGGGGGGCAATTACAAGGGCCTCTGAAAGACCTGGATCATAACTGAACTGGTCTGGGTTGGGGGCCCAAAATCTATGGGTATAAATACTGTACTATTTTTCATGGTAAAAGCACCCGTTTGCCTTGCACATCAACATTTCCTGATTTCACAAAATTTAAAAAAGTTACCTGAATGCACAAAGGGAAAACAACTTAAAGAAATTTGCTGACATAAACAGAAATGCTTAATGCTGTAAACCTCTGTGCTGAGTGAATATCGATACTCACAGTAATTTTGTCACTGTCAGAAAAAAAAGAGTATCAGTTTGTACCTTTGCTTGTCACTGGGGCTGTACCCTTGTACCTTTTAAGGACAGAAATGTACTCTGAGGAATATCCCAAAGGTACATATAGCATTAATGTACCATCAATGATACAGAAATTTCTGTACCTTAAAAGGTACAATTACCTACAGTTAAGGGTACAATTAGCAGATCTTTGAGGGTACAGCCCCAATAATAAGCAAACGTAAAAACTGGTACTCTTTTTTTCTGAGAATGTATCGACTAAATTACGCAAAAGCCACACTCACAATTCACATAATTGTAGAAATAAATGGACTGCATTTATATAGCGCTTTTCTACTCCTACGAGTACTCAAAGCTCTTTACAATACATGCCTCACATTCACCATCCACACTCACATCCACACACCGGTGGTGGACGCTGCCATGCAAGGCGCCAACCTGCTCACCGGGAGCAATTTGGGGTTCAGTGTCTTGCTCGAGGACACTTTGATGGGGTCAGAAGGAACCAGGGCTCGAACCTGCAACCCTCTGGTTGCTGAACAATAGCACTGCCTCCTGTGCCACCATCTAAAGATTGCTGTATGGTGCCATACTATAAAATATGTACTAATAAGCATCGAGCGGACGGTACCTAAGTGCTGGCTAAGACCCGTCATTTAACTGCAAGTTATAAGTAAGTTACTAATTTTTTATTTTCCAACCATACTTTTATTTTGAAATGTGGCCAAAATCTACTACATACCTTAACTGTCCGAATGAACTGATAAAAGCCGAACCTATGTATCAGGCACATAACGCCGAGGGCACTTAATTAGGCCGAATGTTTTCTTCATACTCACCTTGTTCAACTTTACAGCTGTCACTACGGTGCAGCAAAGGGCGACGATGATCGTCAGAGGAGGAATCTGGAGATTCATAACAGTCCTCCATTTTGCATGAGTGGGACTACTATTTACTGTTTAATAATCGCGGGAGCTGAGGCGATGTCATTCCACTCAAGGCGCTCTGCGACACGCCGCATCACCTATTTCAGGAACTGTGTACATAAATTTTCTTTAGTCATTTTACTTGGTAATGTATAAAGGAAATCCCAAATTTTCCACTGCTATGAGGATCCTGCAGCCATGTGTCAAAGTTGAAAGCGGAAGTGAGGAACTCGTCAGTACGCATGCGCCAAAACGGCACACATGCGGCTATATTCAAATACATCTACAGAAATACTTATAAAACAGTAGACATAAGTGCATTACATTATGCAGTTTTGCATTCTTTTTGTGCATTTTACATAAAGACTAAGTATATTTAGATAATTTCAAATGATATTAAAAGGTGAGCGTTTTTAGATATTTAAATTAACGTATGTAATATTTTGCAAGTAAAATCACATTATGAAACAACTTTTCTTATCCACAAAAACATCATATTTAACGTCATAATTGAGCAAAGCAGGCGTAATGTGGATACAAATCCTACACCGGCCGCTAAACCCCTAAAACCTAACCCTAATCCCAAAACGGTGGAACTGCACATGCGCTAAAAGGCTCGATAGTACGTCTCGATTGGTAGTTCATCTCGTCAGAACACCGGCAGACCAAAGCGTGACAGCAGCCGTTAAAAACAGACACTATTTCTCAATGCAAGAACAGCAACGCCCTTTCCGTAATCCTTTAACATAACTACCACATACACCCTGCAAACACCAAACAACACAAAGTACGGGGAGGTCGGACACGGACGGCGGGTAATTTACACATCGGTTGTTGACACGCGAGGGTCGGACGGAATTCACAACACGGGCAAAGACACACGCGACAAAAGGAAACAGAAGAATTTACAATAACACACCGGGGTTATTTACAATATACCAAACATGCACAGCGCACTCACTGGGCTCCACTGTGATGAATAAAGAGATTCAAAGAACTATTCTACCAACACGTTGCCATTTAAGCAATTCCGCCACTAGATGGCGATCCACCACAACGTGTTTACAGGGCTGTGTGTTTTGTTCTACAAGCAACTGTTCTACAAAACACATAGCAAGAAAAAAAATCATTACGTCCATATCATCTTTCTCAAATTAACCATACTGATTAAGCATAGTCGTATCTCCTTAGCCTGATACATCTCATCTGTGATGCAGGAATAAAAATGAATCTTCAGATTGTCAGGCTGTGTTAGTAGTGCAGGTCTTAGTCATAGGGTTAGGTGCACCACCTTGAAAAATGAATGTGCTTTAGAGTGGCGCTGCCGGTTGGAAAGAACAAAAAACAGGATGATATAAACCGGAGTGGTAAGATGACATAGGAAGGGCAAAGGTCATTGAGTCCCCACCTAGTGATGGTGTCAGTGAATGTCAAAAATGACCACCCATTGTGTGGCATGCAAAGCCCGAAATATGCCTGAGGCAAAATGATATGCATACCAAATTGCAGGCTTTGTGTAAAGAAGGAAGTGAAGAATACGTGATATATTCGTCATAATACATATAAACATATGCATACATATGTACAAGCATATATAATTACATATTTAATTATATAATTATTACTATTATTATGATTAATTGTTATATACTATCCCAAAACTAATCTAGTGTTTTATTTTTCTGTATATGCCTTTGATAACCGTTTAATGTTCTTTGTAATGTCCTTTTTTGTAATGTCTTGTAAATCACCACCAAGGCAAATTCCCGTGAAGGAACGTACTTAGCTAATTAAAATGATTCTGATTCTGATTGTCGTGTTACCCTCCCACCTCTACTAACATTGACAATATGAGAACTATGCTTGTGCTCTTCATGAAAAATAACATAAATCCTTTTCTTGATTTTTATTCTTTTTTTTTTTTTATTCGGAATTTGGGTTCTGAGAGCTGACACAGAAGCGGGAGGGGCCACACAGAAAGACACCTACTGGTTCACTGGGTGCCTTCCAGACAGCATGTAATGGCACGTGGAGGCCTATCTGTCTCACATAACCTCGGAAAGCTACACACCCAGCCCTAATTCTACGTTTCAGAAACAACAGTGATCTTTTGGTGAGGAAGGAACTAACTGAGACTTGGGAGATGTAAAGAGATAAGTTTATATAGAACGTTCACCCTCCATTTCTGCATTTTCTCGATCTCCTGAGCCGATGGAGTGTCATAAAGATGAGCTCCCTAATCAAAATGTGTAAAAGGGTATATCAAGAAAAGACTAGGCTTTTTTTTTTTTTTTGGGGGGGGGGGGGGGGAGGCAGGAAACTCTTGTGAATAGAGGCACTTTGAATTTCCTTCGTTTCACAGATGTGGAAGTTCCAAGGAAACGTCTCCCTGAAGAGACTCACAGATGCCTTTTTAATGCACCATCTCCCACTCAGACTGGAGTTCAGTCTCCTGGAATGCCTTTCATAACAGGTACAGCCAGGGTCAAGCAGTAATCGATGACCATTTCCAGGTAAAATAAAGTGGCTTGCAAAAATATTTAACCCCTCATAAAGTAACAAGACTTTCCTGAATTGAAAATGATGCAAATACCTGGTCTTATGTCAGTATGTCCCTTGGAAACTCATAGCCCATGACAGTAAACTTTCAAAGTCAAGACCAATTGTCAGCAAATCCTCTAAAGGTTTTTTTTAATCAGATCAGTATTGTATCAGCCTTGTGCTTCATTGTCCTGCTGAAGGTTTAACACCTTCCCTAGCTTTAAATGTTAACAAGTTGAAGCAGGTTTTCTTGTAATAAGAAAATCACCCAGATATGAAATATCTGTGACCGTTACCCTACCACTAATTTGCTTATGGAATTGTGGGCATATGTGCGGAGAGGCCGTCGTCTGTTATCTAAAGCCCTGCAATGACATAGTTTGTTGTTGTCAAAACAAAACTAATTTAAATGAAATGGTCAATTTTATTTTCAGGAAGAAAATTGTGTAGATTAATCGACGAAACAGTAAAACAGTCGATAGATTAATTGACAGATAGTTGTTAGTGGTAACCCTACACGCAGCAAACCAGCATGTGAGTGTGCGGCGGCTGCAGATGAGTTCAATAAATATTATACATTTCAATCCAAATCTGGAGTCCACTTTGAGAAGCCGTAATGGCCCTTCTGTAAATAGCCTAGACACACTAAGTAACTAGACACACAAAACAAAATTATGAAATGTCCTGTATGCATTTCTGATGCCTGGACGCTAAAAGGAGATACTTCCTTTATTTGCACAGGAAGTCTGCAGATACAGGATCTGTCCTGCTACCAGAGACAAAAGAAATAATCATTTGAAAAGAAAAAAGCATTTTTTTCCAGTTCTTTACGAGTATATTGAACATCTCGTGACGCTTGTTCAATTCCATAAAAATGTTGCAAATTTATTGGTTTCATAATAAAAGTCCATTGACAAGCAATGTTTAACATATCCTCTGCCTAGACATTTTCAAGTGTCATTTTTTTGACTGGTTCATTCAGTTCTATTCTTGCCATTTTGCGGTTAATTGAAATTGTAGTCATTGGCTTGCAAAGGGATACTAAACACAAACATTTATGTTTTGTATTATGTAGTACAACTTGAAATGAAAGTTTTACTTAAATTGATTGATATATATATATATGTATGTATGAATGATTGATGTGTATGTGTATGCATGCATACATGTATGTATGCGTGTATATGCATTTATGTATGTATGTGTGCATGTGCTTTTATATAATAAAGAGAGATGCAAAGAATTATTCTACCAAATCACCAGAATTTATTGTGTGCAAAATATAGTATAGACAGAGGTTTACACACGCGGTACCGGTGACATGGGACTGGATACTTATTCTACATGTCTTGTCATTTCCAGAAGACAAAACGAAACAAGTAAATGAGGGCTATAAAGGGCGAATTACAAAGTTATCTGTGAAAATTCCAGCACAGACTATATATATATATATATATAAATACAATTACCAGCTATATTTTAATTATTTTTTAAAAGACAGTTACAGTACAAATCTAAAATAATGCTTTAAAATGATCACACACCTAATAGTCACACCAAATCCAGACGTTTAGTGTTTCATAACTTTTGTGTTTGTGTCCCACCTAACATTCCACTTTACTGTATTAATAACCTTTGGGTCTCTGATGCATTTCTCAGGATTTTTATAAGCTTAAAAAAAAAAAAAAAAAAAAAAAAAATGACCACTACACCATCTGTCTGGGGCAGCAACAGATTCTGTTAAAGATTAGTGCCTGTAAGTTCTTTTAGTTTGTCTTCTGTCTTGTCGATTACAAGAGCAATACGATTTAGATGCCGTACAACATCAGATTTAAATTCCACGGATAGATATGAGTCATATATCATATGACATAATCATCCCTATATCGCTGGTCCCTGACATCAAACAGGCTCGAAACGTGTAAAACCAGAAAAGCAGCTGAAACCAATAAAAAGCATCCACTACGTTTTGCATTAATTATCCTGATCTCCTCCCTCGAAGCCGCACATTTCTCTTCTCCAACTTACACTTAACACAGTCCTTTTGTTTTCAAATCCCCTGGCAAACAGAAGACATTTCTAGTACCACATCTTTGGCAACGGACACTGCAGGTGATGCCAGTGGCTCTCTATGTTTTTTTAACCCATGGACGTGGTCTAACATTTTTATGTGTGACATGCTCTTTCCTTGTAGCAACCTACACACTGAGCAATGTTACTAATAACCATCACAGCTACTGCATATAATCATTTATAAAGAAATTAAGGCATTAAGAGTTATGGCTGAATAAAAACAACTCTGGTGTGTACAGCACTGTATACATGGTGTACATATGTACCACTTAGACTGCATGGGTTTTCTGTTAAGACCAGGCATGAGTACCTTACGTCCCAACAGGAACAAGGGAAGTGCTGAAGGTATCTGGTACTCGTCAGTAGTTTACAGACACCATAATTTGACCAATCATTTGACTTCTTAAGTCCATGACACAAACCTGACCAATCATTTGACTTCTTAAGTCCATGACACAAACCTGACCAATCCCTTGGCTTCTTTAGTCATTTTAACTTGTTACTTATTCATCCATCAGTATCTGTATGCTGGACTGGCATCCTGTCCATGGTGTACCCCAGTCCCAAGTCAGAAGGTAAATAAATGAATGTATCTGCATTAAAGCGAGATGCTGAATTACAAAGCGAATCATGTTTCGTGGTGCTGATCACTGGCATGGAGTCAAACATTAGGAGCCTTCCGGGTCGCCGTCAGAACAGCCTGGCACCAGGAGTCTTATGAAACATTTATAAAAAGTGTGGTCAAAATATCAAAATTACCAAAAATAAAGACCATATACCAACAACAAACCACAGTTTACCAGCAACTGCAGCGCAAGAAAAACTATTAAATCGGAAACCTTTTTTTCCTAAATAAAAATATATTTACTGCATATTTAATATGTAAATGCATAAGTATGTATCTGTGGGCAAGAGGCATGTGTAGCAGTCGGAGAGGAATCCTCACACGCAGGACGATGCCCGTACTGATACAGCACTACGACACACCCTGGGATCCAGCATGATCTTAGCTGTCACGGCGATGAAACTGAACAAAAAGAGATCCGTCGTCTTCCATGTTCCTGCGTCATCATGTGAGCAGTCGTATATGTCAGAGAGACGTACGCAGCGTAGAGAAGGCTATGGCATGGGAGCTAAAGCGCCCCCTGTATGTCGGCCTGTTTAAAGCGGAGAGTTCTCTGCCGGGGACGGGAACTGTAAGGTGCTGCCCACCACCCAGCTGTGTCACTCTGACGTTAAACTCGGAGGTTGGAGTCGTTTTGTCTTTCACCCGACAAGACGCGAGGCTTCCACTGTCATAGAAAGCGAGTAGCTGCTTGGGTTAGACGGCTCCGGTCCTACTTGAAGGGGTAGCCATGATGTGAGCCTGGAACAGCCTCCCTGAGTTCAATCGGAGAGACAGTTGCCGTTCTGCTGGTCGGTGGGCCCACACAAGTTGAGGTTAGGCACCCTCCTGTACACGAAGTGGAACGGCTGGGGCTGAGGCCGGCTGTGGATCTCCGCCTTGATGCGCTGGGGGTAGGTGTCCGGGGCCAGCTGCTGGCTGGTCTCCCCGATGAGCAGGAACAGGGCGTAGCTCTCCGGCTCCTGCACGCTGAACTTCTGGGAGCACAGCACACACACCTCATCGGTGGTGGAGTAGGGGTGCACCAGCAGGGTCTTGGCCGTGCAGCCGCTGTCAACCTCCTGCAGGGCCACGCGAAGGTAGTTCTGCACAAACACACAACAAGGAGGCAGGGTGAGGGTCCTGCTTACAGGGCAAGCAGTGCGAGAGAACATGGCTGATATCCTGAATCAAGCCAAGTAGGCAGCCAGCGTGTGGGGAAATGTACAGCGTGCTCCATAAGTATTTGGCCGGTGACTCAGACATTATTATTTTAGTTCTGCACCCCATTACAATGGATTTGAATGAAACACTCAATGCGAAATACATCCCCAAGTGTGTTGTAGAGCATGCTGATTGTCATGTTGAGCGTGTTGAAGACCACTGTGATGGCTCACACAACCAAAATAATACAAAAATGTGTCACCATCTAAATCAGGGGTGTCAGACTCCAGTCCCGGGGGGCCGGAGCCCTGCACAGTGTTTGGTTTTCCTTCATTTAACACACCTGATTCGACTCCTTGTGCTAATTACCACAGAGCTCATAAGCTAAGTAATTTGTGGCGGAACAAGGAAAGACCTAAGCTACACAGGGCTCCGGCCCACCAGGACTTCCCCGGCAGAGAACCCCCGATTTAAATACTTTTGGACAGCGTTGCGTACTCTGTGACTGACTTTATACTCAACTGGTTGGTCGAAACAAAACCTTGGTCTGGATTTGTACTTTCTGGACCTGAACTCTCTGTAATGGATCACTTTTGTGAGTATCTTCTCCAACACTGCTTATGGACAACACTGTTTATGCTGTTCTGAA
Organism: Hippopotamyrus pictus; assembly: GCA_026781145.1. Taxonomy (NCBI): domain Eukaryota; kingdom Metazoa; phylum Chordata; class Actinopteri; order Osteoglossiformes; family Mormyridae; genus Hippopotamyrus; species Hippopotamyrus pictus. The sequence goes on along the minus strand of JAODLC010000116.1, from coordinate 1,375,516 downwards.
TGGAAGTGTCAGTCAGAATATTAAACTGTAATTATTATTATAGAGCAGATGGGAGTGGTCTCTGCCTTGAGCTTCCTAGGACAGGCGGGCGTTGCGGTCGGTACCTGGAAGTCGTCCACCGAGGGCACGGTGCGCTGGGCGGTACGGCGACGGTGCCACTGGTGCAGCGTGTTGCGTGCCTCTGAGCTCAGAACCCTGGCGGCTTGTTCCTCCTGGAAGTTCTTGATGAGGGACATGGCTCCGTAGGCGCTGGTCAGGTAGTAGCCGCCTGATGCAGGGGCCAGAGCAGAGAGGTGATGCAGGGGCCAGAGCAGAGATGTGATGCAGGGGCCAGAGCAGAGAGGTGATGCAGGGTCGGGCTATGTGCGCGTGTGGAGATACGGACTCTAGGGCTCCCATGTGCTACACCGGGGTCACTTAGGGTGAGGCACAGTTTAGAGGAAAAGCCCTTCTGTAGGAAGCCCCACGGCACAATGAGCCGCAGGAAGCCCGATTCTGCTCAGACAATGAACGCCCAGGTCCTCCGGGACGGAAGCTCCTCTGATAGTATTTCAATTAACTATACTGCGCTATGGAAAGTGCAGGACATTTCCTCAGAATGTTTATGTAACTGTGCTGGCCTGGAATAAAATGGCCGCCAAGAGACTGAAAGGAGAAAAAAACAAGGTCTTGTAAAACTGCTAAGGATCCACAGCTATGACGGGCCACGATCGATGAAGTCTAAAACTTCAGCAATAAAAACGGAAAATAAGAGCCTCATTCGGCATGCAGATACCCTTGGTCTCCGCTCTTATTTTCTAGGAAGCATCATGGATGGTTGGGGGGGGGGGGGGGGGGGGG
>JAODLC010000116.1:1352123-1371440 GCA_026781145.1 Hippopotamyrus pictus | reverse complement strand
CCCCTAATAAAACCCCCAGCGCCCCCACCCCCCCCCCCCCCCGCACCCCCCCATAATCCCTCAGAGCATCACAGGACACACCATGGGTTCAGCCAAGAAGCCCAGAACACTTCCTGTCATTAGAAGGATGACAGACTTTAACTTAATTTTTTAAACTGTAACCGTGAATTAATCTTGCACCATCTTGCATAATCTCTATGGCTCTGGGTGCTTTCTTTCTGCCAGCCACAGTTCGTAGACAGTATGGCGGTGAATGTGCAGGCCAGATTCAAGGGGAGCCCCTCCAGCGCGGCACGGGGGACTCTAAGATGGGCGAAATGTTAAAGAAGAGGGATAAATGTCCACACACCAGGAAACAGGGTGCAAGTAACCAAGAGCAGGCGAGAGAGACGATCATGCGGTACCAACATGTGACATTTCTAATGACACGAGAGCTGTAATTGGGGAAAAAAACAATGACAGTTACGATGCTATAGTATTATAAGTCGAAACTATCTTCTCATAAAATGGTACATAAACAGAGAAATGTCTTGTAAATGTCTTTTGAAATATTTACTGAAATTTGTGTATATAATTGCCTTTAGTTTTTATGTTTTGCTGTCTCTAGATACTCTTAAAAGGAGCGAGCTTGCTTTACACCACTTGGATGCATTAATCAGTTGCACTGATAAAAATGTATAATAATCATAAAATCTAAAATAAAAGGCAAAATTCTGAATTTAACAATGGGGATCAACTTAGAACTAGAAAAATTAAACAGTCAGTAGAAAGGGACACAAAAGAAAGTTACTAGCATGTAAATTAAAGGATAGTTATAGATAGGTTATAATGGTCCAGACCATGTGGTGCATAAATAGATTGTGAATTAAGTAGCCAAATTGTAGAGAAATTGCATCACATGACTGAATTATACCAAAATAAAATTGCATTTTATCTCAGCAGAATAGTAAAAAATAAAGGATTAATGTGACTGATTTTAAGTCGATTTCTTAAAGAGTTAGATCAAACTGGCATGGTTGTGATTAATTAAATCACTAGCTAAACGGATATATGCAATCAATATACAAAACATTACTGCATTTATTTGAGCAATCTACTAAAAGACCAATCCTGCAATATGCATGCAAAAATAAACAAATCAAAAATGATAAATAATACATGACATATATTTCATCAAATGGTGGTGTCACGAAGAGTGATGTATTATTTATCTCCATATGTTCTACTGCATCGTTTGTTGGAAAATTTATTTTTGCGCGAGCTTTTAAACCCGCGTGCAAGGCCCACGCACAGGTACTTGCAAATGAGACACCGCGTGAGCCAAAAACTGCTATCGTTACTGCAAATTAGTTCTATTTTTTCACTGCATACGTAACCCCTGGAGGGTAAATTATCTTAATAATTACAAAATGCGTGTTTAATTTTAATATTAAGTCTTCTTTTGCAAGCATCGCCTTCATACCTGACACAGGGTTTGATACGTGGGTCGTGTGTATAGAGACAGTGGCACGGTGACCCCGCCGAAACTATCCACTCTAAAATAAGCATTGGATTTAAAGTAACTATGAATGTAACTCATTAACAAGAGAATTACAGACATAATTAAAGACTTTATCGTGAAAATTCCTGCTATTTACGTTTTTTTCTTTCATCGAAATTTAGGTTCACTTGAAAGTCCATTTAAGAGTACAAGGGCATATATCCAAATTCACTCTATTACCCTATATTATGCACTGAATCTTATGATGCAACCTACCCGTTCCTCCTTGAACAGTTATTTTCAAGAATAAGAGAAGTGCAATGATGAATAATATATTTTGATTTGTCTGTGTAAATTAAAATATTTATAGATATTGCAGACTCGCTTCGCCGAAACACTGGTGGCCAATACTGTTGTAACTAAATACACAAAGGCCTTTACGTTCAACTTTTTGCTCTTTTTGTAGTTTCTGTCTTATCGTTATTATGAAGAAGGGAAATAATACCACAAGAGAGGGGGAAAGTAACGTAGTTGTTGTATACTAATACAATGCATACTCTCGTACTGAAATAAAACAGGACATTTCAGTTATACGGATATTTCAGTCTTAAAGTGTAAAATGAGTCACGTCGGTATTCCGGTCACTCGTGTAACGGAGCATGGTGTCTGTATGAGGAACGGTGCAGCCCGGGCACATTTTCTATTATGCAAGCAGAAGGGCATCTTCATAATCAGCTCCGATCACCAGCTAAACCACGTCCATTTATCTTAATACCCGACGTGTGTCTCGCTCAATTTGGCACATTTTTACTTTATCTAATCCCACGTTGTATCGTGCAGCATTACCGTAGTGACAGTCCTACGGGCTCCCACAGTTTTGATTATTTAGGCCCTTAAATGTCACGCCGAAGGAGCGATTATTTTCACATTTTACTGCCGTTGCAATTATACAAACAAAATTATATATACAAGCATATGGGCTATAACCAGAATATGGATGCTGCATTCATTCGTTTACAGATTCGAACTTATGGTATTTTAATGAAATTAATTGCTATATTATAAATATTACAAACTATCAACGTCAGCTGTGTTTTTCATAATAAAAATGTACTTTAAGGATTTTTAGTATACTGGTTATAATAGCTAATAATAATGCTCAAGACACAAAACTGCGAACACCTTCGTAAACCACGAGATACATGCATGTATATGACTGAATTTTAGGTAAGCAGAAATAATGTGAAAAGATACTTACGTCTTCGTATTTCTCTTTGCGACAGTGATAAGTGCTGTGGGTTTCCCTGCTTGCGACGGGACATTGCCCTGGCATCTACACTGGCATCGCCCGGAGACCTGTACTTGGATGGAACTGGCTTGCTTCCCCCCTTTTCTTCTCCTTTTTTCTTTCAGTAACTTTTCCTCGGACTTCCAAAAAAAAAAAAAAAAAAAAAAAAAAAAAAAAAAACAAAAAACAAAAAAAAAAAAAAGAGTGAGAGAGCGAGAGAGGATAAGCCGGGGGCTGCTTCGCCGCCTGACAGCTAGACAAGCGGACTTTCGCGACGGTGTCGCGGTTCTGGCGCTGGGGTCCAAACTCCGCGTCCAAGTCCGCTCTGGTCTCGGAAGGTACCGGGACCTAAGATCGCCCGGCTTCAACGCCGATAAGTAACACCTTCTGGCAGGGGCTCATGGTGAGTAAAAATCTTCCCCGGTAAAAAAAAAAAAAAAGCGCAGAAATACCATCACCGGCCCCACGCCCGTGGACTGACAGCTGGGAGCGAAGCGCCGTGAATAGACGCGCTTTACATATCTGAGCAGTCAAAATGCGGCGCCTCTGACAGCTGCGGGAGGCTGATTACCAGTCTTCGATGAATTTCTTATTTGCCTATCAATCTGGTGTCTTACTAGAAAAAACAGAAGTAACTGTTAATAAATAAGACAAAAATCATATTTTAAAAATCCATTGCGGCAGCAGCGTTGCTTTCCAGGTGATGGGCACCACGATGTGTATGCCCTGGCACTGGTATATACGGAATGCCAACTCTTGGCACTTGCTCTCCTTGTATGGTACGGACAAGATCGGGGACGCGGGCTGCCACCTTGTTTCCAAGCGAAACCCCTTGGCTTTAAAAATATATATGTATATATATAGATATATATATATATATAATAATAACAACAATACCAAAAAAAAATCTTTTTAAAAGTGAAGATGGCGGGGTGTCCTGCTTCTTCGAGAGCTCTCTCTGTGTCTGTGGCTGGGGCTGCCTTTGTACAATGGGATAAAATTCAAGTTCAAGTGCGGACGTGACGTTCAGTCTATGGTGAGAAAGGAAAACTGGAGGAAGGGAGACAGCAAGAGCACTGGGGGCGACTAGCGGTGGCTTTTCACATCTATCGGATCACCTGAACGCCGGCGCGGACGGGGAGCCGCAGCGCGGACGGACGGTGACAGCGGGCGCAGACGGGGACCGGCGCCACTCCGGCGCAGTGCGCACCCCTGCTCTCGCTTCCCCAGTAATATTAGTTTCTGATCCAATTCCCCCGTTATAGTGACCACCAGAAGACCACCGTCTCGATTAACATCTAAACTCAGACCTTGGCCAAGTTCTCATTTTCGCCGTGCTTTGCTCACTGTGTGTTCCGGCGGAGCGCTGCTGTGACAGAGACCTTTCTGCGCCGCTCTTTAACAGCCAGGGATCGCATTAAAGAGCTTAACGTGCATTTTGGAGCGGGGGCTCAGCGGGTGGCAGCCGCTGTTTTCCGGCGACCCTGCTGCTGTTCAGGCTCCTCTGGGCGCCGGAGAGGTGGACCGGCGCGATTCGGTCAATGGACGGGATCACAGCGTTTAAATAACTTAAGCACTAAGCTATTTGTTGAATTATGACTCCCCCACACTTACGCATACATATTATCACGATTTAGGCAACTTTTATGGGTTTTTCTCGTTTCATAAATCGACCTTTTGCCCCTTCAGACGCATGAAGGAAAGGTACTGAATTGTGTGACGGAAAAGCTTCTTAGGCGCCGCTCGCCGTGAGAAACGAGCGAATTATCTTTACATCAGCGATATGATAGCTGCGGTTACATTTCATAAATATTAAAGCTTGTTTTTGTGTATTTCCTACGTTAAAATGTTTTATATTTTCGTAGAAAACATTTCGAACGTTTTCTTCATCTCAAAGCATGTAATTGTGTTTTTAAAAATGTTTTAAAAATGCAAAAGCGGGTTTAATCTAAATTCGAAATAACTATTTTTTCTTAATCCTGCTACAGTCTTATACGCGTTTATAAATGTTTGTTGTACTCTAAGTTCTGAGGGAAAATAAAGTAACGATTGTCTCGGTTAGTGTTAATTATGATGTTAATTTTAAAACTTCTGAAACGAACGTAAAATAAACTCGAATACACATCATGGCTGGATTGAAAATTTTATTACGAACAGTTATCAGACAGAGTCCTTGGAGTCAGTATTTGGCGGGTGTTTTATGGTGGCAAAATCTAGGTCTGAGGAATGTATTACAAGTTGCTTATAAATGTTCGTTTTTTTTCATTCCATCAATATAATCTAAAAAGGAAATATTGCATAGCTGTCAGTCACAGAAAGTAAGAGATTAGTGTGACCTGTACGGGTTGTGAAGAAGGTGTAAGCTCGCCACACTGTGCCCATCAGGCTGCCATTACCATCACGGGGTAGGTGCAGGTTTGTGCGGCGATGAAAGCTGATTGATTCTACAGGATGGAGCAGTCACTGCAGCTATCCGTCTTGCTGTGGCTGGCGAGGTGTGCCTGTCTCTCCCTTCCCCTCTACGAGGTCTCCCCCTCTTCTCGTCGCATGCCACTCCGCAGGCCAGATCTCCCTGCGTTCCGCCCACCTGTACCCCCCCCCCCCCCCTCACTAATCCACCTGCCACGCTCACCCTTCCTGACATTCACCCTTGGGTAGGTGAAACAAACTAGCTAACCCCTGACCTCAAGCCCTACGGGCCCGGCCACCTTCCTCTCCACTCTCACTGCTACTTTAACAATCTTCCAAATCTGTGCGTGTATTCAGATACACACTTTTAACTGGGCTTCTAATCGCCTTCCAGCAACCCAGGCAGAGTGTCACTCTGTGCTGAAATCCAAAGGCATTCCTGTCTCTCTTCCGTGCAGCTGGAAATAAGGAAAATAACTGATTTAGTTCCCTTCAGGCTCAATCCTGATCGTAGAGGAAGACCTGCAAGATGGGCATGCTTGTCTTTGCTTGCGCTTGTATCTCAGTGAAGTGAATTTAAAGTGTATCTTGCGCTGCATTAATTTGGACCGTCTTAAAAGTGGAGTTTATTTTCTGGATACCCTCACGATAAGCAAATTGGTGCTTTTTATTTCTCCATAAACATGGGAAATAGCGCAGAGATGAATGGGCTGGGATAGCGGAGGATTTGAAGAGTTAGAATCCTCCCTGTCCGATAATCGGGTCCTCTGCATTCGGTCGATATCATCCTCATTAGAGCCACAATTATGTGTTTTCACTGTCTTTCCAGAGAGGGGCTATCACAAAGGAAAAGGGGCAATGGTCGCAGCCCCACGTCTCTGCCAACCCCGGGGTCGAGCCCGATAGAAGTTTTGCTGTGTCGTATGCGGGCGGCGCTGCAGACGGACGCCTTCTTCGCGCGGGCAGGAAGAGGGCGAGGCGGAGGATGGCGGAGCAAGCCTGCACAGGCGGTGACCCCAAACTCGCCTGGAACGCCTGGCCGGCAGATGCCGAGCAAGCCTTACGCCCCCACCTCCGAGGGAGCCCGCGGCCGCAGAGAGCGGAGCGAGGGAATGCCGTTCTCAGAGGGGCTCGGCCGCTTGGCAACGCCATCGCTCCGGCTTGGCGAAGGCCGCTGGGTCCTGTAACGGCTTGTAAGTGCTTTGCGGAGCTTCCACCCTATATATCCTTGGGTTACGAAATCCTTGGATCCGGTCCCACTCGTCCCCACTTGTCACGCCACATGCAGAGGATAAATCGCGCCTTCCCCAGGCATCTCGTATGCTTTTTGCTACTTGCATCATGCTCATCTGCATCTACCTGCCTAGCTGATCCCTCCACCGAAAGCAACTTACGCTCTTTACCCGTTAATGCGGCTGAATATATTCTGGTTAAGCGCCGCACTCACAGGTACCCCGATAAGACCCCCTCCTGGGAGTCGAACCAATGCCTGGGCTGTACTTTTTTAACCTGCTGCCCCCCCAGCGGTGACAGCCCCTGTCGCCAGGCCCAGAGCATCCCTGACCAAGGGGCATATTTGTCTGAGAATCGGGGCTTTGTTTCTGTTCGATACCTGTACACCCACCACCTTGCTGGAAGCATACACACACACACACACACACACACACACACACACACACACACACACACACACACACACACACACACACACACACACACGTGGATGCACACACATACACACATGCATGCACACACGACACACATGCTCGCACGCACACACAACACACATGTACGCACGCACGCACGCACGCAAGCGCGCATTAGGCATGCATACTTCGACTCTCAATTCATCTTTATTAAAGCAGTCCAGCTCAGTCAGCATCCAACACCTGCCTGACATCCGGAGACAATTAGGCTGTGGACAATCTACAAGTCTTCCCAGAAACCATGCCCAGATGGGGGCGAAAATGCTAGCAGTCGGCAGAGTTAGCGAGCACCATCGCTGGCTCCAGCCACGTTTCCCTAAATCCCACTTTGCAATCCTACCCTGGAAAATAAATTCTCTCGGCTCTCAAATTCTCTCTAGGAAACAGGCAAGAAAGGGCTAGAATTAAAAACACAGCACAGCAAACACAGCTGAACTTTGCTGCCATTAGTTCTTAAATATGCATGATCTCATAGGAAAAAAGCCGTCACACAACTTTGGTAAGAGGCCAGGAAGATCGACGGACCCTGGGTAGGCTGTCAGTGTGACCCGATAACACACATCCAAGTCAGACAGATAACTGCTTTCACTGCTTCTGCTGCAGTCAAAACACATCGCTGGTTAAGCAACAGTCCGACTATTCAAAGACAAACAGCTATTCAGTTCTATAGTGCTGAAGACCTGCGTGGCCCTCTCAGCACGTTTACCCAGCATGCCTCTGTGCACTGACGGCACTCTGTTGACGCTGGTTGGTTTCTCACTGGCTGGAGCGGCTTTACATAAAGCGGCTGCATGGTTCTGACTTTTCAAGCCTCTTTCATCGATGGCAAAGGGTATAAGGTGTTAAATTAAAAGCCCTGGGTTTATCACATGTGGCATAAAGTGAATTCCTGCTAAAAAATAACGAACTGGAAGACTGCTGGTCCAAAGAACAAAACTGCAAACCGTCGGCAGTAAAGGTCATGCAGTTTATATCCTGAGTGAGGCCTGATAAACAAGATTTATAACGGACCATTCTGTTAGGCCCTTGTAAACACAACACTTCTGATTGACAGGCAGCAGGTAACTAAGGGTTCTCCAAAGACCTGGAGTCCCTGACGCAGCCATGCAATGTGCTGGCATGTGTTGCAGCTCTGGGTCCTGCGGCCATTTCACTTCTGCATCTCTCTGGGGGAAACGGGATGCGAAAGTGGCTTCCTCGACCACACCGTTATTAAACTGCGCCAAGATGAACGCATCCCGAGTCCCCGAGCCGTGGTCAGGGGAGCGGCGTCCCACCCAGTCTCTCCCACGGGTCGAGGTGGGCCGACATCCAGCGCCACACGTCGCCTTCCCCGCATAAACACGCCAGACCGCCCCCCCCCCCCACCGCAGACGCAAACGTCCATCTGCCCGGCCACCGCAGCCAAGCGATACTCCGCTCCCTAGAGCGATCCCAGCACGGCCTGCTAAGAAAGGCTGAAGACTAGGAGGCGTCGGCGGTGACGTCGGTGACACTGGTGCGGTTGTTCGTGGCTTTCAGAGAAGGGGCCCATTGATAGAGCTTCTCTGTTTCTGCCCACACAAGGAGAAATGTGCATTAAGAACAACTGCTCTCTCTCAGGATGACATAACGCACCCCAGTCAATCATCACACAACTTTACTGCCTGTAACCAAACACATATAGTTAGTCATTCGTAAACCATTTAGCTGAGAAGTTTACTGCTTAACCAAGCAAGCTAAAGTACAATAACGGCATGCAGCTACAGTGAAACCACTCCGGAGAGTTATACTCCGTGTAGCCATGTGGTCTCGGTCCTTGACCTCTAAAGTAAACTACTTCTAGAGAATCAGACGCAACGCAGGCCTGGCGCCCGAGCGAGTATGGAGTCAGCGTCGTAAATTCCTGTGCAAGAAACCGACGGCTCCTTCGAATCCAGGCACAGAAAGGAGAGAGAGAGACGCCCCTCGCGCACTGAAACCCCACTAAGGTCCTGCTAAAACCTCAGCAGATCTATCGCAAAGCCGCTAAAATCGCTGCCGCCAGCTGAATCGGCAAGATCAGCAGAAGCGGAGGGTGACATAGCTGAGCAGGCCTCTTATCCTGGCAGGCTAAACTGGCACGGTGCCCCGTAAGCCAACACCCGCCTCGCCCCCGTACCCATTCCTCAGGGACGCCGTAACGCGGGGACGCCCCCACCCCCTGCCCTTACCGATCTGGTCTTCGGGGATCAGCGACTCGATGGGGGGGTCCAGCTCGGAGCTCTGCCGCAGGTAGGCCTTCATCTGTGTCATGAACTGCCGCAGAGTCTGTAGCAGGTCAAGGCCCGACGTGTGGCAACCGCGGTTCTCCTGCAGGAAGCTGACGTAGTCCTGCACCAGGCAGCCGAAGTAGGCGCCCTTGTCGCGGGCCAGCTCAGCGATGCGCCGCACCGCCCGCCGCTCCGGCGTCATGAACGAGTTGAAGACGCCACTGACTTTGCGCAGGCGGCCCTTCAGCGCCCGTCGCAGTACGAACGTGCCGCCCACGTGCAGCTTCTTGGACTTGAACGGCAGCGGCACACTGACCTCCTGGTCGCTCTCCACGCTCATGCCGTAGTCCTCCTCTTCCTCCATGTCGTCGTCATCCTCCTCGCTGCTGTCGCCCGCTGGCCCGTCGCCTGAGGGGGGGCTTGGCCCCGACAGGGAGTAGCTGTGAGAGTATTCCAGGGAATCAGAGGAGGACGTAGAGATGCTGACATCACTCAGCCGCTGGCCGGGCTCTCCCCTGCTGCGATGCCGGGCGTCCGGGCATGCGCCGGGCACAGCAGGGGGGCTAGGACTCTCGGCTGTCGGGGCGGGGGGTCGACGTTGAGACAGGGCCTTCTCGATGGTGCGCTCATCTAGCGCGATCTGGCATCGCAGGCCATCGGCGTCAGACATGCTGTACTGCTTCTTGAGGCGGGGCGGGGGCACGGGGATGGGGGCGCTGCTGCGTTTGGGCGTGGAGAAGGTCAGGCCGCTGAGCTTGGCCCCCATGATGCCCCGGCGCACGGATGGCGGTGGCTGTGGCTGCGGGCACGTCCAGCCCGCCGTCTCCGGCATGCTCCTCTGTTTCTGCGGCGGAGGTGCGGGCCGACGGGGCAGCGAGCGTGGGGGTGGGGGCCGTGGCGGGGGTGTACGGAGGGCAGGCCCGCGGGGGAGTGATTTGGGATCCGGAGGTGAAGCTCCCTCGAGGCGGTGCGCCTGCAGGAAGAGCGGGTTGACGAAGCAGAGTGCCCCGTTGGACTGTCCGCGCTCCAGCTGCGACGGGGCCCTCGTGCGCAGACTCAGGTGAGGCCCCGGGTCCCCTGGCGGCTGCGGGGGTTTAACCTGTGACCCGCGAGAAGGTGAGACGGAGGGATCCTTCCTGCGGCACAGTGAGGACTCCCAGAATCCTGTGATGAAAGAGAGGGGAGGGAGAAAAAGGGATAGAGAGAAACAGGAGAGAGGGAGGGAGGGAAGCAGAGAGAGAGGGGGAGATGGGGAGGAGACAGGAGAAAGACAGAGAAAGAGAGAAAAAATGTGAAAAAGAAGGCAGAGAGAAAAAGAATGGAAGAAAAGAAGATAGTTTCAAATATTTAAAGTCTAGAAACATAGAGATAAACAACACAAACAGGAGCATAACAGTAACTTACTCAGATGAGATGAGGTGCAAACAGACCGCAGGCCCTAGAAGTATAATTGCAGTTTCTGTCGATCGCAGGCAGATCCGAGCAGGACGGAGAGACACAAGAAGGGAACTCAGTCCAGCATTACTGGAGTCTGAATCCCAAATGTAGACACACACCCATAGGCAGGCTGTGAGTCACACACATGTAAAATGTGGGAGGAGACAGGTGGCTCCGCCCACTTTCTGCAGTTTCACCCAAGCCCCGCTTCCCATTTCCCATCACGCTGCAGCACAAACCTCTGCTAAATGCTGGATTTCATTCCAGGAGCAGTGACTCCTGACACTTAAAAAGCGAGACTCCTACTTTGACCGGAAGAGTCAGAATCGGTCCGTGAGCTCTGGCGCCAGCCCAGGAGAAACTGACCGCCTGTCCTTCCCCTGACAGCGGCGGGGAGAAACCTGAGCCTCTCCCCCCCCCCCCCCCCCGAGAGCTGCCTGCCTGCGCTGGGCACCGTCCCACTCGGGCACGCTTCCCAGCTACATTTAGCAGCAAGGGAGGGGGCTTGCAGCGGCTAGGCGCGGGGGGAGAATGCGCGACACATGTGGAGCTCTGTCACGCCACAGAACTGGGAAGCTATCGCACTCAGCTAGCCCCGTCCACCAGCCACAGCAGCACAAAGGGAGCTTGTGGAGCGCTGCGCGGTCCCGGAGGTGTGGGCGGGACCCGGGGGGAGACACTCCTCGGTGCTGGGGGTGGGGGCTAATTACACAACATTGGAGTGATGGAGACGACCCACCTTCTCCAGGCCTCCTTGCCCTCTCCCTCAGCGGCGCAGCTCAACATAGACGGCACCAGAGGCATGCTGGGATAGGTCTGCACGACCGAGGGACGCTGTACAAATGGAGTCAGCCGTCCGCTGGTCACAGCCTCCATTCCCCAAATGGGTCACAGAAAAAGCCCCCAGCACTGACTCACAAGGCTGCCTAATAATAACTCCAGGCCGGTAACTAAATATACCTACTGCAGAGGCGCTGGGCTCCTTCTTACGGCCAGGGCCCGGCAGGACGGGCCGAGACGCTAACACAGGGGCCGCGACGGGCTCTCACTCGCAGCACTTCGCAAACATGTCGCATTTGTGCTCCATGCCAAACCCCCCAGGCCTAAGCGAGTGCCGAACGCGTGTCCCTACACACCCTCACACACGCAGCCTGCAGCCACCGTGACAGATCCAGTGCTCATTTCCTGCAGTTTTTCTTTTCATGCATTGACGTAGCACCTTATATGTAACTACGCTGGACGGGTACAAACACCCTGATCTCCTTGTACCTCAGGCTTTATCGGTGACATACATGGTCATACACTGAAATTATGTGCAGTGAAATGCTTTTCCACCTGCTTGTCAAAATATGAAATACAAAGGAAAAAACCAATACAGGATAAAATAATAATAATAATGATAATATAAAGGCAAGAATAATATACAATAAAATAACAATAAAGGTAAATGACTGTAAAATAGATAATACTAAATGACTAAAATAAAGCAGACAATACTAAAACACAGCAGTATGTCGGACAAGTGCAAAAGGTGTACAGTGATCGTGGGATTATAAAGTGCCCTAGTCATGTGACTAGTCATGTGACTGGGAATCTTTCTGGGTTGGAGCTCTGTAGGGCTGCGGAGGCCCAGGGGGCTGAGAGAGGTTCTCACCTGCTCCCAGCTGGGCCACTTGCTCCAGGTCAGTGTGGGTCTTGGCCGTGGCGATGGCCTCGGGGAGCCTCAGGGTGAATGGCAGGACGTCCCTGTCAGGACACAGGGAAGAGGCGGTCAGCTTCAGCCCCGGGGACGGGCAGGGTGGATCCCATTGTGCCAGTGACAAAGGCCGCGTCGGTGACAGACGCTTCTTTGAAGCAGGATAAAGAGTTTCCTGGGTGGCTGTCTGTTTTCGAGCATGCCCAGTGCGACGTTTGATCACATGGTCGGCGAGGCTACATCCCGAAAGGTTTTGTTCCCACTCGGGTTTGTACTGCAGTACTCAGGTGTGGTCTTATTCACCGCGATAGTGCAGGCGGACGCTCCCGCAGCCGACTCCCAGCCGAGAGTGAAACATCCGGAAACTACCGGGGGACAGTCAGTCACCTTCCCGTGTGGCACAATGGCGGCAAAAGGGGAGAGATCGCCGTCTGCAAAGCGCCATGATGTTTCTGGCTTAAATGTGGTGGTGTTATAGAAGGAGAAGGAGCCTCCTGTGAGTAACTGCCTTCAGCACATGCACTCAAAAGCGGGCATTTCCTCATGCCTTCAGGGGAGCTGGGGGGGGGGATGTGCGATTGGCCGCGGGCTCCTTACCTGCTGATGCAGTAGAAGGCCACCAGGCGGAACAGGTCGGCGAAGCTGATCCCGGATCCCTCCAGAGAGAAAGCTGTGGGGAGAAGGTGCCGGCATGGGCTGGTGTCGTCAACGGCAACAGAGAAACGCTATGGGGATAAGTGCTGGGCCGCAAGGCAGGCCTGGCTCACTGAAGGTGGGCCTGCAGTCATGTAAATAAATAAACGGATGGTCAGAGCTGGCTGCGTCCTGAACTCTTAGCTGCGCCCAGCCCCAGGAGACAGCAGGGACACGTCTGTGGGCTGCCCGGAGCCTGATAGAGCGCCCCCCTGTGACGGACCTGAGATCAGCTGCTGGCTTAGCACGGACTCCTCAGTCAGTCAATTGCTGCTTAACAACAAAGCTGCCAGAGCCACATAGAAAATTCACCGCTTATTATGGGATGTTTAGATGGCGACCGTACTTTCTGCAAACCTGGACCCCAGGACTGCGAACAGAACGGCCAATCACATCAGCTCCACTTCAGTGGCAAATTCGCAGCGTTGGAAGTAATAAGACAAGCGTTACACGTATGAGGAGCGGTGGTGGGGGGCCGAAACCGAAGCCCACACACCTGCCAAAATTAGGATGCCAGTAACGCTCTTTATTTCTTTGCAAAACAAAGACAGCAGCCTGCGTATCAGTGCGGATTCTTAGAAAGCAGAGAAGGTGCCAGACACGTACACTAACAGCCCATCGCACAGATACCTGCAGCAAACAGCGACAGCGTGCAGAAACGGCCGAGCCCCCGGATGTCACGTACTATACTGGCTCTCCCTGATGGGGAAGTCGCTGACGGCTCCGGGCGCCACGTCGTCCACGCGCAGGGACAGCACCTTCCTCTGCAGCCGCGCCGACTTTCTGACGAGGAACGTCTGCAGGGTAGAGGACAGCTCGATAAGACACTGCCACCAAGTCATTACTCCTGCACAAAGGATACAGTGCGTTACGCTTAGGGAGCAGAGCTCGGGGTCCGACTGAGCCCCAGCCATTGCTGCAGCTGAGAGAACATGTACAGCTAACGAATAACCCTGCTGGAAGCAGAGATTAATAAGAATAAGCCTTTTGACAAAACAAGCAGTTCCCTCAAATAAGTCTGCTCCATCCCTGGCTTTGGGGTCACCAGCCGATCATTAAGGGGTCAGAATAATCTCTGGGGGGGGCGCTCTCACCCCACAGGGCTGCTGCTGCAGGATGCGGCCGGCCTCCTCGTCACTGAGCGGCAGCAGCAGCCATACGGCGTGCGTCTGTGCCAGCCTGTCCAGCACGCTCATGCGGCGCCGCAGGGAGTCGTAGCCCGAGTCTCTGGCGCCACTTGTAGCCCCCGGGTGGGACTGCAGATAGACACCGCTCACCTCCCCCTCCAGCCTGTGGGGAGAGAAGGGGAGAGCGTCGCCATGACTACTGACATGACCCCTAAACCGTCCCGTTTCCCAGTGGCGGAGCACCACGGAGTTTAAGGGGGCCTACTCTTCCCGCAGTTTAGCCCACCAGCAGGCCTGCTCTTCCCCCTGGTGGCCCACCTGCGGGCCTGCTCTTCCCTAAGGTGGCCCACCTGCGGGCCTGCTCTTCCCCAAGGTGGCCCACCTGCGGGCCTGCTCTTCCCCCAGGTGGCCCACCTGCCTACATACATATGGACCTTTACACAAAATGCATTCAATTAGCACCGTTTCACACACCACCACCTGCAGCCCATTTTTTCTATGTTGACATGCTATTTCCATCCATCCATTTCCTGTACCCGCTTGTCCAGGGTTCGCGGAGACTCCAGAGTCTATCCTAGAAGCGAGGGTGCAAGGCAAGGAGCAAGCCAGCATGGCGTGCCAACCAATCGCAGAGAACACTCACCATTCACTCACACATACGCACTTATTGATTGGTCTTTCCAATCCTCCTCAGCATATTTTTGGACTGTGGGGGAAAACCGGAGAACCCGGTGGAAACTCCACGACGACACGGGGGAACATGCAACACACATGTGCGGTCCCAGGGTTAAGAACCGCGTCACTGTGCCACCCCCAAGCTATTTTCAAAAGCGGTCGATTTAAAGTTCAAAGTCAATCGCATAATGAGCAATCCTCTACGTTTCTACAGGAATATCACACTGAACATATTCCACTCCCTTACAGCTGCAGAAAGATGACATCATGGATATCTATTTAGGGGGGAAAAAAAAGACACCTTGCAGGAAATCTTTGATAAAATCATGTGCTGGGATTTCAAAACAAAACCTGCCAACCTCAGCGGAATAAACTGCTCGGTACTGACATTTCAACAGATTTTTTAAATATCTGCATGGTGACATTTTCCAGAGCAAAGCGTTTCACATCCTGCCCCGGCGTGGGACAACGACTCCACCTCTGGGTGGACCTGAGCATTGCAGGCAGTAAAATTACACTCAGTCCATGAGGCAGATTCATTAACCGTCCAATGATGCGTGCTCTGTTATCAAAGAATTAAAACATAAGTGACGGATGCCTCGCGTGACAAGCCTACTAAATCAGTAAACGACAGCATTTATGGAGATTTTCCGTGTCACTGTCTGGTCTACATGAGGAAGTCCCCAACTTGGTGGGTGACACACAGCCCCAGGTTCAGAGTCCTTGGAATCCCGTTCCTTGCACAGCCCACTGACTCTGGAGACACAAGCAAAGTCTTACTTAGTGACTCCTTACTCCAGTGGTCGCCAATCAGCCAAGACGCAATCCCTGATCCCCCATCTCCACCCTCCCAAAAATCAGTGAAATATACCATCACCGTTCAGTAGTATTTTCTTTGTAAAAGTAGCTTTAACTGAAAATGGTTGGATACCACTGCCTTACTCAGGGACTCCTTACTCCACATCTTACACCTCAAATCCTGTGCGACTGGGTGGGTCAGCCTGACAGACGCACACCGCCTGATGACATACGCTGATCCAGTCAAGGAGGACACCACAAAGAAGTCTACCCTGGATTCCCCTGATGGGGGGCGGGCGTCAGTGGGACTCACGTTAGATTGACAGCTCATCTTCCAACAGGAAGCACATCGTACCACAGGAGACCGATACCACTGGCAGCTCAGATCATAGGTGCTGACTGCACATCTGCACCGATGTTCCTCAATAAGGCAATAAAACAGAACTTATACCGAATCTTCCCTGCAGCAGGCAGCTGGGTCTCCGAATAAGACTGGGGACTGTAGCTCTTTACAGGACTGTAAACCTTCCACCCTGCCGTGAAGAGCCAGAGAGAGACCGTCGCACACTCCGTGGGGTCAGCGTAATACACTTACCCTTCCAGGAGGTCGGCGCCGGAGTGCCTGGCCGTGGGCTGGGCCGTCTGCACCATCTCCTGCTTCAGCTCTCCAATCTCCGAGGCGAACGAGTCGATCAGCTGGCGGGGAGCGTCGCGGGCAGCCGAGGAGCCGGGTGGAGAGAGAAAGAGAAGTGTGAAGGTATAAGGATCTGCATTCCTGCAGGCTGCCACCCCAGACGGAGAGGCTCGCTTACGCACATCCTGGCTCGGGGAACTCCGGGGAGCATTGGGGGAAGAAGAAAAAAAAAAAAAAACATGTCAAATTTCCTGTACAAACCATACAGCCGTCCGCAGGAGTGACTTACACAGGAAAAGGGAAGCTTGGAGGTATCAGAAGGGAGAAAAAAGAGGAAAGGAAACATAAAGCCACAACAGCATCGAGGGGCAGGACTTCCCAAAATCCACTGGGACAGTGTTCTGCTGGGCAGATAAGCTGGTACAGAGCCCCACCCAAACTGAGGTCTTATCGCCAGTTTCACCGTAACTATGCTAACGGGCACTAATTATCTGTTTTCCTCTTCCAGCATAAACATCCTGAAAAGCAAACGCTGGCATGGTCTCAGAAAACTCTCCATCCAACACGACCCAAGCTGTCCAGCAGAGGGCAGCATGGAACAGAGCAGCTCTCCTTTTACCTTTGGTGGTGCCAGGTCTTATAAGCAGAAGCCCACACTGCTTCAAGGGAGGCGGGGGAAAAGGGGGGAGACGACCAGGACTGAGTGCTGCTCCATGAACAGTTAGTGTCAGTGTTCATTGTACTTTCATTTAACAGTAACCATGGGATTGGTCATGTCTGGATTGCATAATAAGGATTTCAACACATAAATTAGAGCCCTGTGTTCCCTGCGATTGGCTCCAGGTCACCATGTGACCATGACTAGACAACCAGTTAAAGGATGGATGGCTTTAAACTATTGTGCAAAAGTTTAAGACCGTCAGAGAATATGTGTGAGGCTTAATTCAAGTAACAGGAAGTCATTGATATCTTGTCTCAATGGGGTATTGATTAGGCAAACAAAGTGGGGTAGTGGTTTAATTAAAAAATACACAGGTATATCCACAAATAAAGACGTGACTTTTGCAGAGGTTTTGAATTGGCTAAGCTAATACACTTTGACATACATATCATAGTTATACCAACATGAAGGTAATTTAAACATCGTTCTCTTTGACTGCCTGAGATCATTTCCCACACCATATATGGTAATGACTCATACATAGCTCCTATTGACAGTGCTCAGATAACAGGAAAAGGGCCAGGTTACAGGGCCTTCCGCAGCCCCATTAACAGAGCGGCCCAGAGTGTGTTACTCACCCCGCTAAGCTGCACCCACAGCCAGCGAGAGAAGGTGCACTCACGTGTTGATACATTTTACACGTGGATGGTAGATGTAATACCGACTCATGACAGGAGGACAGTGCCCTGCAGCCGAGAGAGAGGAGCTTCCCAGGTGGACTCCCGATGCCATCCGGCAAATGTCACTGCAATGTGGGATTGTCTCTGGCATGTTCCTGCTGTCCGAGTCCCATCCTTCACTCATGAAATCTGGGAGCCCGGTGAGCCACGGTGATAACCTCCAAGCTCCGGATATGAACGAGGAGGGTCTCAGAGCGCCCTCCGAAGGCAGCCGATGGGCGTAACTGTCTGGGGTGAGATACACCAGCATTGCTGGCATGCGGTTCGTTTTTCACATTATTTTTATTTAGCAGACGCCGTTATCAAAAGCGACGTACATTTCCGACCCTGAAGCTCCGGGTCCCAATGGTGAAATCACTCTGCTGACCTCCAGAACGCAGTATTCTGACCCACAGAGTCACAACGCCGTCACCTCAGCATCCACACTAACACCGGAATGCAAGGGGGGGGGGGCGCAGCTAAAAACAGGCCGCCAGCAGTGTTAAACGCCTCCCAGCGCAGGAGAGACTTGGAGGCACGCTGGGGCAGACAGCCATCGGTGCTCAGCAGACGGCCATCGGTGCTCAGCAGACAGCTTTCTCAGTTCCTCTCATGTTTTCTCATCCCTGCACATTCATCACTGCATCAGCCAATTTTCAGAAACCGGAGTTCCGCGTCCCCCACAAACCGCACAGTCTGCTGGCAAAGGGAATTACTGAGAAGAACGTGTCCAGGGCTCCTTGCGTGGCGCCCCCACCCCCCCAGTCTGACGTTACGTTTCCCAGGCTGATAGTGTTGGGCGCACAGGTCCGGAGCACACGCCTTATCCTGTGACAACACCCACATACAGATCTAAGCACTGAATATTCCCTCTCTGTTGTTAATAACGCTGTTTTTGTTAATGTCTTCTTTGTGTAAAAAGTCTCCCTATTCCCACCATCTCTTTTCAAAAAACACGTTTGGTTTCCCTACATGAATCGAGTGGCTGGTCTAGTTGTGCTCAGATTTCCTGTCAGGTGACGCAAAATCCCGTGTCACGTTTTGGGAGCCGCGGATCAAACGGCTCGAGTGCATAATGGGTTCCACATTTTAACGCACACTTGAGCCTGAAAAATCTGTAATAGACGTTTCATATGCAGAAACGTCTGCTGGTCGTGGGGCATGAAAGTAGTTGGAAACTTGGAAGACAGATTAATAGGAACCGATTTGGATCACGGGAGAGGAGCGTTTTGAGGGAGAGTCGGCAATACGCTGGTCAGGGGGGACCAGGTAGATGGACACAGGCCCTTTCTCACTGCGGTAAAGAAGGGCCGGGCGAAAGCTTACGTAATGTTGCGTAATAATAAACAGCAGCTGTTCAAAGTGCCATCCGAAGGGATTCTTCCCCTGAGGAAAGGATCTGAAATGCCTGGCCATTAATGCGGCACTTTAACAAGAGGAGAAGAAAGCGGCTCTCTGCATGAACGTAATCAAAGGGCTGCGGTCAATGGGAAAGTATGTGTGAGTGCACAGAGGCTGCTTTCAGCGCCGCTCTGCTGAGAGGGAGTATTCAGGCGGAGCACGGGGGCGGGGGACACCGGCGGAGAGGGTGTGCCAGCAGGAGGTGCCACAAAGCCACACCGACAGGTGGCAGTACAGGGCCAATGAGGAGCCACGGCGACAGGGGCCAATGAGGAGCTACGACGACAGGGGCCAATGAGGAGCCACGACGACAGGGGCCAATGAGGAGCCACGGCGACAGGGGCCAATGAGGAGCACCGGCG